>JADLZK010001171.1:0-157516 GCA_015847255.1 Hyparrhenia diplandra | reverse complement strand
GGCGAGACAGGGATCCTGAGAGCTCGGAAGTCGGAAGCAACAGGTAAGTGGTTGGATAAGAGGAGCAGTCCGTTTTGCCGTTTTGGACTTTCAGGACCGTGGGAATGAGAATATCCCGAAGCAGGCAATCGCTGTCTGATTCGGTCACTTCTCCTTAGCGTACAAGGGAAAGCAAAGGCCAACCCAAAAGCATTGCAATACAATGGGCACAGGCAGGAAATCCCCGGTGCCACGACACGGCTTGGTATCCATATGCTAGGAGCATTGGACCTGTATTTGGCCGACCCACTAATCCATTATCTGAGCTAACCTTCTACTGAGTTCTAGCCTGACACCTTTCAGATTCTATAGTTTCAACGAATGCAAATCTGATGGACACACAAAACGATCACAAGACGTGAGTGGAAGATTATACTCTTCATTAAACAGAACAAAAAATAGGGCACGATGCTTGGAAGGTAACGCATTCATGAGTTAATTAATTTAAAGAATAGTCATAATACAGTGTACAATCACCAGCAGAACTTCTCATTTGAAGAATTCTACATGGCCGCCAACATCCATACACAGTAGCTTGGCCTCGGAGGCCAGCTTCCTGCTCCTATACAGCACCAGGTTCGTGAGCCGGTGTTGGCTGAGGCTCGAAGGATCTCGCCTCGTCGTCCTTCCCCAGGAGCGTCAGCTCCCGCGCAGGCATCACGTCGCCCCACCAGAAGTCGCGCAGCACCTCGTGGATGAGCGCCCAGTATGCACGGTCCCGTGGCACCCGGAACAGGCTGCTCCCGTTGGGTGTCCAGCAGTAGAGCTCCACCCAGTCCCTGCCCATGATTTCCATCAGGCCCTGCACCTGCGGCATGTAGTAGTACGGCATGGCGCGCCAGGGCAGAGCGAGCTCGGGCTTGCCCTTGTTGAATGGGCACTTGACTTCCAGGATCCCACCGTCCGGTTCGCGCACCTGCGGGACTCCGTCAGGCGAAGCTCCAAGCCATCCGGAGTTGGCCTCGGTGTGCACCGCGAAGCCAAGGGTGCCCACCAGTCTTCCTGTGATGCTTGTGTACTGCTCTATGGCTACGCTTTCATGATGCGTCCCCCAGTCCATGGCAGACCTAGCAGTTTCCGCCAGCTTGATCTCTGTTGCCCCGAAGACTTTCTCATTCCCATAGCTCTGCTCTTCTGTTGCCAGCCCAGAAACCCAAAGCAGTACTGAAGGTGCTTGTGGTGAGTTTGTCCTTCGAAGAGTTAAACCATTCCTCTGAACGTTGGGCTACGCCAGAGGAGGTGAGCTGGGAGGACACCATGAGAGCTGAAGATGGTGATAGATTTAACAGTGATGACCGGCTATAGATCTGGAGCGATGAACTGGAGCAGCTACGAAATATAGCCTTCAAAGTTCCGTCTTGATGGCAAGAATGCAGACGGAGCTAAACGCACCCGAGAAGTTGAAGAAGAGGCCGCTGGAATTTGCAGAAATGTCCTAAACAAACAAGGAACTGCTCAATGGTTAGAAAGCTTGTCAATGATCTTGTAGTTTGGATAACTATGACATATCTTAACAAAGCTGAGATATTAATCATGGAAAGCATGTAGGAAGTACCCAGCAAGAATGGCTAACCTCAGAATGTGAAATACATGACAATAGTATGCATCATTTATATGAAGAACTTGCTTCACTTCTTGAATAAAGCAGGGGTAGAATATTGCAGGCAAGGGTTTATACCTTACCCTATTTGAGCAAGAAGACATTGCTTTGGGGCAAGTAAATATTAGAGAGAGCTAGCTAAAGAGATCCCAGCCTCTCAAGCAATGATGTTCACTACAAAGAAGCAAACTCTAGCAAGTGAACAATGACACCATACAAACCTCTACAACCTCCCAATCAGCATGCAAATTGATAAAACCTCCCCGACAAGCATGTAAAAAATGCTATGATGTATATCGTATATTGATTTTCCAAACAGATGAGAACAAAAAACAAAGAAAATTACTTTTCCCTACTCAATTTTCTGCACGTACCTAAGCATTTTCCAAGTTCAAAGTGTGTTGCATTTATCAGGCAAGTCAGTCAAGTTTCACTTTGAGGTCAATCATCACATATGCTCTTTTGTTCCATCGATTTTGATGCAATCCAGATGACAGTGTGTTATGTTCAAGAACACCTACAAGAGGCGTGACCGAAGTGGCTGAGATAGGATCGTGAGGTGTAGGCCATTGGCCGGCTCAAGCATATCCAGGAGTCTAGGAGATTTGGTTAGAGTCCAGATTTGGTTAGTTGAGAGTCTTAGAGATTTGGGTCAGATTATTAGCAAGAGTTTGTTAGCGCCTTGTCAAGAAGTCAGAGTCAAGTTTGTAAAGGACTATAAGAAGTCCTAGTCTGTTATGGAAAGAGGGCAGCCAGGGATTGAGATTTATATCTCCCTTGGCCCCCTCGCCAACTACGCTTCCTGTGTTCTCCACCCACGCCGCTTGTGCCGGGCGCCGCCTTCAAGCCACCGCCTTCGCCTCGCTGTCGCGTGAGCTCAAGCCTCGACCCGACAACTCATCGATACGCCCTACGGCCCCCGCCGTAACAACCGGGTACGCAGCCACCGTCGGCTCAACCTTCGCTGGGCCATGCCGCCGGGCTTCCTCCGCGCCGCCGCTTCCCACCGCCGCCACGCAATCCATGCCGCCAGACCGGCTATCCTCGGGCATTCATCGCCCGCCAAGGCAACACCCTCGCCGGGTAACCTCGGCGCGGGCCTCCTAGACGCAGCCACGCAGAATTCGCCGCCGCTGGGCACTTCCATCCCACCCTCCTCAACGATGCCCCGGGCGCCATCCTCACGCCCATGCAGGGCATGCAACTCGATTGGGATGTCCCGCGATTGGCGACATTGGCCGCGGTCCGACGGCCGCCCCGGCCAAATAAGGCCGCCGCCATCAATGACTCTCGCATTTCGGCATGCCGGGTTACGGTAGGCATCCCGCCAAGCGTCCACCATCCGGCGGCCGCTATCTCCCGTGATTCTCGCCGCCTCGCCCGCGCTATCGCTGGCCGTGGGCGACCTCGCAGGCCGCGGGCGGGTTCGGGTTCCCGGTGGCGGCATGCCCCTCTCCTTCGGGACCGACCCCGCTGTCCCGCCTTCACGTTCCCGCCCCACCGCCGCCGGTGCCACCATGGAGAGGCTCGGGACACGCCCTCATCGCCATCGGAAAGTCAAGCAGTAATCGGGCGCTGAGAGCATGTCGACTCGTGAGCATCATGGGGCAAGGCGTGGGGTGCCACGTTTTCACAAGCTCTCCTTTCCCACCTATAATGGCAAGGAAGATCCTTCCTGGGTGGCTGAACCGGCCGCGAGACCTTCTTCCGCGCGCCGCACCCGAGGCCGACAAGGTTTGGCTGGCTCGCTCCACATGACCGCAAACAAGCCAACAATGGTTCTACGTGGCGGAGCGCAGCAGACCGCATGCCGGGCCCCCGGAGCACTTTCGCGACTTGTGCCATCGCCGCCGGGCCGGCGTTGTCGACCAACCATCTCGGCCGACCGCCAGCCGCCGCTCACCACACCGACGCCGTACATGGAGGCGCTCTCAAGCGCGAGCTGCACACGCCGGCCACTGCATCCACCGCAGCAGCGCGGCCGCTTTACCGGCGGCCTTCCCGACCACATCGTGGGTTGATGTCGAGCTCCTCGATCCACAAGACCTCCAAAGCCGCCATGCGCTTTGGCCGCTGCCTACGCAGCCGCAACCCGCCGTGGTGCCGGCTTTTGCTCGCGCGCCGCCGGGCTAGACTCGCCTGTCTGTGGCTGCCGCCGCGCCGGCCGGCCCCGACGACACCTGGCAGGCCAAGGAAGCGCCCCACGCCCGCTCGCCGCCCCGACACCACCGAGATGGCGGAACGGGCGTAAGCGTGGCCTTTTGTTATAATCGCGACGAGGTCTATGTCCGTGGGCATAGGTGCAGCCGCTTGTTCTTCCTCGAGGTCTCTGGACCACGCTGTGGAAGAACCCGACGGCCGAAGATGACGGGGGATCCGGCGGGCGCCGTGGGGAGCCACTTGAAGCCTTCCGTGCTTCGCTTCCTCGACTTTTCAGCTCGAGGACGAGCTGTTTGTCGAGGGGGAGAGATGTTATGTTCAAGAACACCTACAAGAGGCGTGACCGAAGTGGCTGAGATAGGATCGTGAGGTGTAGGCCATTGGCCGGCTCAAGCATATCCAGGAGTCTAGGAGATTTGGTTAGAGTCCAGATTTGGTTAGTTGAGAGTCTTAGAGATTTGGGTCAGGATTATTAGCAAGAGTTTGTTAGCGTCTTGGTCAAGAAGTCAGAGTCAAGTTTGTAAAGGACTATAAGAAGTCCTAGTCTGTTATGGAAAGAGGCAGCCAGGGATTGAGATTTATATCTCCCCTTGGCCCCCTGGCCAACTACGTTCTCTGTGTTCTCCAATCTACGCTCGTTTGTGCTGGCGCCGCCCAAGCCACCGGCCGTCCGTCGTCGTGAGTTCAAGCCTCGACCTCCGACAACTCACCGATACGCCTACGGTCCCCGGCCGTAACACACGTTGAAACCAAAAGTTGCCATAAATTCAATTCCCCACTCTCCTTAAATCAAAGGTTCATAGTTAATCCTATAAAGCTAAATCACATGACTGAATAAAAGGCTAAGTGTTGATAAGTCCAATTCCAGGATTGATGGCAGGTACAGATTACCAAAACAGTAAGAACAGTTAGTTGCAGGCGGTTAACGTTTAAGGGAACCAAGCAAGAGTGTTAATTTGCCAACAATAAAACATGAGGAAATAGATGAGTTGAGTTCATTTGGTACACCTGTGAGCAAACAAACCTGCATTACACAAAGGGCAAACTTCTGAATACTGAAATTATTTCTCCCTGTCTCTTCTCGATTCTTACCACTTCAAACAGACCAAAGCTTTATTTTTTCAAAAGGAAAAAGCTTTGACATCAGTTTTATTTGAAAGAGAAAACGAAAACATGCGCTGCCATAGAGTTTTTTATTTATTTATTTTTTAAACAGGACACAAAGACCCAACATAGAAGGGTGCGCCACACAAACCCAAAAACATGGAGCAACCCAACTCAACTGATAAAGATTCAGCACACTCTGGACTCATGGGGTAGCCTGGTTAAGTAATAATTAGTAGCATTTCTTACTTTTTAGTTGCGAGCTAGACTGAAGCTTGCTCACTGTCTTTGTGCCAAAAAAAAGATACTACTGTCCTAAACCCTCTATATCTCATCAAAGCCAAAGGGCCATCGAAACAATCCAATGATACGCACCGGCGAAATACCAAATGATAATCCGGTGCACAAATGAGGCAGCTCCAAAGGTAAGTGCATGCAGCAAGAGCAGTAAGCTTATCTGAAGAAGGGCGAAACCAAGGATCCAATTTCAGTACCTGAAGCGGCGCCAGAGGTGGGGCAGCCGCAGACGTGGTCGAGCGCCGCGCGGGCCTCCGGGCGGCCGCGGCCACGGGCCGCGCGCGGGAGTTCCGCGGGCCAGGGCGGCAGCTGCGGCACGTGGTCGAACACATGGCGCGCATCCAGCAGCGTGGCGCCAGCTCGGCGGCGCGAGTAGCAGTGCGGAGGAGGTGTGTTCACGGCCGCTCTCATGCTGCGCGCCCCTTTTTCGAGAGCTTCGCAAACACGCGACGGTGGTTTCGGCCTGGGCGCGGCGGCGAGCTCCTGCGGCTAGCCGGCGGCGACGATTCAGTGGGACGGGGAGGCAGCGCGGCCCAGTGTCTGCGTCCAGATATTTGTCTCGTTTCGTTCTCTCCCCGGGCCCCAGTCCCCGCAAAAGTCCCCTAATCTTTTCCTTGATGACAGCCACGAAGGACCGTCCGATACAAATCCGACGGCTGGGGTGCTCCCAAAGCCCAAGCGTTCCCCGGACAGCGGCGGCAGCAGAGGACGACGATATCATACAACGATGTCCTTTCGCAGTAATTTGTTATCGAACCTTTTTAACCTTGATCCAAAAATATATATATCTACGATACCAAACTAGTTTTGTTTTGTTAAAATCTGTATGCCTTGATAGCACTATATTTTACTTGAACTTGACAGATTTTAATGTACCATTCTGAAACCAGATCAAAATTAGAAAAAAAAAAAGTGATTAGAACAAAGCTAAAGTTTTAATCAATTTGGAATAGAGATAGTAGAGTATCTGCTTAAAGCCTGCCAGAATATGTTTTTTTTTCTTTTTTTGTAACTCCGCAGGCACAAAAACATTTCAGTGGTCATTGCATACTGAATGGAACATGCATTTTTATTTCATATCGTAGTTGGGATATTCAGCATAACATTATTACAACGCCGGGCAATATAGCGAAAATGGGCAATATATATGCGCAGCCTTATTGTAGGGCACTCTTCATAGATACACACAATTCCTATAAGGCCATGGAGCCGGCCATTCTCTTCTATGCAAGGGTCGGTGGTACCCATACGTAACCGTGGGTCTGCACATATCCAACTCTCGCGCTCAATTCGTCGGCTTCCTTGGGGCCTCGGCTGCCAGTTTCATATGGGATGGCCTTCAGCTTGCCGTCGTCAATGTCATGCAGCAAAGGAGTGAAAATCTGCCAAGCAGCCTGAAAAAGTGAAAGTTGCAGCGTTAGACGGTAGAGCAAAACAGAAATGAAAGAGTTCTTGCAGATAAAGGATCCCGGTGTTAGCAAAACAGAAACAAAGGGTCCAACAAGAGGGCACAAATATGCAGGGTGGCACGAACCTTTAGCTCATCTCTGCGAACAAAGTGCTGCTGGTCTCCTCTTATTCTGTAGAAACATGGATATGGATCAGTGCAGGTGCCGTAAAGAAAAGCAAAATTTTGCATAGCAGAAGCTTTGCAATGTTATCAACACAGCACATGATATATGCAGAGTTATTTTCAAAAAATATATATATATATGCAGAGTTATTCACGATTTCAGGATGAGATAATTTCTTTGAAACGAACGATGTGTTAGAATGATAAAAGGGAAAACACTTACGTATCCAAGATAAGGCGTTCATATGCCTCAGGAATTTTGACATTTTGGTAGCGCATCCCATATGACAGATCAAGTTCACTTTGTTCAGTAGCCATTTCTAACCCAGGCTTTAACCTGCAGCAATTTTAATTTTCAAATAAATTAGAGATTCTGCAACACATTCAAATCTCATAATGATGTCCAGCTTCCCAAGAAAATGTCATGACGTTTTACTGATGAAAACAAGAAATTAGACCCGAGAGAAGTAGCAGGACTTACAGTTAGTTTCATGTACATAGCTTCTGATGGTTGGAGGCGTATAACAAACTCATTTTTCTTCCTAGCTTCTTACCTTCACCAGGTTATATTTATATTTAGTTCAATTATCAAGATCTCTAATTTTACTTCGACATAACAGAACAACATAATGAACCAATATAAAAATAATCGTTGCAATAGGTCATCAATAAGAGAGGCATTCCATGAAGCTATAAGGCAAGGAAAATTGTCATCCTTAGTAATGTTTTCGTGTTTTGCTCAAAAAAAAGTAATGCTTTCGTGTTCAATGAACAAAGAGCCTCATCCATCCACCCTACAGCTAACAATTGCATGCTGAACTTCAGTCAGAAGTTAATTTAGTCTAGTCCAGCTTGAGTTAATTTAACAATTTACTAATTTTACCAATATGACAGCTAATGTAGACAGACTTCAATGATTAGTTAAACAGCAATGCACATGCTCTGCACGATTGCATTTCTTCAATCTAAAGGGACCACTGTCCTGGCTTTCCAGTACCAATGCATGCACCTGCCCTACCCCATTCTGCATTGTCAATGAATCTTTAGCCAATCCTTTGGTAGCTTCAGATCCGTGATCTCTAAAATGAAAGAACATCCTGCTTTGTACTGTCTGGTTATGTAAAGGCAATCCCTCCTATACAGGTAAGTCTATGATAAGAGTAAACTACACCGTGAATATTAACTTCTATGCACATACTTCTAAAAATATCACCAGGAACATCCTTGAATTGCACCCGAACTTCGGCTTTCCTTGAGTTTAGTGCTTTACCAGCTTTAAGAATGAAAGGAACACCTGCACAACATGAATATTACAGGGTTGATACAGAAAGTAAATATATTATGGTTGAGAAAAAGGCACACTGAATGGAAAAAAAAAAACACAGAGAGCAAGTATTTCAAGTATGGAGATTTCAACTGTAATATGTACAGATACTGACATGTGGGGGAAGGATATACCTTCCCATCTTTCATTGTGTACCCGAAGAACAACAGATGCAAAAGTTGGGGTATTTGAGTCATCTGGCACTGTAGGGTCATCCTTGTAGCCATCGTATTGCCCAAGGACTACCTCTTCAGGCTTAATAGGGTTCACAGATTGCAGAACCTGAAATTAAGACACGGTACTAGTTCCTCTGAGCACTAACCAAACAACAAAACATAAGATAAGCACTCTGCCACATTTCAGGAGCAAATCAAACCACAGCAAGAAAATTGGCGAAGCTTGCAATAGTAGTAACATCAATAGAGTAAAGAGAGTTGGACCTTGACTTTCTCATCTCTGATGTGCTCAGGCTTAAGGGAGACAGGCTTTTCCATCGCAACCAAACAGAAAACCTGCAGATTGTAAGAATTTATGACTAAGATTGTTACCGCAAAAAGGCATTCACTAACCACTACTCTTCAGGAAATTCTGTCACGGCTAGTTAATCCACAAGATTCAGCGTGTATCCATAAATATAAATAGTGGGAAAAGGTAGGGAAAAGGAGGCCTTTATTGTCCATAGTCACTAATATGCTAATAACCTCTAAAACCTGACTCGATTGTGAAAGGTTTGCAGAACGCAGAATCATAGCATATGGAGTATTAAACATATCTTATTTATATTTACCTGCAGTAAATGATTCTGAATGATATCACGAATGATTCTGCAACAACAGTAGCAGAGTCAGATATTTATAGAGCAAAGGAAAAGAAAAAAAAGAAGGTATAATACAAAAATGTTTAATCAATGTGACAGAAATAGGCAGAGTCATCTGGTGCTCATTAACATCAACTCATCTGTTTAACCATGTACCAGAGAGTGGTATGATCTCTTATTTTTGGCAATTCAATATCAAAAGAAAGCATGCACTTTCCAAGTTATTTGGTTACTAAAGGTTTGCATCTTTACCTGCTGAATCTTGCAAGTTTAAGCTACAACGAAAATCATACATTTTTCACAGTTTTACATACAAAATACATCTCCATTAAAAAATACAAAATACATCTGTTTGCTGATAAGAACCAATGAAGAATTCAAGTATTTCTAAATTTATCATCAATACCATGCTTTATTATATATACATTTTGCAGAAGATTATCATTTTAGACTAGAAAGTTTCATAAAAATGTTACTGAAAAAAATATGGTACAATAGAGCTTCTACTTTTTGCAAGAGAAATAAACATACCCATATTGGTCAAAATATCCGCCACGCCCTTCAGTTCCAAAATCCTCCCTGAATACAATCTGCAGTGTTGGAGTAATTAGCATGCCATGTCATTGATACTGTGATGCTTTCGGTTATCTTAGGTTCAATTTGACTCATTTCAAACTGTAGATTGTTACAGTAGAATACGGCTCCCTACTATAATCACAAACGGTTCAAGTCAAATAATTTATGAACAGAACTACAGAGTACCGCCTTTGAATGATAAAGAGACAGCAATTTATGTGCATGGAGCTTATACCAGCAAAATAAAAGTTGGCAACTGCTAGCTACGAATACAAAACATCTTACCTGTATATTATCAATATTGTCACGGTTCCAAAGAGGCAAGAAGAAGCGGTTGGCAAAACGAAGGACAAGCTGTAACATGGTATTAGTTAAAAAACAGTTAGACAAGTATTCATGAAATGTAAAGCTAGTTGAGAAAAAGTTACATCTATTACCAAGTTTTGGACCAACTCTTTTCCCAGGTAATGGTCTATTCTGTATAGTTGGTGTTCCTCAAATAGCTGCCCAAGTTGGGCACTTAGTTCTTCAGAAGAATCCAAGTCCTTTCCAAAGGGCTTCTCAACAATGACTCTGGTCCATCCAGGGTGAGAAGCTGCACGCACAAGCACAGCACTAATGTGAAGCCCAGACTTGAATGTACTAATGGTGCTCCAATTTTCATATCAATAATTCTATATATATTACCAAGAGAACTGGTATTAGGTTATTTTCTTTCCCTTTGTAAAGAACTATCTATTAAAAAATATTTGATGAACAGCATGAATGTCCTTTTACCAATCTTTTTCCAAATCAGTTTCATATTTATTTGAATGTAGTGAACAGAAGGTAGGAACACAAGTTACTACTGAACAAACGTTTATAAGCTTCTAAAACTTGAAGCTTCTACTAACTCCACCATACTTGTTTGTTCGTTAAACTAAGGATTTACATTAGCTTATCAGAATAAAAAAAACTCAGCACAAGAAAGAAACTTTTACATGGATTCATGCAATATGTTCTTATCATTTTGCACACTGAAGGGTAGACAGATGGAGGCAATGCCAAATAAAAGAGCCTGCGATAGCTTCCTGATTTGTTTGATGCCTCATACTTTGATATTGCCTTGTTCAGTTTCTCAAATCCTTCTCCAGTGTCATAGGAACCACTGACATATTTTATCTGAGACACAAAATTATCATAATGATGTCTGTGCCCTAGAATAAATTTAGTGTAGTTATAAACTATGACAACTTACTAGTTGCAAAAATTCTGAAAGATCTTCTGGGTCTCCTTTGAGGTACCTGTATAAAATGAACACCTATGACTGAAAGGAGTAAAGATGCATGCCTTTTTGAATTTCATGCAACTGCTGAATAACTAGGAATGTACAGCATATTACAGATCAGTGTTAATTGGGTCATTCTGAGCCTACACGTTTCCAAATGTAGAAATATGAAAATATATAAGTTTTCATGTCTTGTATGAACAGAAATGAAATCTCATGCAGTAAACAGAAGAGTGTCATGCAACTTAAAAACTAGCTCCATCCATCAGGAACATTACCCACGAATGCGTTCTCTTAACCCATCATCAGAAAGATTTGATCTAGCATAACCAAATATATGGACTTCACCAGATTGTATAAATCCCTGTAACAATGAATAAACTTCTGTTAATACATCCACTAGCTTGATAGGTACAGTGTATATCACAGAACTGCACAGATTCTAACAAATGGAACTGCACATATGCTGCATGTTTGTACAGAATAAATCTATATGTTTACATATGGACTACAATAGAGCTAGTTATTGTGTAGAAGCTTGATCTGATGTTTGCCATCCCCTCACATTTTCTTCTACACTTTCATATCATGTACCGGACAAGTGTACATTTATGTGTTCTTATGCTTGTGATCTGATTACAACAAGAAAATTAGCCCAGATTACTTGCTCTGGAATGCTCAATTGAATGTGCATTACAGTTTAAGTTATACTCTAAGTTGTAAAACTGTATAAGGAATAGTTCATACCTGATCAAAGAGGTGGTAGAGGGCTGGGAAAGTTTTCTTCTTCGCAAGATCACCAGAAGCCCCAAGTACAACAATGGAGAGACAACCCTGCTCTGAAGGAAGGTCTAGGTCTCTAGACAAAGAATTAAAGCTGTTTTTACGCCTTGATGATGGCGTCGATCCTCCTGACATGACAAATAGTACGAGCCTCTTCTACCTGCTACAATAATACACCTATCCAAGTGAGGAAGCTACTCATGAACTTGCAGTAAACCAAATAAACATGTTTGTATTGTTAAGGAAATGTCCAAGAACTGGCAAGTAAAAGCTAGCACAACACTTTAGCTAGTCCTGCTCCATGCAACACCATTTTTATGCTAAAAAGAGCACGACCATCTACTGCGTCCTCAGAACCAGAGACAAAAACTGGACATGATCAGATCTAAGATCACACTCCTGTTCGTCCCCCCTTTAAGTGAAGTAGTGAACTACATCTTATAGTGACTCGATGTGCCTCATCCTTTATAGGTAAGAGCATATCAACTATTTTTATTCTTCCATTCCAAAGGTATCTGAGCTTATTGTATTCAGAGAAAAAGAATCTGAAATTTGGATCTGTCTACCGGCTGACGACACCAGAGCACAAATATCTAAAGCTAAACAGAGCAGTAGCCGCTTAAACCCATTCAATTTAATTTGAACATCTGGGGAGTAGCAGTCCTCACTCGTGGTCAATTTTAGCAGTAGAAACCGAAAGTAAAATACCCTCAAGTTAATATGCAAAAAAACTCCAGCAATCCTCAATTCGTAAACCTCCAGCAATTCCCAATTCCTAGCAGCAAAAAGTTCAAAATATTTAAAAATTAAACAATCCCTGCAAGTCTGCATCAACCAAAAGAAAAAAAGAAAAAAAAACGCTACAGAAACAGCCGGAGGTGAGGGGATGATTCAAAGACTAGAGAAAATTGCTAAAACCCCCAGGGCGATAACAAAGCAGCTCAAGGCTAACCAGAATTCACTCCACCGAATACGGGACAAAAAAGATCTGCAACTCTGGCTGCACAAGATCCGCGGCAAGCAGAGCCGCCGGCGGGGAACCGTTAGCGATTGAGGAAAGAATCTAGAGCGCGGCTGGTGAAACGCGAAGTGATCGCGACAAGTACCGGAACAGCATCCCCAAAGAAGCAAATTTTTCTGACGAGAGCACAGCCGTTAACTCGGCCGGAGCAAAAGGTAGCCGTGCGTCGTGACGACGACAGAACTGGACGGAGAAACCTCTGTGGACATAAAAGAAGAGGTGCGGGATTTCGCGGGGAAAGAAAGCAAAAGGGAGGGAGAGCACTGACCAGCGGCGAGATTTCTGGAGGAGCGAGCGCCGAGCAGGTGGGAAGGAGGAGCTCTGTCGCTGCTTCGTTTGGTCCCCCTTGGCTGCCGTCCTTTATATACGGCGACGGCGACGGCGGCGGGCTCCTCCCCGCGCTGACGCTTGGGGGTTCGTTCCTCCTCCTTTACCTGCACCTGCCCGCCACCTACCTACCTTTCTTGTGCTGTGGCTGCTTACCTGCGTGCGACCGCCAGCCGGCGTGCTCTGTGCCACCAACCGCAGTTCCAACAAAAGCTCGCTCTGCCGCACGGTCGCAGTGGCACCGCATGTGTGTAAACACGAATGAAAGATTGTGTGGTAATAACTGGCAAGAGGTAACAGCAGAAAAAGGTTAAATAGGGGGTTAAGTTTCCTATGGTAACAGCGTGTGGTTAATCTCTTTCTTAGCATTGGCGCTCACTTTTTTTTTTTTTTTTTTTTTGTAAACTTTGATTTCTTTCATAGTATAGGTACAAGAGTTTGCGTATGTGTATTTATAGAGATGAATGCGTGTGCGTGTTGTGGACCGCACTAGCTATCATAGCTTTTAAGAGTTTGTTGTATAAGAGAGGTGGCTTGTTGGAGGGGAATAGATTTAGAGATAACATCAACTAAGGTCGTGTTTGGTTTAGGGACTTTTTTAGTCCTTCTAAACCAAAATAGGAGGGACTTTTGAGACTTTTCCCTCTATTAGTCCCAAAAACTCTCTTGAAGAGACTTTTTTTTTATTAGTCCTTAGTATAAAAAAAGGTTTAGTCCCCAACCAAAAGCAGGACCTAAGTTAGTGGACAAAGAAGGCACCTAAGATCCAACCCAAAGAGCATAGCCTCAACACCAATCAACAACAAAAAAAGAAAGAAATGAATATCACTCAAGGAAAAGGAAAGCAAACCAGAGTAAGCAAGAAAATAGAAAGTTGCATTGCGCAAAATGCAAACAAAAAGAAATCGAAGATCATACCAAGAAGGAAGCAAATTAGTACCGAGGAGGACACCGGTAAAGCAAGGAAATACTCCATCCGTCTTAAAAAAAGATGGTTTGAGGGGGGATTTAATCTTTCTTTAATTTAAATAATTTAATAAAAATAGTATCAATATTTATGTCTCTACATAATTTATGGAATAATTTAATGATACTTATTTCACATTATAAATGTTATTGATTTTCATATAGACTGGATCAAATCTAAAATTAATTCCTTTTAGCATGGAGATAGTACAAGCGTACACTGTTATAGAAATGTTGTAGGCC
The DNA here is from genome assembly GCA_015847255.1 of Hyparrhenia diplandra. NCBI lineage: Eukaryota > Viridiplantae > Streptophyta > Magnoliopsida > Poales > Poaceae > Hyparrhenia > Hyparrhenia diplandra. The sequence continues at coordinate 143,419 of JADLZK010001171.1, read as the reverse complement.
TATAGATCGTTTTAAAATCCCAAGTTGTTTTGAAAATTCTGATTTACAAAGAAAAAAATATCCAGTATTCTAAATGACTTTAAATAAAGAATAATCAACAATAAAGTTATAGATCAGATTTTTTTTTTTTTTTTTTTGACGCTATTACAACAAGGCGCTCAACACGCACGCAACTACAAGCTTTGTATAGTGTGTCAACGTGCATGGTCATTCGAAAATTCTAAACTATAATTTTAAAATCTGAGATTTTTAGATAAAATTTTAAGATCTAAATAAACTCAAATAAAATCTTGTCAATGGCAAAATTGTAGATCTATTGAGTTGTTCCATTTTAGTATAAAGTTAGGCTTGATCTTGCTAACTTCATAGGAAAAATGTATGTTTTTTTTTTGGAAGCAACTAACTGCACTCTTAATTTAGGAGACATGCCTACATTAACAACCACTTTCACTACATATTTTAGAGACACATAAACGTTTTGAAAGTCCCCATAAGTAAATTATGCCCAAATCATTCATTAAGAAGTAGTGATAGGACTTTGTTAGCATTTCAAAGTAAAAGTTCAGTAGTAACCCTCTTCGTGCCTCCCTCATGAAAAAAGGCCCTGTAGAAATTCATCTTACTGAAAGTCAAACCTATAGAACCTAAGCGGCTACCGAGACTCTTGTAACCACTAGGCTACTAGCCATTTTGGTTTGAAATGCATTCTATGTAAAAGGCATTTTTAATTAGCATCTCTACTTTGCAACCATTTCATGCTGACATGCATGTTATACAGATTAGGTGTTGTATTATACATTGGAACAATACAAGAGTGCCTCAATTTTTATTGTATACTCGTATCCTTGTTGTGTTCCTTCCGCCATAACTTGGCATTGATTTGAGCGACGGGTAGGAGGCGATAATGGGCGTTGTGATGATTTCCCAACGGACCTCGTGATGGATGGAGCGGATGGGCGGTCGTGATTTAGACGTTGACACTACTGTTTGCATGCACGTGCAGGACAAATTTGAACGAATAGCTATCTTCTCATCACGCGGGTGCAGCTGAGGGCAGCAAACGTACTCCTCCATCTCAAAATAGATGTTATTACCGACTCCCGGTAAGTCAACGTTTTAATCTTAGGTAATTATATATTAAAATATATAAATATTTATGCTAAGTAATTAGTATCATCGGAAAGATCTTTTAAGTCTAGTTTTTTTAATAAATTTATTTGGAGATTTAAATGATACACGTATTTTCTACAAACCTAATCAAAGTTAAAAAAATTTGGCCTAAAGACATTTCCTATAGTGACATCTATTTTAAGATGGAGGGAAAGACGTGGTCTCTGTGACTTATCTCTGTCTGAAAGATGACCTGCTAGTGCCTGCGCGTGCGTGCGTGCGTCATAGTATTTCTAAAGGGAAATATGATCAATCTCGCCGTCAAAAGCGCGCGAGAATACAACTATGCTGCGATATGACATGTGACTATCCATTCCATTTCAGACTCTATCCATTTTGCCGTTGCAATCCGAAACCACAAATGTCGTACTACTACATGGTGTTGTTTTGTTCTTGGGACTAAACTTTTTTTTTACCGTAGGAACTAATAAAAAAAAATCCCTCCAAAAGAAGTCTTTTAGGGATTAGGAAAAGTCTTAAAAAGTCCCTCCCTGTTTGGTTTGGTAGGGAATTTAAAGAGAATTTTTTTAGTGTCAAGTTTCAGTGTCTAGTCTAGAAGCATAATTTTCGGTATTCTTCATGCTCGACCTGGTTCAATTTGGACATTTGGTACGGTACGCACGTGTTCAATTTACCTGTATCTCACAAGTCACAACTCACAAAGATCGTCATAAAAAGGTTGTTTAATTCCGATCGAAGTGCATGTCGTAAATTTTTGTTGTTTGTTTCGCAATGACCTGGCACTGGTGTCTTTTTCTTTTGATGAGAAAACTTGGCACTGAATTGTGGCCGCGCGCGTGTTCTGTCGTGATTTTCCAACGGACACCATTGTGATTCCGTGGTGGAGTGGCCGGACCGGACGGTCCGTCGTGGTGGGGACGTTGACGCTAGCTACTGTTTGCACGTGTAGGACAAAGGAATAACTACGTACGTACTATCCCACAGTACATACGGTGCAGTATTTTCCACCCAAGATTCCGTTTTCGTATATATGATGATGATGATGATGATTCGACAGCCGGTGACATGGTTGAGTGTGTGTACAACCATGGATGTATGAGTATATATATTTACTATATAAACCGTTGCACGCTTCTATCGTCGTCTTTTTGCTTCATCAAAGTGATTCTACTGGGCGGCCATTGGATCCTACCTACGTTATACTGTACCTAAGATGCGTGTGTACTGTGGGGAGTGCTCGATTGGTCGATTGCGTATGTTTGTGTCATGTTCGTCAGAAAGTTCAGTGAAAAAAAACAAATCTGATAACTAGGGAGAGCAGTCGATCGTACCAAGGCAACGAAGCGCTGCTCCTATCTATATTTTATCGTATAATCGTGGTGTAGCGATCTCGAGCAGATCAGATCAGAGCACCGTCGTCTCTACTCTAGAGAGAGGAGATCCCAGGGCGACGGACTTATAGCCAATGAAAACCGTGATCAGTCATCGCGCATCTCGACCTCTTCCTCGTTGGCTGGCAGTCCAACTCACTCACAGATACTCCGATCTCCGTGCGGTCGTCCGGTCCCGCTGGTCGCTGGATCGATCGGGCTCGGCTCGGCTCAGATCGATCTGTGTGTTGTTGGCTACCGCTACCGCTACCACTACCAGCGGCAATATAATTTGGCTGCTGGCCTCCTTGTCCTTGTTGTCCTTGGCCAGTACCAGTTGGCCTCCAGGCCATGTGATGCCCAGGCCCGAGAACATGCAGCGTACGTGGAGCATTTACATGTACTAGTAGCTAGCGGAAACAATTGGCCAGGCCTCCAACTCCAATAATCCAAGAAGGTAGTACGTAGTAGGTAGTTTTATTGGCTGCTGATCCATCCATCCATCCATTGGCCGGGGTTGGGCATGCGGTTGATCGGCCGTGTGCTTATGCTACTCTCCTGCTTCTCCTGTCGCCATCTGGGGAACTGACACAGCTGCTGAATTCTCATTGCGACCTTGCCCGGGAACTACTCACGTAATACGGAGTAGTAGTGTAGTACTCTATATGATCCCGATCTGCATGTGCATGTCTTGGCTCACCATCGCGCAGCTCGATCGTGTCCTTTTCATCCCTGTATCGTGACGGTTGCCACAGTTGAACAGATCTACTGGCACTGTTCAGCGGATCCCATCCTGCAGACAGTGCTCTCCTCCTCGATTCCTCATAGGCTGGAACCAACCAACTACCCAAACTCTGAACGGAACGGCAGACGCGTTGCTTTCTCAGAGCAAGTAAGGGACGCAGTCAGAATCGAAAAAGGCAGTTTTGTTCTCGTCCGAAAACTTCTTCGGTTCCATCGCAACTTGCACAATCAGCCTTGCAATTTGGACGCAGATTCTTGTCTCCCTTTTGACTTTTGGTTTTGATGACCGACGGGGAAAACGGACCGGTGAACGGCGGCGGAGACGTCACTGCATACTGCATCCCATCGACCGGCTGCTACCCTACCAACCAACTACGTCACCAACAGTACAGGTGACGCAAAAGCAGCATCAGGTTGAAGGAGATGAAATCCAGTCGTTCAATCAATCAATATTATAGATGCCAAAAACCTCTACACCTGAAATTTAGCATCTCCTGCTATACAATCCTAACACAGTGATTCTGTGTTGACGGCATTCCTGAAGTTCTGTGTTCACCAACGATGCTTTTCAGCCACCTGTAATTTAGCATCTCCCTTGCTATCATCTTTTTGCCGCCAGAAATCTCCACTCGTTGGTCTATGATGATTCAGGATTGCGTCATGCCCATCTCATCTCGGTCCTTGGCGAACCAGACGCCACGCCCCTCACTTACTTTACATGCTGCCGGCCATTTGATCTGGTCAGGACGTTTGCGGACGCAATACTTTAGTTCCTGCACAAGCGCCGCCCAAAGCGCCAAAATTCAATCATGTGTGACTGATACAGGACTGTTTTTTTTTTTTTTTTCCTTCCAATCGGGCATCCCATTTCCATTTCATTGAAACGGAAATACAAGCATTTTTAGAGCGTTCAGAACAGCAAAAGGACACATCAGCACACAGGTCGGAGAAAAAAAAACTTCTGGCATCCTACCAGGCCCAAACCATCACACATAACAGACATTTGCCCATCGAACGAGAAACGACAATATAGAAACCTATCGCAGCACCGTCTAAAGAAACCCAAAAGACTGCCTCCCAGGAGACGAGACACCTTCAGAAGCACCGAAAGCCATGTTTGTCTCCCCATACTTTTCAAGCTTGGTCCTTTTCCTGGTCAGATTCTTCAGCAATAGTAAGCAGCAATCGGTTGACTTGCCGAGTCGTATGGGCTGCTAAGATCTCTTTGGCGATCTTCAACATAGTATTGGCGCCCTCCACCCACATGTCTTTGACGATACAGGATTGTTGCAAGATAAAAACAAATATCTAGCGACAGGGGTACAGCCACACATAAGCAGCCTCACCCGCTCTCAAGTCCCAACCACACACATGCTAGTGGTGACCTCTTATATACGAGAAAATAATAGATTGGGCCTACATTTGCCATATGTAGTTATCAACAACACTAGATAGTATATATCAAGTAACTGACTCAGCTCTTTTGTCGAAAGTACCCCCACTCAACCGCAGAAGAGCAGGTCCTGACGTTGAATATAAACCACAAATCGCAACCACACAGCGTCCAGCTGGTCCACAAGTCACCATCAGAAGAAGAAAATGCATGCCCATTTAGCGACAAGTTAGTCGCTGGTGAGGGCTCCATCCCCATCAATTACAAGAAAGCAACCTCAGACAATATCATGTGACAGGATAAAAGGCACATGTACTCCAGCACTGAAACCACACACTAATATTCCAGCTAACTCAGGCACTTTCAGTTTTCTGAAATGTATGTGTCAGGCATTGCACCGTGAAGCATTAACAGTGCTGGACTATTATTTCCACCCTTTCTAACTTTCTATGGGGTTCACACGATGTGTAAGATGGCAAAGTGCTTAGCCAGGGCAGAGCACTGTTCTAATGAGTCGCAACACATTCAAATTTACATGCTCCCACCTAGAAAAAAGGTGGGACCCTGTTTCTAATGCCACCAACAGCTTCAGTGAGCAGAGAATCTAATTCTTGTACTACACAGCAGTGTAGCCTGTTCAAATTTGAACTTGTTCAACCATGAGTAGTGTTTAGAAGCCTAACAGAGTGATTCTGTGTTGACGGCACACACTTCCTGACGCCTGGAGTGGTATCACCTGCAAGACATGCCAAGTGGGTACCAGTTATTTTGCCGTGATCTTGCAAATCAAAAGATGTTTTGAAACAAAATAGCTAGAGCACACATGGAGTTCAAGCAAACGGAACTATCTCGAGGCATACTGGGCTTGATTCAACAATCAAGATCTTGTATGAGATGCATGCACTAAAATGAAACTGCAACTTAAAGCTCCTTACAAATTCTAATAATGTTCTGAAATGGTGGGTGGCAAGGGTATATGCTAGCTTACAAAAAGATGGTAAGGAATTAATTTTCTCAAATACTCATGAGCGTTGTGTATCATTGCATTAAGAAGATTGACAAGGAATGGGAATTATCACCAAAAACTTGACAAGTTTTTCTCAGTTTAAACTATTTGGCTACGAAGGAAAGAAGAGTGCTCAGGAGTTTTTCTCTCCTTTGGATCGAATTAAAAGGTTGGCAAAAAGAACTTGGAAAAGGCCTCCAAACAAAATATTGCAATTAAGAGGAACAAACAATGTTACCTTTTCAGCCACTTTGGTCTGCCAGGCTTCTTATTTGTTGTTGTTGGTACAGGATCAGATTGAGATGCACCAGATTGAAGAGTAGAAGAGTTCATTCTAGAATCATCAGGTTGGCTAGCAGGTTTCAGCAGAAGTGACAATCCATCCAAACTTCGAATTTCTTCACGGAGAAAGGGTCCTGCTTTTTAGATCATCTGCATTTAACAAGGAACCTGCATGCCCAAAGCATTTGATACCACTCATCACAGGAAGTCATGAATATCTGAATGTCTAACAAAGTGACAACCATGAAAGTTTTGTATAATAACAGGGTGAAATAAATAATTTGCATGTATGTTGGGTGGCTGGGTTTGGGTCGTAGTGTTGTTTTCTTTGTTTCGTGTGCGTATGGATGGGGTGGGGAGAAAGGCATGGCACTGGAATTGACCTCTGTTACGATACAGCAAATATTTGAAACATACATATGAGAGGTAATTGTTCTTTCTTTTCTTAACTTGGCACTAGTTATTAATTAAGATGATGCATACCTTCAGGCAGATCATAAGAAAAATGAACATTAGCTCCAGGGATAAAACCAGCTGTATGGAAGTCCTGGGATGTGTCCAATATTCGCTTCTTTGGAGGTACTGTATCTGTTTGGGGGGCATTAAAAAAATTGAAAACAGTAAAGGTTTAAGATATGAGTATGCAAGAAAGTCAAATGTGCACCAAGTAACACCAAAGATCACAATGATTATCAGACTATAAATCTCACAATTTCAATCCAAGGAACATTTGGCATATAAGTTCAATGGTGCATGTTTTATCTAGAAATAGGCACTACGATAATCATAAACATCACTGTATAAGCCGTTGCAGTTCAAATTTTAAGGCATAATCTTTCATTGAAAATTATTGCGGTCCAGAATAGACACCAAACTGCCAGAAGAAAGCAAAATGAGAACAGTCTTCCCATTTCTAACTATTCTATACAGTATAGACTTTATGAATTAGTGTCCAGGGGTTCACACTTCTACAATCTAGCATGAGCAGGTTCTAGGCGTGTTAGTGTTTACATAAACAGTGACCTAGCCTTGTAGTCAATGGGGCTTGATTGTTATCTTTAGCTATTTATTAGGAATTATAAGATTTGATTGATAGCAAGAATATCAGTTCTGTTAGGGGTATACTCCCTCCGGGCTGTTTTCTAAGGTGCATGTGTGAGGGGTGTAATATGAGCCTGCAATATTCAAGATGCATGCAGATTTGGAAACTCAGCGCTAGAGTTAATCTTGCCTTGGTATGTGCCATGATGCCTTAGAAACCTGCCCGGAGGGAGTAGTTAGCAGCAGAGATAAGATTAGTCTTGATCTGTTAGGGTCATGTCTAGTAGCTCTATAAAAGGTGCAGCCAGCAACCATTATGGGCATTGGGAAATCAAGAATAGCAATCTATAGGGTTTCCATTCGCCTATCACTGCCCTTGCAGTGAAACTGCTGCCAATCGGTGAGGCCGACTGCTTGGGTTAGGCCATCAGGGCCATTTAGATCAAGGTTCCTGACAATTGGTATCAGATTGTCTTTAGCTGTTAATAATAATTGCATCATAATGAAAAAAGGAGTTAGTAGCAGCTAATGACTCTAAAACCCCTTTTGCACAGGATGATATATCAAAAGTTTTTTTCAGATTTCAGTAACCGCAAAAAACTATTTGTGAGCTAGTTGTTTCCATAAATGATGATTCCCAGCATGTTTGCTTGCCAAGAATAAAGAAAATCTAATTGACAAATCATAGCAATTCATAGCCAGAATGAAGTATTGGAATGGTAAGCCGGAATAAAGTATTGCAATGGTAAAAGACAAAGGAACGATGAAGGGTGAAAGAGGGTAGGAGAAACATCTATCTCCCTAACAGAGAAGCAGAAATTTTGTCTCGAATACGCAGGAGATCTGCGTATCATTTCATTAAGAAGAATTGTACACCCCTTAAATATCAGTTACATTCACGCCTAAGTGAGAAGCAGAACTTACAAAGATAGAACGGCAGATCTGGTCTAGCAAGTACTTTCCTGAGCAGGTCCACTAGACTATGAATCGTCTCTGATGGAAGAAAGTCAGCCTCAAGAATGTAGCCATCAGGGGAATCGCACCCTCATTACTGCCTATAATCAAGGCAGATACTCCATTAAAAACAAGTAGTTTAGAACTCATAATAACGTAACTCCATTAAAAAAAAAACATACTAGGTTAAGAGTGAGACAAATTCCTTTAAAACAGGCAGTTAGACCTACATAATGTTATGCCATGTTTTCTTTTCTTAGGACAAACGTAACTCCATTAAAAAAACCATACTAGGTTAAGAGTGAGACAAATTCCTTTAAAACAGGCAGTTAGACCTACATAATGGTATGCCGTGTTTTTCTTTTCTTAGGACAACTTCACATGCTATAGGTTAATTATTTAATGCAGATATTATGTGAAATAAGAAAAAATTTGCTCTTCAATTATTTCTTAAGGCAGTGCTCAGATAACACTGGATTAAAAAGAAGCTAACTACGAGTCACACAGAAAGTAACAAACGAACTAGTAATAACAATTGCCATCTTCAAATTGTTCCTTTGTATATATATAGAGGACCGGACAAAGAAGCGTTGCACATTGATCGATTGTAAGAAACTTCATTAGAAATGATGTGCATTATATACCTTTTGTTCTCTTTGCTCGCTCAGCAGCAAGTTCTGCCTCCCGCATCTTGAGTCTTCAGCATTTTAGAGTGCTCTGCACAAAATCACCATTTTAACAGTGCTACATTAAGTAAATCAGAACGCAAAAAGCATTCTGGTTGATCAATATTAAACTATGTTGACACTAAATAACTTGAAAGATCTCAAACAAAATTTCCTACCTCCAATCCTGTTTGATATCAACTTGTAGTAATCAGCAGGCTGAAGCTCATAAAATCGTCATCTTCCTCTGCAAGAACAATGTTTTAATGTTACTGCAGAACTAGCATAAAGACAAGACAGATTTTCGGTAAAGACAGAAGAAGATGACATTTAGGTACCATGATCTGCACTCGGCAGCTTGCTGGGTTGTAGAACAAAGTTCTCGCTTGAAAAAACCCGGATCTCATGTCCAAGTTCCTCTGCTACTGCTTTCAGCTTGCCCTGGGATTTTCCAAAGAAAACACATTTTCAGGCTCTGTCACATCTACCTATCCGATCGATGGAGAATTCAGAATACGAAGGTTTGATCAAAAAAAAAAAGAAAGTATCATCATTATTCAATAAATAAATAAAAACCCCTCCCAGGAAACAATTCAAATTTGTAATTTTGATAATGTCGCAGGACCTGGAAGCACTAATTGCATGTGTCGATTCCCCAGATGGACCAAGTCAGAAAAAGAACCTATTTTACCCGCACAATACGGGAACCAGACGCGCACCAAGAACTCAAGAACTGGACTCCCTAAACCCTTAGAAGAATGCCTTAAAGAACCATCGCCATTCACGAAACAAACAGAGGGAAGAACAAGTCCAAGTCCTCGCTCATCCCCACCCCAGCCAAGAACCTGAAGCACAGTACACAGCCACCCTTCCAGACCCTAGCTAGGGCCGGCGCGAACACGAAATTCTCCCAAGAACCCTGCCCACCCAAGAAACCGCGCACGGCACCAAGAACCGAAACTACCGGAAGCCATCGTCCGTTCCCACCATCCCAGCGGCGACGCGGACCCAATCGACACGCAATCGCGCAAGAAACCCGTGACAGGGGAGGAGCCGGGAGCGTGTACGTACCGCGGCGCGCTGCGCGTCGGCGTCGAGATCCATGTCCGCGCACGGCCAGTCGTCGTCGTCGTCGTCGTCGTCGCCCCTCTTCCTGCGGCGAGTCGCGCACGGCCAGAGGGTGGACGAGGAGGAGGAGGAGGAGGGGCCCGTCTGCTGGTTGGGGTACTCTGCTTCCATCTTGGACGGCACGGGAACGGAGAGGAAAGGAAGCCTTCGCGCAGGCGCAGGCGAGACGGGCGGGGGTTGGAGACGGGTTTCGGGCTGCGGGTCGGGCGCGGACTCCGGATTCGATGCGCTCGGATTGGAGATTGAGAATGGAAAGAGGCGGAGACGGAGAGGACGCGGCCGGCCTTTTTATACTGCTCGCCGGGCCGGTCTCAACGGCTCTAAACTTCTTTGGGCCGAGCCGTTATTGGTGTCGTCAGCCCAGACGTGTGTTTAGGTAGGCCCAGTAGTGCAAGCCGCGCTATCTGAAGCGCTGAATTTGCTCTTCCAAAACAAGAAAGAAAGAAAAACTGTTGCTCAAAACAAAAAAATGAACGGCCGAAGGGTTTCTGTTCTGTCTTTCTGAATTGACTTCACGTACGGTAGGCATGCTGTCGCAATCAGAGGACGAAACCGATAGTCACGTCAAGTTGTCAACTATAGAAGTACGTCGACGACATGCTATTGTTTACAGCTACGGGTACAGCGAGGTACGCTAACCTTGAGAGCTTTGTTTTTCTCGGAATGGTGGGAAATCTCAAGTGACCAACAAAACAAGCAAAACAATGCATAAATGGCCAAGTTTTCGCAAGCCAACGAGTAAACATAGATGGACGTTGCGCTCACCAACGAGAATAAATTGAGGCGTAATACTAAGGATGTCTTTGGCCTTTGGCCTGGTTCCGCTCATGTTGTTCCTTCGTCCAAAGCTAGAGCCTACCTTTGTACATGAAAAAATGCCTCCAACTCCTCCTGTTGCGCAAAAACCACTACTCTTTTCGTTTGTCGTTTGGTGTAGCTCCGCTATCAGAGCTAACACGGAGCCGGCCCCGAAACACGGCCAAAGCTATGAGTTAGGGCAAAGTAGACATAACTTGGTGGGGTCAAGGTTAGTGCCACAATGGATGGTGGCGATAGATCAATGGCAAGTGAGGTGTGAGAGACATGTAGAAGCTAATAGATAGAAGATATTTTTTAGCCTAACAAATTTCCATCGATATCTATTGAAAGATAAATGAACTATTAGTATATTTCCTTTGTTCTAAATGGTAAGTCATCTAACCTTTTCTAAACACATAGCTTTTTTGCAACCTATGTAGATATATACATTATAATATCTATAATACATAGTAAAAGTATGCATCATAAAAAGTGAAAATGATTAACGATTTAAAACACGGATGGAGTAATATATATTATCATAGTTGCATATCCTATTGCCATATAAGATGTATAATATACAAGGCATTGTGCATTGTCCCACCGCACCGGATTCAATTGTAATCTCTTTTTACAAACTCATCATCATGAACCACATTTGTCGGTGAAAAGGATTTAATTTAATACATGGATGGATGCATGAGGAATGGGTCGACCACGCTTTTTCATAAATAAAAAAAATCTATCTAGATCAGGAGACTGACCAAATGCACCGAACCAAACACTTCCATGGTCCTTTTTTTGCGAGCGTGTTTTAAAGAACAAGTAAGGAGGGTGTACGACGGCGAATTGACGATGCTCATCAGTTGTAGCAATGGCTCTGCAGCGGCCGTCACGCATATGGGCAAGGATGGGCACGTCGCGTTTGATCAGCCAACTGATTAGGCACGGCACGCACGAAACAAGAACCTCTCACGGCCGTCACACGGCTGCTTGTCTGTCCCTTGGCATCTGTTATCACCATCAGGCCCTCCGACCGACCCGGTCGCCCGCTCTGAAGGCAAGGCAGCAGGCGTCGGCGTGGTCCACGCCTCGGCCACCGGCACCGGCGTCGCTGCCCCAGGCCAGGGCCAGCGCCAGTGCAGAGAGCCCCACGGGGCTACGGCCGCCAGGCGTGTGTCAGACAGGCAAAGGAGGCAACGGGTTGGCAGACACGCGCACGCGCCCCCGCACGTTGGCACGCGGTCCGCACGTTGCGGCCCGCCGCCCGCGTCCTCGCCTCGCTTGCTTTTCCAGCCATCAGACGTGGAGTTGCTTGCACGGTGTCCGCTTGCTCGGCGCGTCGGGGCCTCGCTCGCCGCTCGCTTTCCAGAGCCTTCTTTTTGTGCGCGCCGTTTGCTGCCGCGCTAGCTGGAGTTTGGAGGATATATGGTGCATGTTTTTGTTTTTGGTAGTGGGAGCCTCGGATTGCGCGGTTTTGGTAGCTGCTGATGAAGTGCTGAGTGTAGGCTTCGGTGCATTTGCTGGTGCTCCTCTCCTCTCGACTTCTCCGGAGTCGCGTACCGGCTCCAACTGATCTCGCACAATAGCTCTATGCTCAATGTTCTCGACCCTGTAGGTCGCCCTGCTACTGGGCTGCAATCCGAGCCAAACCCACACCCCTCCATTTGATTACAAGCACGGTTAATAAACTAACCCAAGCCAAACTATTTCAGAGTTCCATCCAATCCCACCCAAACCATAAGTGTTCTTCTCTCAAACTCGTCAGGATTTTGGTTTCAACCCATTCTTTAAACCATGGTTTCGGCCCATGGTCCCGGTCACGCACGGCCACCGGCACCAGCGGACGGTGCCGCTGCATGTGGCCGCCCAGAGCTTGCCCGACCCGAACTCGGCGCCGCAGATGGAGCACTCGTGGACCCGCGGGTGATGATGATGCTTGGAAACAACGCCGCTGCTTTTGCTCGTGGCGGCGACGGCGATGGTGGGAACGGCAAATGTTTCTACATATGGTTTGAGTTTTCTACGCCACTGTCTTTTTTCAAAAAGCCAGACCTAGAGTCGTTTTGCAAAGAGCCAGATCGCTGGTGGGTCTTAAGTTTCCGAACGATGAAGCAAGGTGCTCATGCTAAGGTTCATTTCATTGTGCAGGGGCATGTTTGACGCCCTCGCCATATTCACACCAAGGTCATAACATATAACTAAATTTAAATAGTACTACTTTTTTATACAAAAGTATGTGCATTGACAGAGTTGAATACTCGGCGAAACATTGGCCTCACAAATGTAGCAACTTGTGCTAGCCTTCAACGTGGCATCACCATGGCGGTTACCCAAACCTATGGCCTAGCGATCGACCGCCTCGCTCGTTGGCTTTATCACCAACCACCAAGAAGATTTCCTCTCACAAAGATCGCCACAAGAAGATTTTTCCTCACAAAGATCACCACTCGGACAAACAAACCGAATTGCGCCCGTTTACTCACAAACAAACAAACGTCTTCTGATTGTCTTCTGGGAGTTCAAATAGTACTATTGACAACTTTCTTGCCTAACTAAACAAGGCCAGCATGTTGTAAAAAAGCAGATAGCTCAAAAATAGAGGTGAAGTGACAGGAAAGCCGCCAGCACTATTTGTACCTCCATCCTCCTCTGTCCAGAATCCAGACAGCAAAATGAGACCACCGAGTACTCCAATGAGACCACCGAGGCACAAAAGTGACAGAAGCAGCCGTGCAGCTCACCCCAGAAGGGCCAGAACAGTTACTGTGAATAGACACATCACACTCCGGCTGCCGTCCCTTCCCTTGCATCTTCCCTTGCATCTCGCTCTCCTCGCATCCTCCTCGTAGCAGCGCTTGCGCGAGCTTTTACTCCTACTCCATCTCCCTTGCTACTTTTGGGGACCTCCAGACCTCTCAAATCCAGAGAACCAGAAAGAAAGGAGAGAGAGGGAGAGCTTGCCAGCCCAAGAAAAGGTTCCTCCTCTCCTTCCCCACCTCGCCCTCAACCCCCCATCATCCTCTCCTCACATCCGATTGTGCCCTGCGCTCTGCGGTTCTCGGATCCAAGATTTGGCCGGCCGCCCGGGGGCGGCCTCCGGGGAGCGGGACAAAGACTGGATTTTTCCGGCCATGGAGGCGTGGCCTGATCCGTTCAGGCCCGGGCGGTGGAGTGGCTTCCTCACCAGGTCTGATTCGTATTGGTTCAAATGATCTGGGCGGCTTGATTGGTTGGTTCCGCTTCCGCCGCGGGATCGGAGCTAGGGCTGTGGTGTGGTTTCTTGGCCGGCTGGTGGATTCTTCGGCTTGGGTCTGGTGAGATCTCGGGGGTCGCTGGTTCAGCACACGAGCCGCAGGTCTGCGTAGATCCCTCTTAGCTTCCGTGGCTGATTTGTGCTGCTAGGGTTTTGGTTGGTTGGTTCTGGTGGAAGATGATTAAGCAGATCCTTGGCAGGCTGCCGAGGAAGCCGGGGAAGGCTGGGGATAGCCGGGAAGCTGCTGCTGCGGGGAATGGAACTGAGCCGTCGAATTCCTACAGTGCTGTGAGGAGCATGGACCCAGTGAACAAGAGGGCTGGAAATGGAGATTATCCAATTCCATCCGGTGTAACTCCTAACCCAGTGATGAATGGGGCTGTGGTGTATCACTCCAATGAGCCGCTACCGGCATTCAAGGACGTGCCAGCGTCAGAGAAGCAGAATTTGTTTGTCAAGAAGGTCAACCTATGCTGCGCCGTGTATGACTTTGCGGATCCAACTAAGAACCTCAAGGAGAAGGAGGTGAAGCGCCAGACACTTATGGAGCTTGTTGATTACGTCACTTCTGCGACTGGCAAGTTCTCAGAGGTTGTCATGCTGGAGATCACAAAGATGGTGTCAATTAATTTGTTCCGGACCTCCAGCCCCACCCCTCGTGAGAACAAGGCCATTGAAGGGGTCGATCTAGAGGAGGATGAGCCTCTCATGGATCCTGCATGGTCGCACCTGCAGATTGTGTATGAGGTTTTCTTGAGATTTGTAGCATCACAGGAGACAGATGCGAAGCTGGCCAAGAGATACATAGATCATTCCTTCATTCTTAGGCTGCTAGATCTTTTTGACTCGGAGGATCCCAGGGAAAGGGACTACCTAAAGACGATACTTCATCGAATATATGGTAAATTCATGGTCCATCGACCATTCATCAGGAAAGCAATTAACAACATATTCTACAGGTTTATATTCGAAACAGAGAAACATAATGGTGTTGCAGAGTTGTTGGAGATCCTGGGCAGTATTATCAATGGGTTTGCCCTTCCGCTTAAGGAAGAGCACAAATTGTTCCTTATTCGTGCACTGATCCCTCTTCACAAGCCAAAATGTGTATCTATGTACCATCAGCAGCTATCGTATTGCATCACACAGTTTGTTGAGAAGGACTGCAAACTCGCTGACACAGTTATTAGGGGCTTACTCAAATATTGGCCTGTGACAAACAGTTCAAAGGAGGTGATGTTCTTGGGTGAGTTAGAAGAGGTTTTAGAGGCAACACAGCTTGCAGAGTTCCAAAGATGCATGGTCCCACTCTTCCGTCAGATTGCCCGTAGCATGAACAGCTCTCATTTCCAGGTCAAAATCTTACTGTGCCTATATTTCTACCAAATCTGTTTGTTGCTTCCTCTAGTCCATGACACGTGTTTTTTTTACTTTAGCTCTACGATTTCACAATTTTTTGCTTGCATGTCTGCATTGACTCCTTTCATATATTTAATTAGCTACAGTTCTCCCAACATGTATAGGAAAATATTGGTAGTGTCTCCACTCTTTTCAGAAGACGCCTTTAATCAGTGCCCATGCTCTGGTAACGGTAGCAGTTCGAGGATATCTTTTTCCTACTGTTCTTCATTCAACCACACCAGCCTGCTCCCCTTGCCGGTGTCCGCACCACTCACTTCCCACACCTGCGGCTCCACCACATCCCCCTAGCCTCTCCTCTCCCGCCGGTTCTAGCCATCCGGTTGTCTCCCACCACCTCACTCAGCGGTGCCCCTGCCACCATCGCCCAAGGTCCCCTGCCCCTTCTAAGGCCGCCAGGCATGGAGATCCCGAATGTGAGGAAGAACGTGTCCGGGCGCTCATTGGCGCCGCGAAGCACACGCGCTGTATAAAAAAAATGTTTTTTTTTTCAGATACATATACCATGGTGTGTATTTTCATGTAAATTTGTGCACATGGACTTCTTTAGTTGTTTTGATATAAGCTATTCTCTACGATTAATAACAAGGGTTGGTGCTAGGTCATTTTTCTAAAGGTATAATTACAAAATAGCATACCAATTATGTATCTTAGAGTTGGAGAGTCTTCTGGGTGCATACTATTTTTCATTTTCTTTTCTTTTTTCTTGGACCTTAAAGACTGAAGTTATACTGAAACTGATCTGTTGCATGGTACTTAAATCTTTTGTCCTTCTTCCGTAGCAATCAGATTGGGCCATTGGGGACTTAACAAACTTTTTTTGTTTAATACACTTCTAACTTCTGTATAACATTTCTGTAGAAGCTGTCATCAGGACTTTCATGTAGCAAAAAATATTTATTGCCGTCCAAATTGGATAGCACGTATAATATACTAAAGACTTTTAGTGCAAATCCTTGCTCTCTGATTATATGGTTATTTGGCTACATGTCCACATTGATTGCTTGCACACCTTGCTAGAAATGTACTACTAAGTGTGGAAAAGATCAATGCTTATGGTGTCTCCTGTGTTGCTGTTAGGATACCTTCTATGTGGATCATTGGGTGTTTTATGGTGTATAATTTATTATGTACATCTATTTTCAGTTGCTTCATATATATGCTATCTGTGATCAGAATAGTAAATAAATCATTGGTTATAAGCCATTTCATCTTTATGTTGTAATTCCTTGGACTTTAAAAAAACTTTTCTCCTGCCTCAAATACTTAGAAACTGATCTGCTGCATATAGACCTTAAGAGGTTTATACCTTTATATGCCTTCTTTCTCAGTAATTGGATTAGTGGCCTAGAAAATTTTCGTTCTCTATCTACTGAAACAAAAGTCACAGTAGAAGTTGTCATCAGGAATGCCATATATCAAAAGTGGTATTCATGGTGCCCAAATTGAATAGCAAGCAAAAGCCATTATAATTTCCATTTTATGAAATTGGAATGTCTTTCAGTTTTATTAGTGAATTTTTCCATTGGAATGTAACCTGTTTATAAATTTCTGTCTGTTAAAGTCTGAATATTCTTGCCTTTGCTTGTACTTCTGCCTATCTACGACACCTCTTCATCTATCTCTTACTCTCAAACCTGTGTTTTCTGACTATCCCTCCTGTCCTTGCTATATGTAAAATCCTCTTCATGTATTCCTAACTGTCTTCCCTTTTCTGGTCGTCTTAAAACAGGTTTTAGACATGACCTCAACGTATTTGAAGCATGATTATTTGCTACCCTCTTGATAGTTAATTATTCTAGTTAATAACTGTGTACTCGTGCTGCTTGGATCCTGCTGATTGTGTCAAGTGAAATGTAGTTTTTTCTTTGCTGGTGGTATCTAATGGTTTTTTAGTTATATATGTTAACTTGAGCAGTTTGGTTGCCCAGGTGAAATGCTCAGCATTAGGTTGATACAGTTTTTTGTAGTATATTCAACATTTATGACTTACGTTTTTATCCTTTTTCTGTTCATAGGTGGCAGAGCGGGCTCTGTTTCTCTGGAACAATGACCATATTGAAAACCTAATTAAGCAAAACTACAAGGTGCTATTACCTATCATCTATCCAGCACTGGAGAGAAACTCCAGAGGCCACTGGAACCAAGCTGTCCGGAGCCTGACACTGAACGTACGCAAGATCTTCTCTGATCATGATCCTGCATTTTTCGGGGAGTGCGTTCAGAGGTTCAATGACGAGGAGCTCAAGCAGGAGGAATCTGATTCGAAGCGAGAAGCCTTATGGAAGCGCTTGGAGGAAATGGCTGCCTCAAAACCTGGCAAAAAATAATCCCTTGGGTGCACCCAATGGCAAACCCAGTCAAGCTGCTGGCTAGAATAGCCCACCATATCAGCCGCAGCTGTGTAACTCTTTGACTCTTGTGCGAGATCTCCTGGAATCTGGGTTGTGTTTTAGCTTTGGGATTTTTTTTGCGTTGGTTTGCCCCTGTTGTAGGTGGGTAGGACGTGTTTGGTTTTGTCAGAACTGTATGTTCAAAATGTACACATACAGAGGAATTTGAGAAATTTGGCATGTGTAGTAACATTAATCAGGATTACCATATAGTCCAATAAACAACGTCGATTTTGATTGCAGATATACGCAGTTTGGGTGGTTTATATACTGATGAAATGACAGTGAGCGTCTTATTCTTGTTTGTGCTGTTATATATATTACACTATATACTCCTATATAATGAGAGGCTGAGAATCGGGACATGGTTGTCCGTTCACTTTGGTTCCTTCCTGCTATTCCTATACTCCAGAGTCTGGACTCTCTGGAGCACTGCACGGTTTGTCACGATCTCTCTTTTGGCTGAAACAGAACAGCGTCATTTTGCACCACCGTTGCTTGATGTAACAGAATCCAAGTGATTCTGCTTTTCTACCAACTGATGTTTATGGAATAATGGTCTGTTGTGAAAATCGCCTGAAAGATCAGGTCACTTCTGCTAGCAAGCGCTAGGCTAACAAAACAATGTGTCGGTGAGATAGTCACAAAAAGAAGGGTCAGCGAGAATGCGAGATAAAATTAAGGGATGAATTCATCAATGAAGAAACGTCTACCCAATGACGTGATTCTTTTGGGTCCATGTAGTTAGGCTACAAAAGTACAAAACACAATTTTTCAGAACACAAATATCCCTAAAAGCTTCAACTGCGACCCATTGAAAGTAAAGCAGTGCTCCTACACTCCAGCAACCAAGCAAGCCCCTAAAGGTCGATAACTCGCGATAGCTTCTGGATGCGGTTCAGCAGGAAGTCTCCTTGCTTGATGGTTGCCTGGTAGAAGGCATTCCTGGCATCAGGTCGGTTTGTTTCCAAGACGCCAGCAACTTTGTCTATCTTGCAGTGGAGCTTCCCAGCAGCAATGAAGCGTGACAGTTCCCTGTATTGGAGTGACATAAATGGTAATCAAGATTAAACTTGTCAGTACACTTACAACTTGGATATGAGCATGGCTTATATAGTGATACTGCACTTACTGGTCTATAAAGTCAACTGTGACACCAAATGCCGCAGCCATGGCTTCCATTGTCACGCTCTTGTGCGATTCTAGAAATTGTGAGTAGACAACAGTGCGCACTTCACGCATGAAGTAGCGAAAATGAGGCTGCAAGTAACGGTCTAACTTGATCGGTTCAGTCAAGCCAGCTGAAAATAAATTGACCCAGTGATGAGAAACCCAAAGATTAGATTTTCCATAATAATCCATGAGCATTTTTTTTTAATCATGAGTAAATGAAAGATGGAAAAATTTAATGATTCTGCTACTTACAGAATGCAATAAAAAATGATTTGTACTGGCAATTGTAGAGAGAATTGAGAAACTCCGAGAGGTGAGGTACTTTGCCAATTACAGCTAAGATCTCAGGCGCATCTACAACCTGCCAAAATCTTAATTGTTTATACATCCAATTCAAGGCAATGGGCAATGAAAAGAAAATGAAGACAAGATGAGTACCTTTTGTTTTAGAGATACACGATCCAGAGAGATAACACTCGTGAGGACTGTGTAGAAGATGAAAGTATCATATGTGAACAACTCATATGTCGTGAAAGTTGAAATTGAATCCAAGAATAAACTAGCAGCTTTCTTGAAGTTTCTAGTTGCCATGCAGTACAATGCTTCATATACTTTCAATCTGTTCTTCCTCTCCCAGTCACCACCCTCCTCAAACAAGCTTCAATCAGGAGAAACAATGTTGGACTGCATTAGCTTCACAAAAAAAAAAAAAAAAAAAAAAATTGAAAAAGAGATGAACCAAAAGAATTTGGATTTACTTTTTGGCTTTGTCAATGGACTTTGAGATGAGATCAAAGTCCATATAGAAAAATCCAATTTGTAGTGTGTAAAAAACAAGGTCCATCTTTTGCCCCACAGCTACAGTTTTTCCTTCAGTAACTTTAAGCTGCTCCAGTGCTTTCTCCTGAAATGTATATTATTTGGGCAAGGTAAGCATGTCTGAACTCTGAAGCACACACTAACAATCTTAAGAAATGTAGAACACACAATATATATACCTTCTCCCCAACCCTTATGAAATATAAGGATTTGGCGAGATGGGCCTCACGCACTTCACTCTCACCCAAATTCTCCTCAGCATCGGCAATCCTTGATAAATAAGAAAAATCAGCCAGGAGAAGTTACTAACTAAATACTGACACTCAAGCATAATAGTTGCACAGAATTTCAGATGCACCAAAAGAGAGATATGAACTTTTGAATCAAAGGTATCATCTACCATTCCTCATGACATAGATGGTTGCATGTGCAAACATGACTTCTCTATCTAGTATCTACAATCACCCATTTCCATCTAGATGGATGGATGAAATTACCAATCAAGCATAATCATCCCCCTTCAACATATCAAGCACAAAATGCCATGTTCTTGATGCTGACACACAAGTCATTGGTAGAGTTCTGACAAGAACAATTGCTATGGATAAACTAAACAAACTCAATTCAGTCAGTCAAAGGTCCAAAACACATTTTTTTAGAAACAAGGAATATCTGGCATGTGCAAGAGTTACACTGAACATAAAACATTCAGAGACAACTGGAACAGCTACTCAGATAGGGCAAATCAAATTATCACTGACAAACACAGTGGGTTTCAAGGTTAAATTATCACTGAACCGATCAAATTAGGAACCGTGCGGTCACAGAGCTAAATGCATCAGCAATCGCACAATAAGACACTAGGAGCCAGCCTTTGATCGAGCAGGGAAAGGTCCCAAGCGGCGAGATCTACTCACTTCTCGTCGAGCTTCCGGATCTCCTCGTCGATCCTGGCGCGCATCTCGGCCAGCAGCGCCGTGTCCATCTCCAGCACGCCGTCCGCCGCTAGCGACTCGTACAGAGCCGCCATGTCTGCACCAACCGCAGCCAGTACAGATCAAATCCAAATCTCTCCCGCAATTAGAAGCAGCCTCGACGAAAGGGTGGTATACATACCATCGGATTTGACTGCCGCGAGCACGTCCGCGCGTAGGTCGACCTTGGCGAGGTCGTCAACGTCGGAGCGCGACAGCAGGAACAGCTTGTGCGCCAGTACCAGGTGCGGCTGCTGCTTCCCGTCCTCCCCGCCGCCGTCCATCTCGCCGCCCTCGCTTTGCTTCCGCCGCAAGAAGATTGGAGATAGAAGAGGAGGAGGCTTCTTTTTTTCTTTTTCTTTTTTTCAGAGAAGACTCGTGCTAGTGCAACTTAATAACAAAGCAACGTTTTCAACCCTTACCGTTGATTTTTGATCTGACGGCTGTGCAGAGACGAGAGCTTTTGAACCATACCCGAGGGCCGAGAGGAACACCGACCTGACCGAGGCCCAACACCAACCCGACCCAACTTGTTCCCGACCCGAGCCCAAAACCCCTCGCGGAAACCCTTCTCTCGCGATGGCAACCGCCGCCGCCGCCGTGGCGGCACCGGAACAACCGCGGCGCCGGAAGCCGGCGCCGGGGCGCGGGGCGTGGCCCTCCCCGCGGGAATCTCGGAGGAGGAGGCCAGGGTTCGGGCCATCGCCGAGATCGTGTCGGCGATGGGGAGCTCGCGGCGCGGGGAGGATGTGGACCTCAACGCGCTCAAGTCCGCCGCGTGCCGGAGATACGGTCTGGCGCGGGCGCCCAAACTGGTGGAGATGATCGCCGCCGTGCCCGAGGCCGACCGCGCCGCGCTGCTGCCGCGGCTCCGCGCGAAGCCCGTGCGCACGGCGTCGGGTATCGCCGTCGTCGCCGTCATGTCCAAGCCGCACCGTTGCCCCCACATCGCCACCACCGGGAACATCTGTGTCTACTGCCCCGGCGGTCCCGACTCCGACTTCGAGTACAGCACGCAATCTTACACTGGATACGAACCCACCAGCATGCGTGCCATTCGAGCAAGGTGATTTCAATGGAATACATGGGTGTCCATGCTCCTTTTAACTGCTTGTATTTAAGCGTTTCTGTACCTGGAGTGCAGTGACTTTATGTTTGTGTTATAGACTTACAGTTGTGGTAAATTCAAAAAAAAAAAAAAAAAAAACTTACAGTTGTGGTAGCATCCCAGAAGAATATGTAACTATACATCCTATCACTAGACAGCCTGTAAAGCATGCTTCAAACCATGACTTAGTTCATAAAACCCATTATGAACTGTCTAAAATAGATACCAGACATTTTACTGAAAATACTGTAATGGAAGAGTACAAATGACGATCAAACTTTTAAAGTTCTCTATTTGGTTTCCTAAACTCATTATTTAACTAGCTTGTGTGTTTTTCTCTTTCTCTTGGCTGCCTGTTGCAGGCCTTTTTTTGTTTCCTACCTTCAGCTATACAGATTTTGTCTTCGTTCTTTTTTTTTAATGATGAAATGCACAGTAGGAATTTCCCCTAAAAAAGATAATAAAGCTCTTTCTCTTATTTATTGCTTGTTAATAATGAAGGTACACCAATGCCAACTAGGTATCTTTGGATAATCTTGTAGCCGTGGATTATGTTTAAACATACAGATGCTCGTGTACTGTGATTATGTAAACTGATTTATTGATGCACTTTTGGCAGATAACTTTGCTGATCTACCTTTATCTTTTAGGTATAATCCATATGTGCAAGCCAGGAGCAGGATAGATCAGCTCAAGAGGCTAGGGCATAGTGTGGATAAGGTTTGTCTGTAATCCAAGACAGCGCTCGGCTCAATTTTATTGATTCTTATATTCACGGCATGCTTTATTTTATTTTGACCAGCAGTTGAAGATGATTTTAATATACTTTGCAGGTCGAGTTCATCTTGATGGGTGGGACTTTCATGTCCTTGCCAGCTGATTATCGTGATTATTTCATCAGAAATCTTCATGATGCATTATCGGGTCATACTTGGCAAATGTTGAGGAGGCTATTTGTTATTCGAACATAGTGCTGTCAAATGTATTGGTATGACTATTGAGACGTAAGTATCGTTGCATAATTGGATGGTTCTTTTAACTTCATTCAAAAGGAACGTGCTGTCTTTCCCACTTCCTTAGGAATTTAACCATGATGAAATTTCTCTTGGAATTCAGGAGACCTGATTATTGCTTGGGGCCTCATCTGCGCCAGATGCTATCTTATGGTTGTACCCGCTTGGAAATTGGTGTCCAGAGTACGTATGAGGATGTTGCTCGTGACACAAACCGGGGGACACACGGTGGCTGCTGTTGCTGATTGCTTCTGTTTGGCAAAAGATGCTGGTTTTAAGGTTATTGTTTTTTAGTCACATAGCTTGTCTGATTGCTTTCATTGTTTGTTTATGATAGTTCTAATTATTTTGATTTACCTTTTTGACAGGTGGTTGCCCACATGATGCCAGATTTACCTAATGTTGGAGTTGAAAGAGACCTGGAAAGTTTCAGAGAATTTTTGAAAGTCCAGCATTCCGGGCTGATGGCCTGAAGATTTATCCCACACTTGTTATTCGTGGAACTGGTCTTTATGAGCTCTGGAAAACTGGCAGGTACTTCTGTAATCTACAGTATTACTCAGTGTCTTGCTCATAAATCGAGGGCTAACCTAGTAACTTTTGCTGTGCTGCAGATATAGAAATTATCCACCTGAGCTGTTAGTGGATATCGTGGCAAGAATTCTGTCTATGGTACCACCATGGACACGAGTGTATCGAGTCCAGAGAGATATTCCTATGCCTCTTGTCACTTCTGGTGTTGAGAGAGGTAACCTTCGTGAGCTTGCTTTGGCTCGAATGGAAGATCTGGGCTTAAAATGCCGAGATGTCAGAACCCGTGAAGCAGGGATTCAGGTAAATACGAAAATACAGTAAAATCACTTTCACGGCCTAAAATCGATGTCATTTTGTTATACCAGCTGTGCATCTGTATGTAGGATATCCATCACAAGATCAGGCCAGATGAAGTCGAGCTGGTTAGACGTGACTATGCCGCAAATGAGGGTTGGGAGACGTTCCTCTCTTATGAGGATACACGACAGGTACTTATAGCTGACCAGCCAATTTGATTATATAGGGATGCAAATTCTGGAATATGGTGCCTTCCTGTGTAGGTTTAATTTCTGATGTGATTATAGTCTCTACTCCTGCTCTCCATTTGAGATCTTTTTATCCTGTCTTTCAATTAGTTCTCTTGATATTCCTTTTGTTCAGTGAAGATTAGGAATGGGTCTAGCTAACCATAAAGTCTTAGCTTCTTGAGTTTGGCAATATACTCACAATTTACTTTTCATGAATTTTACAGGATATCCTGATCGGCCTGTTAAACTTTGCGTAAATGTGGCCGTAATGTTACGTGCCCTGAACTTGTAGGGAGGTGTTCCATTGTTCGCGAGCTTCATGTCTATGGAACTGCAGTCCCTGTGCATGGCCGTGATGTAGACAAGCTACAGCACCAGGTGATTCACTTATTTACACGTAGACAGTGTATGCATGTACGGTCACCACCCAAGGTTTTGGTCCTCAACAGTTGGCACTGCCATGTTTGAAATTTATGTCTAGACTTCCTGGCATGCTTGGCACTTGTAATTACCATTGTTAATGGCGTCAAGTTTTTTAAAATGCATGCTCACAAAACGTTATTAAAAATTCTAGTAAAATTTAAAATTGATAGTGCAATACATGTTAATTGGAGTAGATTAAAGGTCAGTAGTTAGTAAATCCAGCCATTTGGGCTACAGCAGAGATGAAACACCACTAAGGTTTGACCATGCTCCAACACACTGGGCTAAGTGAGTGAGGGGGCAACACTGAGAAAGTGAGAAATCAAAACTAGTGATTCTGCCAGCTTCCTTAAATTTCCTAACCTTTTTTTTGGCTGATTTCTAGGTTGCTAATTACAGAACAAATGGCTTAAAGCATCACAGTTAGCAAATTGTGATGCTCTAAGCCATTTGTTCTGTAATGCAATAATTGTGGTGCATCATAAGGATTTGACTTAGCCATTCATCCTTTATTACAACAGATGTTTTCTTTTCTTTTATTCAGGCTTTAGGCCTTAGGCCCGACTTAAATGATGTGAAAAATCGTTTTAGTCAAAGTGTAAATGTGTTCAATCTAGTGAAACTGCAGAGGCAAATTAGTGCCAGTGACGAGAAGACACATGACTGCATTTAGTATATTTATTAATGTGACAATATTATTTTTTCTCTTTGTTCATTCTTTGTATTGTCAAGAAGGTTCTTATACAGCTTTTAACGTTGGTTTTGTGTCGGTGCACATCCACAGGGGTATGGAACTCTATTAATGGAAGAAGCAGAAAGGATTGCTCAAAAGGAGCACCGTTCAAAGAAATTGGCTGTCATTTCGGGGGTTGGTACTCGCCACTACTACCGCAAGTTGGGTTATGAACTAGAAGGGCCTTATATGGTCAAAACTTTGGCATAATACAGTTTCATTTTTTTTTGTGCGACCATGTAGAGAAGACTAGTGTTTGTAATCTAACATGATTAGTTTTTTTTTTTCAAAAAAATGTTGATGAGTAGTCTGGATGAAAATGAAGAAC
This sequence comes from Hyparrhenia diplandra, assembly GCA_015847255.1. Lineage (NCBI taxonomy): Eukaryota > Viridiplantae > Streptophyta > Magnoliopsida > Poales > Poaceae > Hyparrhenia > Hyparrhenia diplandra. Next base: position 118,207 of record JADLZK010001171.1, on the reverse strand, counting down.
TCTATGTATACCAATTTCTGTCAAAAAAAAAATCTGTCAAAAACATGTTCGTTATACCCTTCTTTTTAATATGTTTTTACAAAAAAAAATGGTTAAAAGTTAGAAAAGTTAGATCGTGTACAAAGTCTTAGTATAAGCTATAATTTGGTCAAATTTTATCCGGAAGTGCAAGAAATTACAGTTATGGTTTCAAGTCTTGGGCCTCAGCCCGATACAACCAAACGGGCGGCCCACATGCCGGCTTACTGGCCCATGAACATGTAAATGCGAATGCTAATCTCTACTATAATGCCACTTCTTTCTATTTTTGGACCGACGATCAACAACCAACGGATCCACGAACGGAGGGCGAGATCGAAAGTTTGTGTAAGGGTCTTACACCCTCACCCTCCCCGCACGTTCACCATCATCTCTACCCGCACGGAAGGGTACCCGCGGCGTGAGTTCAAATCTCTACTATAATGCACCACTTCTTTCTATTTTTGGGGCCGACAATCAACAACCAACGGATCCACGAACGGAGGACCGAGATCGAAGTTTGTGTAAGGGTCTTACACCCTCACCCTCCCCGCACGTTCACCATCATCTCTACCCGCACGGAAGGGTACCCGCGGCGTGAGTTCAAAACCTCATATCGATAAAAGAAAACAATCAAGTCAACGTAAAAAGTAGGAAAACAAATCTCACTCACCCACGTCCATTAAGGAAGTAAACCAGAAGAAAAATAATTCTCTCGGCACCCTCACGCGTGACTAGCGGCACGATTTCGGTGGCGCTGTTCGCCGGTGCTCTATTGATGCCGTCGGTATCACCTGGTGCATGGAATCCTTCCCTGAAGCGGGCTGCCGTTTCCGCCGTCGTCGTGGCCAGGGCCGTGCGCCCCCGGCGCTGGCATCCACAGCCTCGCCGATCGTCGCCGGACGCTGCGTGGCACCCGTCGGACGAGCGGGGCCAGGCAAGACGAGCAGGTATCAGCGTCGCCCCTCCTCCACTGGCGTAAGTACAGCCTCTCTCAGCTCCCCAAATTGATTTGATTCTTCGTCGATGGTTCTTATGCCCCAAATAGATTTGATTCTTGATCAAGGTGCCAGATCGATCTTGTTCTTAATCTCTGGTTCCATCTATTATGGCTCCAACTGATGCCCGACGTCATTGAGGTCATTGGAGTATAGGTCAGAGGGAGCATCATCACTGCACATTTGCATATCGATGGCCACTCAGATATTGGATCAAGGTAGCCACTTATTTACAAAGGACCTATATCTGTTCCATTGGATCATGACTCTGTTTGTTATTAATTTTTTTTTTGCCATATTCATTTTGGTAAACTCAGAGATTTAAGTTGCATCTCATATTGCTTAAATGAATTGTCTGACGGCGCTCGGCTTTGAGATTGAACCAAAATTTCTCAATTAGTTGCATATAGGTTCCTTGGATGCATCTTAGAAAGTTCATTTGATTCATGGTTATGATGATAGGCCGGTTGCATAAAATTGCCTCGAAATTTATTTTCACACCTCTATTTAACCATATATGATGGCTTCTGCATTCAGTCTTATTAACCTTAGTTTTGTTTATTTCTTTTTCATAGCAGGCCATGTAGTTCAACTACAAAGCTGTCAAGCATGGGAGTTGCACCTTCAAATTTGATTGTTGATGTTCCAAAAGGAAAAGATAGTCGACTAATGAAGTTTATGTCTGCTATATTTAAAATTTTATGGTTTTAGTTAGCTATGGTTGCATCATGCTGACCATGTGCTTAGTGGAATACCCTCGTGAGATGTGGTTAGTACCGGACCATTTCACTAACCTGTATTTGATTTGCAATGGTACCTTGAGGCCACTCCAAGGTATACTTTTGTGAATCTAAACTCTAATTACTCGATGATTTAATTTGCAGATCATCTTTTAGCTGTTGATATATGCTGGAAGATTAGTTTTATGGACCGTAAAGAGGTTTTGATAAGCATGGAACAAATCCTTTGTATTCCTCCATGTACTGTTTTGGAAAGATAATCATGATTGACTGAATTTTTTCGGTATCTAACTTCGTCTAATATTGTTGTCAAAAAAACTTCGTCTAATATGATTATTTCCCCTAATGGAATCAATCCCTTGGTATGTATGCTTAGTTGTGCACCTCTTTCATCTCAGCAACTGCTTTTGCATCTGAAGAGAATTGTATGTCTATTACATATAATCAGTCCTTCAATTGTGTGCATTTTTAAAATAAAACCGTAAGCGTTAGCACGGGCATTATACTATAATAGAGGTAGCATATAATAGAGGTAGCAAAGGTAGCAGTAGGTTGTGATATTGGCATGTTTGGTTTGGAACCACGACACGCCATGCCTAACCTTCGGCGGCCACTCCTGGAGGCTGCTGTTTGGTTGGCGAAGTGCGGTGGACATTTTGGTCGCCACTATGGCGGGGCAGTGCATGGCGTGGCTAATTATAGCTCCCAACCAAACAAGCCCTAAGGGCCATTGTAAATCGGAGTCAGAGCCTCGCCAAACAGAGATCTTTGTGGTGAGAATCCGATTGGATTAGAAGTGGCGCGCACACAGAACCAATCCGACACGAACACCGAAGAGATAAAAAACGTACAGTACCCACGACCACGAACCTAGGCGGACGAAACCGTCGTCGGTCCCCTCGAAGAACCAGAACCCGTCGAAGTCTCGGAGATCTACGCATATGGCGGATTTGGAATTCATCCTCCCGGAGGCCGTCGAGAAGGCTACAACGGAGGTATGTACGATAGTACTAGATCGACAAGGAGCAGGGTGGGGGGTGCATTGATGGCATCCAATACGATCACCGCGGGATGTCGGGTTAGAGAAGCCGCGGAGGGGCGGAAGGCGAGGGAAGAGGATCGGAGGTGAGTCCATCTCGATAGGGTCTGCGGTGGATGCGTGGAGGGCCATCTCGTTAGGGCGATGGCTGCCCGGTGGGTGGAGGCGGCACGCACGACCTCCTCCATTGCTAGGTACAGTAACAGTAATTGGAGGCTCTCGGACGTCTCCAATTACTGTTGCTATAGTGTAGGGTATGTTGTTTTAGTGTAGAGGTCAGCGATGTCCGGGCAGCACCACGGTGGCTCCAAACCATTTAACACCGTTGCTAGGTCTGGTATCCTGCTTTGGTGAATCAAACAAAATTATAGTTAGAGTGTCTTCGCTACGCTTAACCTTGGGACTTAGGACACGAGAGTTTCTCTTTAGATTTCTTCACTCACCACCATATTAGAAGAAAACACATGTTTCTCCAATGTAATTGGAGCCTTTTTTTCATGCTTTTTCCCAGCGGTTTGGAGAAAACAGTAATCAATAGGACTTCTATAATTCTCCCTTCCTGAAAGTAATATATTCCCTTTTCTAAAAAAAAAAAAAAAAATACCAGGTCATTTGATTTTTCCCCTTCCTTTTCTCATTTAGTCAATCTTACAACATTGCCTACATGTTCTTAAGCAGAACACTTGTGCATCAGCTCTGCAACACCAACATGAAGATCATCTTGCTTTGACCCAGGAACTTGAGCAAGGCAATCTTGCATCAACACTCGAGCAGGAGCAGGAAGATAGGCTTAGTGGCCTTCCAGATGATATTCTTTCTTCCATCTTAGAGAGACTAGAATTATTCGAGGCTGCAAGGACTAGTGTTCTTTCAACACGGTGGAGGTATCTATTCCATTCCCGCTCAAGGATCAACATAGACATTGGGCCATTCTATAAAAGATACAAGGCACCGTTTTCTCATGATGATTTAGCGCAGATGACTGTTAGCATGGTCAAAATGGTAAATAATATGTTGGCAAACAAGAGTGAATATCCTATCAGCCTTTTTGTGGGTAAGGCTCCACTTGTTGGAAGAGTCTATTGACATCATACGTTGTGTTGACAATGCCATGGCAAACCGAAAAATAGCTGCTCTACGTTTATTCATGCTCTCGGCAATTAAGGATGTGCACTGCACACAAGATGATCGGATCAACAATGGAAGACATTTCATGAGATTCTTTGATGTTGGTTCTCATGCATTTGGTGGCCTTAGTTACCTGCATATAGAATGTGTGACGCTCAGCATAAATGACATGGCCAATGTTCTAGATAAATGCAACAAGCTTCAATACCTCGTCCTACACCGTTGTGACTGTGGGACTCAATCTGTATTGAACATAGAGCATGCACAGCTTACCGCACTTAAATTTTCACATTGTGAAATTGAAACGGTCCGGCTTACATGTCTTCCAAGGCTCATCAGTGTGATTTGTCAGGGTTGGACAACTTCAGATAATCAATACCCTCTATCCTTTGGCTATGTTCCTCAACTTTCAACGTTAATCCTACGTAATGCAGGCACAATACTCCACAAAGTAATTCAGCTAAGTGAGTTCCTAAGTAATTTTATGATATACGAACTGGATTTGGACTTCGCATGCGAAAGGGTAAGTCATAAGTCACAACAGTGCACGTTCATTGATATAAGGCTCTATCCAATTATTTGTTCATAATTTCTTATGCTTCACTCCGTGCAGATTTGGATTCAACCAGAATCTCTGAAACGAGCAGGTCCTTCATTGCAGAATCTTCAGTACCTTTGTCTTCGAGGCATTCACGAAGAGTGTGATCTGGATTGGACATTGTTTTTCTTAGAAGCTGCACCCCTTTTAAAGAAAATGCATGTACAGGTATCTTTTTCATTTGTCAAAAGTATTCCGTAGTTGTCAGTTGCTTTTGTTTTTATGTCTATATACTTGTTTTATTTGATTAGCAATAGACAAATAAGTTCACTTTGTTCTGGGAAACGATGCACTATCATCTTTCTTACTGCTGTAAGGGATTCATGTCTTTTCATTCAATCTGTAAAAACACTGATATTAATTAATAGCATTATTATAATCATCTAAATGATCTAAATTAATATTAATCAATCTAGAATGCAAGCTACACTACCATGCTCGGTCATTCATCAAATGCCTTTGTCTCAGGTGTGGAACCATAGAAGGTGTCCACATGAGGAGGAAGTCCCACAGGAGTTATACGAAGCACTCTAAGGAAATATGAGTCATTAACGTGGGAAGCACCTAATGATTTGAAGCATTATGGTTTGGACGATCTTGTAATTTATGGATACCAGATCGAAGAGAAGTATACCAGATACATAAAGCATATCGTTGAAGCAGCCGTTAATCTAGAACGGATAATATTGCTTGATGGTTCTATGTGTAAAAGCTGTAAGTTTTGCCCTTCAACAACAAGGTACCCACGAACTGAGGAGGAGAGAGCTATGACAAGGACACAGATCTTGGAGTGGAGTTCAAGGCCTATTAAAATAGGAATGTCCGCCTGATCATTTTGCAAGTGCCTGTTTGTTTGGGGGTTTAGGAGCATTTGGACCTTCCTAATAGCCAAAATGCTCCTGGAAGCCGCATTTTGCTTCGGAGACCATTGAAGATATCCCAATAAATAAAAAGCTTCTCCATCATGTGCTATGCTTGTAGAGATTAAGAAACACAAGACATAAAGTGCATGTGAACGTAGTCCATTGATTTTTATTTGCATGCATCAATAAGATGTTGGGTGAAATATTAACTCAAACACTTTATTGATGAAGTATGGTTACAATGCAACCATTCCACCTCATTTTTACAGGGGTGTCTAGGGGTATTTATAGGGGTCCCCGGACTTCGTATTACAGAGAAATGTAAGATTTTACATTTGAACTGTAAAAGAAATCTAAGTCAAGCAAAGTTATCCAAGTTGTCTTCGCCTGAAATCTTCAAGTTATCGACTTTTTCCATAAATCTTTATCTTGGTGAAGTTGACTTCACCTTGTCTTTTGTTTGAGATTGTTTCCGGCAACTTCAAAGTCTAGGATAAAAGTTCCTAGAATAAAGTTCGATCCCAACAACAGTAAAAAATTCATCTTCGCATCAAATTCCTGCAATCAAACTTCGTTATGGTAAAAGCTGTTTTCAACTTCAAAGTTTGTTTGATGAAGTTAACTTCAAAGTTTGGATATAAAGTTTCTGACGAAGTCAACTTTAAAGTTTAAAAGTTTGCCGACAAAGTCAACTTCAAAGTTTGGGTACAAAGTTTTTCTGACAAAGTTAAATCCCCAACAGACGGGCAGCCCAACAGGCCCAATGAGGGGGGCACGCACGCGCGCAGCCGGTTGCCGCCGCTGCCGTCTTCCTCGTCGTCATTTACTTCATCATTAAGAAATAGATATTTAGGAAATAAAATAGGAAATCAAATCAATGATTTCTTTAGATGCAAGTCTTCTCCGGACTATAAATAAAAGGGACTTGTAATCGCTTGAATCAATCGAGAAAAATTAAAGGGGTAAAACCCTAAGCTTTCAGCCTTCAAGCTCTCGCCCTCTCTCCCTTGCGCGCAAGCACGCCGCCTCTATCGCCGCCATCGCGGGCTGCTCACGCCGCCTCCACGCCCGCCAGCGTGCTGCCGCGCCGCCGCGCCATCGCCGCCGATCGTGCGTCACCATCACCTCCACCGCCGCCATCACCGCCGCGCCACCGCCCAACCGGCCATTGCCGCGCGCCACCGCCCACGACGCCGCCAATCATGTCACCGCCCGAAATCCGTCCGGTTTGTGATACGGCGGTATCCGTGACCAGGGGCGATTCCCACCACCGATGGCTCCCGAGAATCTCAGCTTCTCCATGGCTCAACTCCTCGAGGACAACATCGCCAAGATCAACGGCCGCTTCGACGAGATTGAAGCTCGCCTTCGCCGTATGACGAACCCCTACGCTACCAATAGCGCCCGACCACGTCCCCCGAGGACACCAATGACGACGTCCCTGCCCGGGCGCTACCGACGGCGACGCCGCTCCCACGAGCGCCCGACGACGTCATCTCCATCCACAACGAACCTATGGCCTCGCCCGGTACCGCAACGCCGCGGCATGCAGCCATGCCGCCGATGTGCGTGCCGATGACAACGCTGCGATCTACAACCACGCCAAGGTGCGAGACGACTCCACCCTCGCATCCCTGCACAGCGTCATCCTCCCGGAAACCTCGCCTACATGAAGGCCAACAACAAGCTGGAAGACCTCCTCGATGCCGCCCCTACCATGGGCGCCACCGACGACAACGGTGCTTCCCCGGGTGCCGCCGCCGTCATCCCCTCCATGACCACCGACGCTGCAAGCAACGAGCACACCTACCCCAAGGACGCCCCCGCTGTCGCAGCTAAGATCACATCAGAGTAGGAGGTCACCACCGATATCCACCAACTGGTCGACGAAAAGCCTACCCAACTAGGCCAACGTCCACGAGGTTCCAACGACGGTGCGTATAAGTTCCTATGCCAACAACATCATCTCGACACTTGGAACACCAAGAGCAACACAATGGCGTCGCCCGGCGACGCCGCCGCCGTCACCGATCTCAACCCCGACGTCCTCGACATCGACAAACGCCTCCAAGGGCGCCCCAACAGGGGCGGGCCCAGGATTTGGGGTTTGGGTATTCAAAATTTTCAAAGGGTAGAAAAAAATGTTTGGCAATCTAAAGTATAGATTTATAGCACATAATTTAATATCAAAATGAGATTGGAAAGTGAGTCATTTAAGCCCAAGAGGCAATATGAGATTGGAAAGCCTGTTTTGTTGTGTTATTTTCTATTTTTGATACATATGCATGTTATATACTATGTATATAAAATTTTTTTACCAAAAATTTTGGGTATTCAATTGAATACCCATGCATACATACCAGGCCCGCCCCTGGCCCCCAAGCCCCAACGACATCAACTAGGACCACAACACCGCCACCGGCGTCGCGAACCACAACATCCTCAACATCGATGGCAACGACGCCTTCATGGACGCCAACGCCGATGACGACTACAACTTCCCCATGGACACCGACGTGGTCAAAGACGACACTCCTGGCGTCGACATACTCATCCACTCACCGATCTTCGATGCCAACAACATTCTGCTACACCTGCCGGACGCCCCTCGGACACCCACTCTAGCGGAGAACGTCGGTAAGAGAGCTACGGTTCGCCTTCGCCCTAAGCTGACGGGTTGGGCGACGCGTGGACGCGCCGCCTCGTCGAACGGTGGGGAAATATCATCACTACAACAGTGGAACATAGGACCGAACAAATATATGAGGTATGCCGCTATCCACCTGATAAGAGCAAGTACTTCTATGGTTCATCTGCATACCAAGCATGGCGACAAGGGAGGACTAGGACACCTCCACATGGTGTCTCTCTCGCGGCTTCAAGCTATCAATCAACGACGACGCTACCGGCAACCTCGCTCAACTTCTACAACACAACGCCATGATCGACTACACCTTCGCCCTCGACGCGAGCTGCCAGCCTCGGTGCGAGACTACATCACTCTAGTGACTCTACATAGGCACGTGTCTCGCCAACATTGACCCCGACGCCCGCACAACTACATCAACACCTTCGGGTTCCCCAACGGGCACCATACTACGCCACGGGACGCACTACAGTGGGAGGCGCCCCGCATGATGGACGACGCGATGCAACTCGCCGCGTCGCTCAATGCCCCTTCACCACGTTCGTCGCACGGCTGGCGCGAAACATGACGCGGACACAACACCACGCACGACTTGGCTATGACAGCCCGAGCGCCCGAGGGCCAATCCAGCCGGCTCCCTCGATCCTCGACAACCATCGCTACTACGCCCGACATTATCAAAGGAGAGCAATGGAATCCCATCCATTGAACCAGCATCGAGAAAGGGTCGGCGTCCTCATCTTCGTTCAACACCTTCCCTATACAAGTGGGTGTAACAATCTTCGAACATGCTTTGCGCCGATCGACCTGTCAACGACAACAGCCGTGCAGAACCACGACGCGGGGACACGCTATCAGGGAAAGGAGGAGTGTTGTCACGTGCCAGGGACGGGCAGCCCAACAGGCGCAAGGAGGGGGCACGCACGCGCGCAGTCCGGTCGCCGCCGCCCGCCGTCGTGATTTACTTCATCATTAAGAAATAGATATTTAAGAAATAAAATAGGAATAAAATAGAAAATCAAATAGCTTTCAGCCTTCAAGCTCGCCCGCTCTCTCTCCTCAGCGGCGCCAACGCGTCCACCGCCTCTACCGCGCCATCGTGTCTGCTCACGCCACCTCCACGCCAGCGCGCACAGCGCCGCCGCCCGCCGATCGTCATCACCATCACCTCCACCGCCGCCCGTCAGCCGCCGCCACCGCCCAACCGGTCACCGCCGCCCCTCGCTGCCGCCGCCCGCGCCGCCCACGGCGCCGCCAATCATGTCACCGCCGCCGGGAATCCGTCCGGTTTGTGACACATGGATATTGTGCGCCTTCTTCTTTGTCACATACGTTAGGTGACGAGAAAAAACGAAAAACAATGCCACAATAATATGCCGCAACCCATATTGTCCCACCCTTCGCTCTGCCACGGAGCCCACTCCACTGCCAATGGATATGTATCGTGTGAATTCAACCAGGATTGACATGTCAAATGAGTAAGCCTTGGAAGCCGATTGAGCTCAATCCTTTCGCATAAACAATGGATAACACTCAGCTGAGAAAGTTGCGGGTGTTCTATTTGTAAGACAGATCTAATCCCAGCGTCACATTTGTTCAGGGTAAGGTGTTCTAGCTTCTTACATGCAGAAAGCACATTAGGCATGTCAAACTCACCAAGTCTGAGACAATATAGGCACAAGCTTGTGAGACCACCAAATGCCCGGGTATGACCATCCAAGAATGTCATGAAAAGTCTTCCATTCATGCATGATGTCTCTAGTCTCTCTGGTATGATTGTGAAGTCTGCTCTAATGACCTCCCGGTTTGCCATGGCGTTATCCACAGAACGAACAATGTCAATTGATTCATCCCTCAAATAGAACTTTATGCTCAGGTAGTTGATGGTGTGCTGACTATTATATGCCAAGATACTCTTTGTGGCTTCAACCAATGAGACATTGTGATCAGAACTGACTTCCTCAGGCTTGTAGTTCTCCACGTCTAAAACAATCTTCGAAAGCAATCCAGGTACATGCATCCACCGCTTCGAAAGAACACAGGTCCTCACAGCATCGCGTAGTTCTTCGAGCCTATCTAAAATATTCATGAGAATGTGGTCTGGAAGTTCGCTGATCCTATCTTCCTGCTCATGTTCCTACATTGATGTTTTAATGAGTTAACAGTAGAAGAAAGAACAGACCTTAAAACAAATGTTATGCAAAGATACAGAACAGAACATATATACTACATAGACTCAATAGCAATGACATCAGTACAGATCTAAGCATTACAAGCACAACTTTTCCCCAAGTCTGCCGTGTACAACAGCAACTTTTTGCTCAGCATCACACAATTTGAGTTACGATAAGCCACAACAGCATAAGGGTTGAATCAGGAATACCTGGCCTTGCATCCATGTGGCCTGCATCTCGGCGGTCAACTGCTCTGGAACAGGGCGGATGGAAACCTCTTGGCTGACTTGCCTCGGCATGTTCCTATCGTTCGTCTTATGCTTTCCCGGCGAAGGAACACGTCACAGTCTTGTCGAAGGGAATAGCGCCGCCGCGAAATCAGATATGGGTTTTCCTATAAAGGCCACAAAAAGATTGTCCCTTTCCTCTTCGAAGTCGGAATTAGAGCTCGACACGGTTGAGTACGTGTCCAACAGGGATCTGGAACCCAACTTATGCCTAATCCAAGCCGAGAAAAAGCGTGAAAAAATAATCTCGCTACGAACAAAACAGGCGCCCACCACTCCCCACCGCCAGAATCAGCGAGCGCGGAGGTGGAAGAGTGGGAGAGGACACGGAACATAGCCAAATGTCAATGGATATGTATCATGTGAAGGCAACCAGAATTGACATGTCAAATGAATAAGCCTTGGAAGCCGATTGAGCTCAATCCTTCCGCATAAACAATGGATACACTCAGCTGAGAAAGCCTAACTGTGTTCTTCTATTTGTAAGACAGATTTAATCCCGGCGTCACACTCGTTCAGGGTAAGGTGTTCTAGCTTCTTACATGCAGAAAGCACATTAGGCATGTCAAACTCACCAAATCTGAGACAGTATAGGCACAAGCTTGTGAGACCACCAAATGCCCGGGTATGAGAAGTATTCTCCGCGCGTTGCCGTATGCAGAAGAAACAGAATCTAAAATGTTAACCACTAAGGATATGCATAACCCAAAATCTTTCTTATCTTATCCAATTTTCCTTCCTTTTTCTTATAGTTATACATGCAATTAAAAGATGAATGTCCTCTTCTCTATTTTTCTATTTTCCTCTTTTGCTATTTTATTTTTCCTTTTTATATTTTCCGTTTCTTATTCTCTATATTTTTACCCTTCCCCATTTTTCCTTTTTTTCTATTCCTTTTTTTTTTTTTTTTTTCCCCCTTTTTCTTTCCCTTTTCTTTTCCCATCTCTTCCTTACGCTAACCCAGACCAATGGGAGCACTCCCGTCGTCGGTCCCGACCTCTTGTCACGGGCGCTACTGGTTCCCTGACGTGTGCAGCAAACGGCAGCGAAAAGCACCTGACGCGAAAATTTCCCTATCTATCCATTCACCGGACGGACTATCCCCATATATACACCCCTTTCCAGTGGGAGACTCTAAATTGAGCCCTCAAAAATTAATTTGCAAGCTAACCTATAACAAATAGGGGCTTAAATTTAGCCTCAACTCCAGGGGGGAGGCTAACCAAGACCCTATCCTATACTTGAGCGGCCATGTCGTCGTCCCCTAGACGCGGTGGTCGTCCGCCTCCGGCACAGCGCCTGCCGGGCGGTCGTTGCTCCTCCCACCTCCGTGCTCTCGCCAGTCCACCGGCGCTCGGCGCTCGGCTCGCGATCCGAACCCGCCGCGACAGCATCCCCGCCGCCGCCCGGATCGCCGCTGCTTCGCCATCCTCCTCCACCGGCAACAAGAGCGGCAAGAACAAGGCCCCCGCCGCCTCCCATCCTCCGCCGCTCCACCGCCGCCGCCGTGCGTCCGGGCCACGCCGCGACCACCCCGTCAACGATGACACGCCACGAGCACTCTCGAGCAAGCGCAACTGCAATCGAGCTCCGCCCCGCCGCGGGCGGACGACGCGGAGGCCGAAGATCGGAAGACGCGGGCAAGGGGCGGCGCCATGCGCGTTCGCCATGGCGAGGCAACACCGTGCTCGGGCGACGGCCTCCCGACTCGACGACGGTGGCGACGGGTGTTGGCTGCCCGGTGCCCGAGCCCGACGGCGAGGGCGTGGATGATTGGACGCCATGCCGTGGGCGGCGCCGGCTTGCTTCGCGGAGGCACCGGGCGCGATGCCAAGAAGGTCGCTGTTCTCCCCGCTCCCGCCGCCGCTCCACACCTCACCGTGCATGTCGAGGCGCTTCCTCGAGACCGCCGAGGCGCCGGGCCTCCTCCGCGCACGGTGACGGGGAGAGAGGGGCTCCACATGGAGGCGGCGCCGGTGGAGGCGTCCCCAAAGCTTCCGCGTCCGATTGGGGTGGGGTGGGCGGAGGTCTTGACCAGCCAAGCAGCTGCCGCTGTCCATGGCGCGGCCCGGGGAGCTCGTGATCGGAATCGCTGGCGGGTGCGTCAGAAGCGAGGACGGCAAAGGCGGGTCTCCGACGAGATGCGGGTGTGGATCCGGCGCGAGTGCCCCGCGTCAAAAGATAGGGCGGCGGCGGCCGACATGGAGATGGTGGCGGCGGCGTGGGGAGGCAGCGGCGGCGGCGCGTGAGGCACCGGCACGCGTGACGCGGGACGGGAGGGAAGGGGAAAATCGGTGTGGGCCCCATGAAAACGGGGGGTTTCTGGATCTAGGGTCTTTGGATTATAATTTGGGGTGACATGAAAAAAAATAGGAGCCCAAGTAAGGACTCCATTGGAGTTCATTTTTTGTCAAAACCCCTAAATTTTAGAGTACGCTGGCAGCGGAGCACGGCGCAGGACAGGCGCCGCCGCCCGCTGATGCGCGGCCTTGATCCGGTGAGGCAAGCCCCTTTGTTCCCCTCTCTATCCCCTCTCACGGATTCCTCCTCTGCTTCCCACATAGTGCCGGTCATGGTGGAGGATTTGTGATGTGGCAGATCCAGCAGCCATGACCCAGGAGGCGGTGGCAACGGCGAGCGGCAGCGAGCTCCTCCTGTTCGTATGAGGTGACCTGACGGCGGTCGTGGCGCTGGCAGCGGCGCTCGTGAGATGGACGCCCGAAGCTCAACAATGGACAAGCCAAGCTCACGGTCACGATTTATCATGACAGCAACATTACCGAGATAGTCAACGTCCTGTAAATGTTTCTTCAACTGCTGACACGGACTCACGGTCACGATTGTTTTTATTTGGAGCTATCGGATGTTTCAAAGGGCAGATGAACTCCTTGTTTTATCCAATTTCTGTCCAATATGTTGTCAAAAAAAAAAATCTGTCCAATAAATATGCATTATGCACATCTGTTTCTTATTGGGCCCATCTGCTAACGGCTTTTGCAAGTATTGATAGGTACCCACAATCCAGTGCATCGTCGAAGTCGATAAGTACCTTTAGTTCGTCTTGTGATGAGTTGTTATCAATGTGATCCGTGAACGTAAATGGATTGAGTTCATCGATCTAATCCTACCACAACGAAAGCCATGTGCACATGTTATTTTACTTGTAGTGCACGGGTGTGGATATTGGAGGCGGTGGTTGACGGCGAGGTGAAGGTCAAGTAGGATGTGTCTTGCCGACGGGTCGGGAACGGTGAAGGGCGGATGAGGCTTGGAGTATGAAACTGGAGCGTAGGTGACTAGCCGCGATGGCGGCCGACACTTGGGGTCATCGGTAAGTGCAAGTGGACATGGGGTGACCGTGTCAATTGAGTCAAGACGGTGGACGTGCAAGTCGAGCGGGTGGCTCAAAGATTTGGCACTCGTGCAGGTCGAGGGGCGGTGGTGACACATGTCGAGGAGCGGGGGGCGCTTATGGAGTACGCTACTCGCGAGAGCAATTTGGTGGTTTGGGCCTCAAAGCCATTAGCGACGGGTTTTCACGGGTTTGGGCCTCAAAACCCGGGCAGAGGTTCCAAGGCGAAAAGGATGACATGTGGCAACATCAAGGAGTTCACATCGAAGAAAAGCTACCAATGAGAAGACACGGTGGCCGTCGATCAAGATTGTACTAGGTTGGACCATAACTCCCTTGGGTTTAGTGGTTTGACTTAGGGGCAAAAAGGGAATGTGTAATAGGCCCTATAAATGAGATGGCAAGCCTCTTGCTTTCTCACCTCCTCTATTTCAGCATTTCTATTTTCTCATTTAGGTTTTTCTCCTTCCCTAGATGCTTGTGAAAGGTCCATAAATTGAGAGATTTGTGCAAGAACTTGTCTTGTGTGTGGGAAGTGGGGCCCAATCCCTCCTCTTTCCTTGCTAGAAAAATGATTTCCGTGTTCATCTTGTATTCTTTGCGTTCTTCCTCCTCCCTCTCTCGTTCTTGAGTTGATTTATCGATTTTAAGCCATTTTGATCCATTCTTCTTGCATTGATTTCAACAATGATGTGAGTTGAACCTTTCCAACGAAGAAAAATTGACCAATTCTCCACGAGATCGTAGATCGGGTCATTTTTGCATATCCGTTTTTAAAAAAATTTTACCTTGAATTTTCATAATTGTCTTTTCATAGTTATCGTTTTGTCGTCGGTCCGCTCATGGACATCCTGCTCAATTTAGATCTGTGTGTTGTGCTTGTTTGTGGATTCTATGATTCTATCTAACGCGGGGTAGGGTGGGGCGCGGGGGTGAGGGCACCGTTAGTGGTGCACGAGCTCCGCTAGTCAGCAGACTGTTTAGCTACCATTCTGTGGTCGGTCCGACGGTCGACAACCACGTGGAGACGGTCGCTCGCTCCAAAGCGACAGAGGCGGAGAGGGCCCTGAACCTCGAGGCTTAGTTCACCAAGGCCGCCAAGGAGCGTCAGGCTCGCCGGGACGCAGAAGCTGTGGGCAACCTCCCTGGGATAACACAACTCCTCAGATTTACAAGTCTAATGTCAAGGGCGTTCTGCACTGGTCTGGGATTTACGGCCTGCCGGGAGTTGGTTTCGGCACAGTCATCAATAATGTCTAGTGTTAGATGTTTGCCCAGTCTTACCTCTACTATAGTTTTGTCTTTTATTATCTAGACCACGCGAAATATGTAAATAAATTCGGATGTTATCTACATTTTAACTCGCTATGAATGAGTGATGCTATCGGCTCATTCTCAGAAGCCTACCATATTGTTAATTGGGATGTTATAGTGTCTTGGTTGATATTGTTAATTGAGATGTTATATTGGCTTGGTATTACTCACTCCAATGTATCTCAAATTTCTCTTTACTGCACTCCAATGTACCGTAGTAGGAACTGACATACCTTACTGCATAAGATATATCTGGTCTAGTCAAAGTAAGATATTGCATTGCTCTAACTATTGTTCTATCTCTTTTCCTCTTCCGAGTTGGACTTTTTTTTTTTTTGAAACTTTTCCAAGTCAGACTTAGCGTCTCCAAACTCGAAGCCGGCTGCCGGCTGATGTAGAGACTGCCCCTATTATGGTTGGTTCTTTTAACGGTAATGATGTCCTGTGGATGTCCGATCGTCCGACGTCACGCGTGATGGGCCTACCAGCCCAACAAAGGCATGCACGCCACATTCCAGGGGTATGCAGGTTTGCGGCCAGGCAGAACAGTCACTTGCCTGCTCTCGTATATTTTACTTGGCAAGCAAGCTACACGGAAAATTCCCCATTCTCTCAGCGGCGACTCCATGGTTTGCGTCTGCCACACCCACTCTGTCTACCGTCATCGCCATCCTCAGTAGTGCCTCCATACCACGCCGAGGTCTACTTCGGCATGCCACTGCCATCATCCCCTGCAGCGCTCCTGACCCCCGCAGCGCCTTCATCCCCCACCACGCCATGGTGTGCCTCTGTCCTTCGCTGTGCCTAGGTCAAGCAACCAGGAGAGGGGCCGTCGCTGGCCGGACCTAGGGCAAGCGCAGGCGCGCCATCATCCTCTGGCGCCGGCTCGCTGGACCTGAAACCATTCCCCACTCTGCTCTACATCGCACGGAAGAAAGGGCAAAAATGAATGTTGCAAGCGTACAGTTCCAATGTTTCATATGTTCTCGAGGTACGTTGCAAGTGTTTTAGATGGATGTTGCAAAAGTAGATCGGGATGTTACTTATATTACAAGTGTTTTTCAGTGGCATGTTTCAAGCGTTTGTTCAAAAATGTTTCATCTCATATTTGTGTTACAGCTGTTTTTTTATTTGGATGTTGCAAGTGTTTTTACATGTATGTTGTAACAATAAGTTTCAAATGTTTCATCTATGTTCGACGAATGTTGCATCAGTGTTTTTCATGTGTAAGTGTTTCACGTGTGAGGGCGCATGAGACAACAGAGGGCTGGAGGCGCGTCCAGCTGGGGGCCGATAGATGGGGACGCAGCGAGCTGGGTGTTGGCTCTCACGTCCTGCTCGTGTGGAGAGAGATAGAGAGGGGGTCAAGGGGACGGAGCGGGACAGGGACATAGCAGCAGGGGAGTCAGGAGTGTGCGAGGCCGAGGGTGTTGTACGAGTCAGAACGAGGCAGGACGAGCCAGGCCTGAGCAGAGGTACCGTCCGACACTAGCGCGTCCGAGCGCTAGCAATACCGTTCTTTTAATAATCTCCCTTGGAGGGACGAGGGTGGTTTTCTATAAATTGTAATAATATATTTAATGTCTTCAATCACTTTCAATCTCATTTATTAATCCCTATCAAACGGAACAAGCTTTAGTGGTTGTCTTTTGTGTCAATCAAAAAAATTGCAATCTTTTGCTGTCACTTGCTTTGAGCACTGCTTTTCAAAGATAATACAAAAAAGAATGCTTTGAGCAATTGTTTCGGTGCACACGTTACAAACCCGTCGACATGCAGAGTGTACCAACATACCAAGTAGATGCCATGCAACTATGCAAGCATGTACGAAATTTGGCCATATGGTAGCTATAGCTAGTACAGGATTGAAGCATCATCAACTATTACAGGTCCACTGTGGACCAAACACGGAGAGACCCGGCCTCGTCACTGAGCCTTCTTCTTCGCTTCCTTGGCACGGCCCCTGGCGCGGATGCTTATGGACCTGTTTAGGAACACCCTGTCGGCGATAGGCTCGGGGACAAGGGAGATGAGGAGCCACACCAGTGCGTGCCGCCCCCAGTACGGCGTGCACCGCGGCTCGTACCCAATGTAGCGGACGGCGGCGCGGGCATACGCCTCCGGCGATGGTGCCAGGAAGGTGGGTTTCCTGATGAACGCCAACTTCGTTGCCACCTGTATGGGTACCTGGATCAAAGAACAACGTACATACAGATTTCAAGACTTAGTTCTTTCTCACCCAAAAGAAGACTTTCAGTAGCCACCGCACTAATGACAAAAGAGCTCAGCTAATGTGCTTTAAATCAAGGAGTATATCTTGATGTAACGGTCTGACGAACACTAGTGTTAATCATGGGGGCAATGCAAGGCAGATAGCATAGTAGATATGATGGCTCCATATAACAGCATTCTTGAATCATGACAGCAACAACCACTATCGGAAACGGCTTAATTGCCGAGAGCACGGATATTTGCCCAGGTCTGCCAACAAAGGCTCTCGGTAAACAGAGCTGTTTGTTGAGAGCTGAGAAGAGGAAACTCGGCAAACACATAAGTTTGCCTAGTGCCTGGAAGTCCGGCTCTCGGCAAACAAGTTCAAGGCAAACAGTTGTCGAGACACGACGGAACATCCACCGTTAGAGGTTTGCCGAGGGTGGTCGTCAAACACTCGGCAAACAGTTAGGCGTTTGCCGAGTGTTTTTCTTAGCCTCCGGCAAAATGAGTATTTGCCGAGTGCTATTTGCTGGCCCTGGGCAAACGTTTTCCTATTTTTAAATTTTAGAACTTCAAAATTTGTGTGCCCTCTAAATGCAACATGTAACACTCAATGTTAAAGTTTGGTGATTTTTTCATTAGTTTGCTATATTTAACTAATTAAATACATTTCAAGTAATTTTTTTCAATTAACTCAAATTTGAACCGCAAGTGGTACAAATATTTGATAAAAATGAGTAAAAAATTGATATTCATGCTATTGATCCCATGTTGAGGCCTTACACAAGATGAAAAGAAATTTCAAACATTTTGTTTAGCAAACACGACAAATTCCCGTGTGATAGCGGTTTAAAAATTCTAGAAAAAATCTATAAAAATCAAACGAAGTTCGAAAATCATGAAATTTGACAAGATGTCCTGATATTGTATGTGGAGCCTGTGGTAAAAAATTGAGAATTAATGTTTCGCACAAGTTGTCATGTACGTTTGAGACACCGGGCAAACGTCTGGAATCCGGTAGTGAACGAGCATATTACCGATAGCCAACTTCCTGTAAATATAATGTTTCTTCGAGTGTCACGGTCACATCGGGGCTCCCACCTGGGGCTCAAATCCTGGGTGTGACATATTATTCGGATTTATTCCAGGATTTTCCGGCTGTGCATTAAGTTGTAGACGATGTCCCCTGGCCGACAAATGGCGCTGTGGTGACTTCGTGAATTTCAAGATCATAAGTTACCCCGGTCTTTCCACATTCTCATTCTCATATATAGTCTATTTTGATAAGTATCGAAGTAGTATTGCTAAGGGCACTCACAATGCGGGACTCTATCATAGAGTCTAAGACCATTTATTATCTCGGGTATTGTGGACTTGGAGTCTAAATAAGATTTGGAGTCTTGTTTTTTCTCATAAATACACTGCCACATCAGCGCCACATCATCAAAATGCAATAAATATGAAGATAATAAATAAGCTTAAATTCTATGATAGAGTCTACATTGTGAGTGTCCTCAGTTCTCTATCTTTTGGATTAGGATGAGGATACCGGTGCACCTTTTTTTTTTTCTAGGACGAGGATACTGGGTGCATTCTCGTTTCCATCGCTGCTCTCTATTGTTACTACTTATCGCCTCCTTTTGCTGCTACGTCCCTCTCATTGCCTGGTTTTTTTCAATATAATATACGGAACCGCTACACATGTCTAATTTGCGGGTGGGTTTGTTTGCCTTTTTTTTTCTAAAGGACATGGGAAAAAAAGTAGAAAATGGTTGCACCACAATTGGCAAAACCCTTGGCTTATGGTCTTATCATATAATATATAGTCATCTACCAATAAATACGTCCATACATATGGTAGACAAGAGAGCTAGTATAATTCTTCAGGGACGTGCAATGGGAAGATATGACGAGGCAAAAAATCTGATTCTAGCATTCGAGGATATCTGCTCTGAGATTTGTATCCTTATCAAGTCCTTCTGCTCTTCATTTCGTGGATATGCCATTGGTGAAGGACAAATTCCGCACTTTGGACATCGGCAACTTTTATAAAGTGCTACAAGTTTTAAATTCACCGATGCTTTCAGAACTTGTCTTATATATCTCTTAAATTTCTCTTCTACTTGGAAACCTTCTATCCTAAGCTTTCTCATCAGATTATAATGCGTGAAATCATGTTCCTCCCAACTCAGGTGATTACTTTCCTTTTATAAATTTCTTGTGCAATCTGAAATTCCTCCCTCGACATATCCTTTTCGTTTGCATTACACACATGGTCCCACACCTGCAAAAAAGAGAAACCATGATCTTGTTTGGACATCGAAACTGTCTCCAACATTACACTTTGATCAATAGTATCTTGAAGAGAAACAATTGTATGCAAAAAGAGTTATTTTGAAAATGATGACTTACATAGCTATAAATTGACTCATTATTTCATTAAGTTCGAAGGGATTAGTTCCCATGATGTCATTTTCTGATTGTTCAAATGATCATTTATCATCATTTAGACTGAAAACAAACATAATAGCTAGTCATAATAGATGTCTTCATTTGCTACAATAGCATATATATTTCTTAAGAGTCTTATTTCCAAGGGTGGAAATCGGAACATAAAGAAAAGGAGGAGATAAAAAGAAATAACATCAATGTTTACTAGTCTTCCTCATTGGACTTAATTAGAATGGTGCAAAAATGAAGATATCCTAATTACATATATGTTGGAAAATCAATAAAAATTTTTTGAAGCAATTAGAAAAATAAGTGTACCAGTATGTCTATTTCCTTCAGGAGGGGCGCAGCTTCTAAGAAAAACATTGTCCAAGAGAGGTCACACTCTTCATGAATGAAACGTAGTGTAAGCTTTTGAAGATTACGCAAAAGAGAGGAGCTAATAATGGTTTTGGCACTTCAGGTTGAATCCAAATCTGCACAGATAAATGTAGAAAATATTAATAAGGAACATTACTACTATGGAAATAGAACCTTAATCACAAAATATTTTATCATTAACTCACCTTTTGACATTGAAAATTCAAATCCAGATTTACTATGACCACGTTACGGAGGAATTCACTTAGCTTAATATTTATGTGGTAAATACAACTCATACAGCTAAGGATTAGCACTGAAAGCTGCGGAACATAGCCAAATGTCAATGGATATGTATCTTGTGAAGGCAACCAGGATTGACATGTCAAATGAGCAAGCCTTGGAAGCCGATTGAGCTCAATCCTTTCACATAAACAATGGATAATACTCGGTTGAGAAAGTTGTGAGCCAAATGTCAATGGATATGTATCTTGTGAAGGCAACCAGGATTGACATGTCAAATGAGCAAGCCTTGGAAGCCGATTGAGCTCAATCCTTTCACATAAACAATGGATAATACTCAGCTGAGAAAGTTGTGGGTGTTATATTTGTAAGACAGATTTATGTTAGATTTCCGAATCATTAAGCTCTATTAGGACACTAGAAAATAGATAAAGGAGTATAGTAGTTGTCCATACCATCATTGGGATTTGCCATCACAGTGGTGATGAACTCAGTGGGGTTTGGAAAAACCCTTCCTAGTGTTAACAGCAGCTGCCTGATCAGTGGCTATAGAGGTTGCTTTCACGTTGGTGAAGCTTGGGTGAAAAGGCTCTGGGGTACCTCCCTCTATTTATCCTTTTCTTTGCCACACTAGGGGGCTTCCTTAGTCAATGGCCATAGTCTCTAGATGCCCCCGATCAAGGCACGAGAAAGACCTCTTAATTTCCACATAGCACGAAAGTCATTGGTCTTCGACCTCTACTGTGCACAATGTAGCACACCTTCAGTTTGGTGTTTTCACACATGTTCAGTCTTTAGTTTTCACATGTGTCCTTATGATCAATTCAACACTCTCCCCTTATCATAAGCTTTATTTTCATAAATTCATTTCTCAATAAAATGATACACCAAGACATAGGATTACAATAGCCAATTAAGCACTATTGAACCCTGATGACTATAGTACATCGTTCTTATTTCAAAATGAACTTGTTTGTACATTATGGGAGAATATTACATATATATGCCCCAAATAATTCCAGGATCAAAGGCTCTCTACCGCACCCATGCCGCAACGTGTCCTCTCAACACAATGGGTGGTAAGCCTTTAGTGAGCGGATCCGCTAACATCAACTTTGTACTTATATGCTTGACGTCAATTGTTTGATCCTGGACTCTATCTTTCACAACATAATACTTGATGTCAATGTGTTTGGCGGCACCACTTGACTTGTTGCTACTCGAATAGATTACTGCCGCTTATTATCGTAGTATAACGTGAGTGGTTTTGATATGCTTTGTCGACCACTCTTAATCCCGGGATAAAATTCTTTAGCCATACAAAATTTTCCCCGTAGCCTCATAACATGCCACATATTCTCGCCTTTGCATTGTCGAATATGCAAGAATGTTTGTTTACAACTTTTCCATGAAATAGCTCCTCCCTGCTAGGGTGAATATATATCCCGATGTAGATCTTCTAGTATCTACACACCTCGCAAAATCAGAATCCCGAATAACCTATAATCTCAAGGTTATCGATCTTACGTATGTGAGCATGTGACTCTTAGTGCCTTGCAAATAGCGCAAGACTTTCTTAACGGCCTTCCAAATGATCCGGACTGGATTTGACTGATATCCGCCAAGCATCCCTGTAACAAATGCCGTGTCGTATGCGAGTGCATACTTGAGCGTACATGATGCTTCCAACAGCCGAAGCATATGGTACCGCTCTCATTCGTGAAGCTTCATACTCATTTTGTGGACACTGATATTGTCCAAACTTATCGCCCTTCACAACAGGAGCAGGTGAGGCCTTGCACTTGTGCATATTGTACTTCTTGAGTTCCTTTTCTATGTATGCCTTCTGAGACAAACCCAATGCACCTTTTGCTCTATCTCGGTGTATCTCAATGCCCAACACATAGGCAGCTTCTCCGAGATCTTTCATGTCAAACTTAGAGGAGAGAAATCTCTTGGTTTCTAGCAGTAAATTCATGTCACTGCTAGCTAACAAGATGTCATCAACATAGAGGACCAAGAAGATGAATTTACTCCCCCCAAGAACTTGACATATATACAATTGTCTACCTCATTTTCCTTGAAACCAAAGTTTCGATTATTTTATCAAACTTGAGGTACCATTGCCTTGAAGCTTGTTTCAATCCATAAATGGACTTCTTAAGCGGACACCCTAGATGTTCTTTTCCTTCCACAAAGAAAACCTTCTCGTTGAGCCATGTAAAATAGTCTCATGTAAATCTCCATTTAGGAATGCTTTGTTTTGACATCCATCCGATGTAACTCCAAATCATAATGGGCCACAAGCGCCATGATTATTCTCTGAATGACTCTTTACTAGAGACAAAGCAGAAAGTTTCAGATAATCAATGCCTTCTCTTTGAGTGAAGCCCTTTGCTACGAGTCTTGCCTTGAACCTTTTCGATATTCCCTTTGGAGTCACGTTTGGTTTTGTAGACCCATTTACGACCTACTTGTTTTGCCATCGGAAATTTCCACAAGGTCCCATACACCATTAGTGCTCATGGACTTCATTTCATCTTTCATGGCATTGAGCCACTCGGATGAATGCTCGAGTTTCATGACTTCCTTGAAAGAGGTTGGATCATCATCCAAAGATTAACTCATCCATGTCCTCACTCAAGTAGGTGACATAGTCACTAGAGATAGCGAACTTCTTTGCTCATTGTGACCTTCTAAGAGGTACATCACTTGGTTCATCCGCCATATCCGGGAGTTGCTTTGAGTATCTTCATCAAGCATTTCATCGGTTGTGACATCGGACATGTTGTATCGCCAGTATTTTCAACCGGAGGTACAACTTCAAAGACTAATTGGGAGAACGTGGTTCTTGAATCATTGGTGTTGGAACATAAACCCGTTTTTTCTTCAAGAACTATTTCCCCGGGTGCATCACTCCCCTTATCGGCTCATCTTCCAAGAACACGCGTGTCTTGTCTCAACAAATTTAGTGAACTGATTTGGACAATAGAATCGATATCCTTTTGATTTCTCGGGATACCCAATGAAATGGCGGTGGCAGGTCTTAGGATCCAACTTTCCAAAGATTCGGATTGAAGACTCTTGCTTCAAATAGGGCAACCCCACACATGCATATAATTCAAAGTCGGTTTTCTCCCATCCATAACTCATATGGAGTTTTAGTCAACTGCTTTCTTCGGGAACCCGATTAAGAATATGTGTGGCGCTTTTCAATGTCTCCATCCATAGCTTGACCGCAAAGTGGAGTGACTTAACATGCTTCGACCATGTCCATAAGAGTGCGGTTACGCCTTTCACCCACTCCATTTTGTTGGGGTTCACCCGTGTAGAATATTGAGCCACTATGCCATTTTCTTGCAAGAACCTAGCAAAAGGTCTAGGAATTTGGCCATAGGGAGTATGTCTTCCATAATATTCTCCACCACGATCCGATCTCATGGTCTTTATCTTGTAATTATGTTGATTCTCAACTTCAGCCTTGAAGACCTTGAATTTGTCTAGTGCCTCGGATCGATCCTTTATAGGATAGATGTAGCCATAACGGGGAGTAATCATCGATAAATGTTATGAATGAATCATAACCATCTACGATTTTTCTCAAAATGGCCCACATATATCCGTGTGGATGAGTTCTAAAACTCGGTGCTTCGAATGGCTCCTTTCTTAATTTGCTTAGCATATTTTCCTTTAATGCAATCAATGCATTTATCTCAAGGTCGAGAGAAATCTAGTGGTGGGAGTATTTCATCTCTAATGAGACGCTCAACTCTCCCCCCTCGAAATATGGCCCAAGCGATTGCGGTGCCATAATTTTGATGAAGTCTCATTATTTCTCTTACGCTTTGGTACTGATGATATTCATAGATGATGATTGATCAATATTATTCACGACATCACTTTGGGAAATAAGATAAAGTTGGTCTTGTCGTAAGGCAAGACCAATATCATTATTATTAATCTTAAAGATACATCTCTTATTCCCGAAAAAGACATTGATAACCATCATCATCTAAACACGATACAAAAACTAAGTTTCTTCTCATAGAGGGTACATAAAGGACATTTTTCGAAGTAGAGTAAAGGCAAGTGGAGTGTAAGTGGCAAATCTCCAATTGCTTCCACATCCGCTTCAACGCCATTGGCGACTCTAATCCTTCTTTCCCCTCTTCTTAGGGTCCTCCTCGTAGCGAATCCTCAGAAAGAATTTGCAACATGAATAGTTGCACTGAATCAACCCACCATGTATTGGTGGCATAATCAAAGATAAAGGGATTCATCTATAAAGGAGATGACATCAAGTATTACTTTTCTTATTGAGCCATTTCCTCGTAAAGGCAATGCAAAATCCTTCTTCATGTGTCTAGGTGTCCCACACCGGTGGCACCCTTTTGGATCTTTCTGATCCGCATTGGGCTTATCTTCAAAGACTTGAGCCATTTTCGTGCTTGTTTTGTCGGTTCTCGCTTAGAAGGTTGTCCCTTCTTCTTAAAATGAGCGGACTTGGGCATGTATTCTTTCACAAATTTCTTGTATCTTTTCTTTTTCGCCATGACATGGTTGACATGTTCAACCCTTTTCAAAATTCTAAGCCTTTCCTCTTCCCGAGCACATCTCGCCATTAACTCATCAATCGACCACTTTATTTTCATGGCATTGTAAATGATGGTAAATGGCTAAAACCCGTGGTGGTAAAGAGGTCATGATCAAGTGGACAAGGAAACCATCGAGATTTCCATTTCCATTTGCTTAAGCTTTTTTACCATATTGCTCATTTTCGGGATGTGCTCCCTAATATTGCCGGACCCATCATACTTATCAGTCACAAGCCTCTTTATCGAGTGCTTGCATAAACCTTAGAGGACCCTTTAAATTGATCCTCGATCTTGCTAAGGTAATCCTTAGCACTTTGAGAGTCCGGCATGGCACCTCTTATGCCCTCAATAATGGAGCTCTTAATTATCATGAGACACTTCCGATTGGAAGTTTTCCATTTGGCTTTCTCAATTTCATAGCTCACTTTGAGGACATCATAACCCTCACAACCCTCTTCGGTTTCGAGGAGGCTCCTTATTGAGAGCATAATCCGGATCCAAAGAAAGCAAGCAATATCTCGAGCTTTTCCTTCCACGAAGGATAGTTGCTCCCATTCAGCTGCTCCATGTCGCTTATCAAACCGCAATGTTCGAGGCATTAGATGCTACAATTTAGAAATAATGGAGATCATTAGTGGACAATATCAATGCATGAAAATAACCATTATTCATGCAAAAGAACCTACTTTTATTATTCTAATCCATCATCACCGTTGGGCAAAAATAGAATAGAACAATAAAATATTGTGACAAATATTTATTAATCAACGTTGGTCAGAATAATAAATATATGCCACACTTTAATAATACCCTCCATGACTCAATTTTTTTTTTTTTTCCCGTTGGTTCCAATTTAACCAGAGCCATGTTAAATTCACTAATCAAGTTTTCTCATTAGTTCCAACTCAATTAGAGAATTTTCCAAATTTGATTACGGAGCGGAAACATGAATTAATTTGTGTTAAAACCATCTCTTCCTGGCCACTTGTCTTGTTCTTAAAGAACCACTAATTTAAGTGACCTCAAAAGATGATCAAATAGCAGCCGCCAACGTTAGCAGCGGCATGAATGCGGCAGCTGCCAGCGTTTTTTTTTTTTTTTTTGACAAGCAGCTGCCAGCGTTAGCAGTGCTAGCAGCGGCATGCATGTTGACTAATTAATGTATGTGGCCAGCGGCCAGGCATGCGGCAGCGGCCAGCGTTTTTTTTTTTTTTTTGACAAAACAACATATATTATATTAAAGCGGTAAAGATACATAGCAGTCCTTTAAAAGAGGACCGTACAACATTGAGGTCCTGTGACCAGAAAATTAAACAACAACTAAGACACCAAGAAAGACAAGTCTGCCGGTGGAGGGTATACGCAGGGCGTCAAAGACGCAGCACCTGGGATGGACCTACCTCTCGATAGCGAAGGCTTACAGATGGGTTGGCAACGAATAAAAACATGCCGGCCTTCAAAAGGTAGAGTAGATGTCGTCGCCGGATGTGGAAGAAAATCGCGCCGAGAACCCAGGGGAAGGCAGATTCATCGAACCAGCGCCAGAGAAGCAGCTGTGTCATTGTAGTGGAGATCAAAGGAACCATAGGCTGCATGCTGTTGTCCTCACCGAAAGATAATTCTGGACCGGGTAGTGAAGGGCACGTGTGCAACTCAAGAAGCAGCGGCTTCCACGTTGAGTCCCTGCATGCCCTCCACCACCACTTTGGTGGCTCAGACCATCTGCACCGGTGAACTGTAAGACATACTGGAGGAGACAGGTAACGTAAAAAGAGCTGCAGCAGGCTACTGTAAGCACACGCTACACTCCAGAAATGGCCTGTCAGACGGTACAGATAGCGAGACATAGCGCTTCTCCGGTACAGTCAAATGGGGTCCGCCGATGGCAGAGAAGTGCGCAACAGAGAGAGCCGCGGGAGAGAGGGAGGAGAGAGGTGGTACCATGCAGTGCGGGTCCCACTGTTTCAAATATCAAAAAAATGTTATATCTTGCATAAAAAAACCAAATTAAATTCGATTGCACCATTAAATTCGTTTCAATAAATCCTTCAAAACAAGATCACACATGAATATATTTAGATAAAATTATAAATGAGCCCCACCGTTGGTGGTTGGTATAGAAAGATAGATATAAAGAAAGATGAGTGCGGGAGATAAGATCAGAAAGGAGGGGAATTTTGATACGACTAGAATGTATAGAGAAAAATAGAGGAACATGAGTGCGGATAGTCTCAGCCACGTCGCTGGAGTGAAGCTGCACGTCTAGACCACCGGGGCCCACATGTCCCCACACGAACGGATCTTCTGTGGCAAGGCCCAACACCAGCTTGGATCCGCTGTGGCAAGGGACCGGGAGCAAGGAGCCCGGCTGTGGAGCCATGTCGTAGGTGGTGCTGTGGGTGTGCCGCAGCTTCAATGAGGACGCGCGGCCGGTAACGGAGATGAAGGACCCGGCGCTGCTGCAGGTACGTGCGCCCGGAAGGTGGCGCGGTCGGCGGTGGCACCGCCCAGCCCGCACCTTGTTGCGAGATACTCGGCGTCGGTGTTGCGGCAGAAGAACTAGCGGCCAGCGTTAGCAGCGGCCAGCGGCCAGCGGCCAGCGGCCAGTGCATGCCTCAAAGCAGCGGCCAGCTTTAATCAGCGCCATGCAGCGACCAACGGCCAGCAATTAGCGAGGCAGCAGCGCCAGCAGCACTCCGCTCAACTGTAGCCTGTCCACTTGAGAGGTAAACCACCAACAGTCAGCATGCAAATTAAAGGAGGCCATCAGAACGCATGTGCGCTGCCCTGCCTCCACCTTTCTTTTTATATGTTTCACATAGAGTTTGCATGCTTGACCGGGCTAAAACACACGGAAAAATATGGTGGAAATCATGGTAGGTGGAAGCTTGTGGAAATTAAATTAAATTAGTCGTATCTTCGCTGTTTCAAAATTTTAAAACTTGGCACACACATAGTGCATACACATATGTACTCATATGGAAAAAGTTGACATGCACACTCACCTTTGAAAAATTCATACAAAATGATAAATTTAAGCTAGGCACTAAAAGACAAAATTTGAAGGATTTTTGTCTTTTTAGTGCACAAAACCCAAATTTGTCATTTTTTTGTATGAATTTTCTAGTTTGAGTTTACATCTCAACTTTTGCATGTGAGTACATATGTATGCACTATATGTGTGCTAAGTTTAGAATTTTTAAAACAAATAAGATATGACTTTTTTGAATTGGTTTTCATGTTTCCACCTACTACGTGGTTTCCACCATATATTTTTTGTCCTAAACACCGTGCTCTTCGCTAGCGGCTTGGCGCGACGAGCCGGGAGGTCTCATGCGCCTCATGGCCGGGTGTGGCTAGGTGTAAAGCGGTTTGCCGCACCTAGGTGCACATGCACCCACACCGCGGAACCACAAGATACGCATTGTGATCCGTGCTAGCACACTTCGAGCACACCGCTGCCGGAAGTGTGCTAGCACGGATCACAATGCGTATACCGTGGTCCACAGCAGGGTGCATGTGCACCTAGCCCCCCATTTAACTTTTCCTCGTGGCAAGTGGCCGGGCCCGCGCCGACGGCGCCTTCCGAGCGGCGTCGGCGTAGGGGTCGGAGGCCGGTGTCGGGCCACTACGCGCCTCCCCACTATTTCCTCTTCTCAAACCCTGAAACTCCTCTTTCTCCTTCCTCTCACCTACATGCATCAATGACGACGCCCGCTTTGGCGACTAGCCCCGTCCCGCTTGAGAGAGAGTGACAACGTGGAGGAGCATCACGGCTCGTCGAGATTCCCTTCACGGAGTTGCGTGTTGCGTTGGCTTACGCCGACTTCACGCCGAGTGGTTTCGTCGGAGCCCATATAAAGGTGACTCACAAAGAAGTTCACCATCCTTTTCTTTGGGTTGAGTTTGAGCCGATTCGGGGATTTCCGGATTTTGGGGTTTTGAGGTGTTTGCTTTACTTTACAATAAAATCCCCCTTCTCAATGCTAATAGAGCCATTCAAGACCCTAAATAGCATTGATGATTGTTCTTCATCAAGAACAACAGAAACTTGCATATTAAACATGTATGAACAAACACTGTAAAAGGTCCTAGCATGAGCTTAAACCAGCTCTTGATGCCATTGTTAGATTTCCAGAATCATTAAGCTCTATTAGGACACTAGAAAATAGATAAAGGAGTATAGTAGTTGTCCATACCATCATTGGGATTTGCCATCACAAAGGGTGATGAACTCGATGGGGTTTGGAAAAACCCTTCCTAGTGTTAACGGCCGCCGTCAGGTGGCTATAGAGGTTGCTTTCACGTTGGTGAAGCTTGGGTGAAAAGGCTCGGGGTACCTCCCTCTATTTATCCTTGCCGCCGCACACTAGGGGGCTTCCTTAGTCAATGGTCATAGTCTCTAGATGCCCCGATCAAAGCACACGAGAAGACCTCTTAATTTCCACATAGCACAAGTAAGTCATTGGTCTTCCCGACCTCTACTGTGCACAATGTAGCACACCTTCAGTTTGGTGTTTTCACACATGTTCAGTCTTTAGTTTTCACATGTGTCCTTATGATCAATTCAACAATTTAATCCCAGCGTCACACCTTTTCAGGATAAGGTGTTCTAGCTTCTTACATGCAGAAAGCACATTAGGCATGTCAAACTCACCAAGTCTGAGACAGTATAGGCACAAGCTTGTGAGACCACCAAATGCCCGGTATGACCATCCAAGAATGTCATGAAAAGTCTTCCATTCATGCATGATGTCTCTAGTCTCTCTGGTATGATCGGAAGTCGGGTTCTAATGACCTCCCGGTTCGCCATGGCATTATCCACAAAGACGAACAATGTGAAATGATTCATGAAGGACCAAACGGCGACCAGAGGGGGTGAATGGGAGCCTCAATTTTCCTTTTCAATTTCGGATCATCGGCTCAACCCCCAACCTCAACGGAGAGACAATGAGGCGAGATTTCCAACTTCTATCGAAAAAAGAAGCGTTCCTCCCAAACTAGATTACTAACGCCAACTTGTGACGAGTAACTAGACAAATTTCTCGACTTCGATAGCAAATCAACGCAAAAACCGAACACAATTTGGATCACAAATGAGCGAAAAACAGTTTGCTCGAACTTGACATGCAAATTAGACACGGCAAGCAATACAGTTGCTGCAATCTTGTACTGAGATAGCTGAGCCTTCACCAATCATCATTGGAGCTTGCCCTGCTCAACCGAATATGAACAGCAAGCTGAAACTTGCATACCGTGAGAGCTAGAAAGCAAAGCAAGCAAATAACTATTCAAATAAACAATGCTTGACACACGTTACGTAAAGAAAAACAGGTGCTTTTAATCTATTAGAATCAAGCACAAAATGCCCACGTACAGGTAGGGAGGTCTCCAAACTGCATACGAAACAGTGAATAGAAAATCAAGAAGCCAGTCGACAGAACCTGCACAAAACAAGACATGGCTGATGCACTCGGTGCTGAATTCGAACTCGACGAGCAGCCCACCAAGGACGAGCACGTTGCAGTGCTTGTTTACTCAGAGTCAGAATACAGGCAAAGAAGAACACGAGAGCAGAGAAGAAAACTTCAGAGGCATTTCAACAAGCACCTTGTGTGCGCAGAAATAGTCTGACTGAACTGAGTTCATTGGATGCTAGAATTTCACACATACGAACCCAATCCAACTACCTGCACAAGCAAAAGAATGGCTCGATGGCCAATTCCACTTCACAGAGAAAGAAACGACCTTTCTTTTGTTGGTGTCGAGGCCGAGTTCAGTGCAGGGTGGACGACGCAGTCGGCTGGACCTGCTGCCGCGCTGCTCTGTTCCTCTTGGGCAGGGGACGTGCACCAAGCAGAAAAGGAGCTGTTCGTGCTCCAAAGAAGGCCACCAGGGCGTGGCTTGCTTGGCGTAGCTTGCTTGAAGTAGATACCGTCGTGTGCAGCTGCCGAGATGGAGCAGGGGCGCCGCTCGTGGATGCCGGTCCTGCCCTTGGTGCCGAGCCCGAGGAGGAGGAGCCGCTCCTGGTGGATGACCGAGTGGCAGGCCTGACTGCCGGCCGCTTGATGCCTGCCCGCGTGTGGAGGAGCGCCTGCCCGGCCTGGAGCGCCGCCCGCACTTGCTCGATGGCAAGCTGCTGGTTCGTCAAAATCTCCACCTGCACACAGTCATCGAAACAGCACAAGATCCAAAAATCCAACAAACAAAATCGCAGCCAAGATGAAAAACAAATTGGATCCAAAAGCCACGATACGACAGGGAGATTTGGGGCTCCCTTCCCGACGAAAAATCACCACAAAGTCTCACCACCATTTTGGTGTTCTTGGGCCTCTAAACAAGAACCCTAAAATCGGAAAAATAAAAACGAAAATGGAAGAGGCAAAGAGGGGAGGATGGCTGCCATCCTCTATATATGGTCCTTATTTTTCATCCCTATTTTGCCCTTCGATACATATGAGCCAAACCATTAACCCTAGGGCTATTTTGGTCGACTTCGGTTAATTTTTTGATCCGACGGCCACCGCGCCTCCTCATCTGCAGCCTTGCTCCACGCAATCTCCTGATGCCGCCACGCCGCCCTTCCGCCCACCGGAACGTCCCACCCGGGTTTTGAGGCCCAAACCCGTGAAACCCGCCGATGGTTTTGAGGCCCAAACCACCAAACCCGCCCCCGTGGTTTTGAGGCCCAAACCACGAAACCCGCACCGATGGTTTTGAGGACAAACCACCAAACCTCCTCGACACGTGTCACCGCCGCCTTGACCGCCTCGAAGTCGCCAAGTCATCCGAGCTCCCCGCTCGCCCGCACGCCGCCCTTGACCCGATCGACACGGTCCCCCCATCGCCCCTCTTGCATTCGCCGATGTCCCGGATGTCACCACCATGGCTAGCCACCCGGCGATCCGGGCCCCTCGGTCCAAGCCTCACGTCCGTCCCTTCACCTCCGCGGTCCGTCGGCCCAAGACGCCCTCCTTGGCCCCTTCACCTCGCCGCCGCCTACCATCTCCAAGCTCCACACCCGCACAACACGAACCAAGAGATACGCCTCTTCGACACACTCCACGTATGCCTGGGTGAACATAGCCGAAGCATAAAAGATAAAAGAAAATAGAAGGAGAATGTTGATCGTTGACAATCACTACATCACAAAACTAAACACATGCGACCTAAATCAACCATGTGTTCGCAATCTCCCCTTGATGAGTGCATTGTCAACATTCAACACAAAGACAGAATAAGATAGAAGAAAGCACATCCAGTGAACAAAAGCTAAGACAACCTCACCGGATAGCAAAACATGGAGCAAAGACTTGGTTCCCAAAGACATGGGCAAAAGGCTCGACACAACCAAGCTAAACAGACGGCTAGTCCTCAAGAAGAGGTAGAACAAAGCTCAACACCACTAGCAAAGCTCCAAACCAAATACTTTCACACACAAACAAATAGACCCTCAAGACAGAGGCAAAGGCTCAACACATCTAGCTCAAAGTGCTACTCCCCCGGACAAATGCAATCACCGCCTTTGGATCTTTCTCCCCCTTGTTGGCACATGCACTAATCAAGCTATGAAATGCAATATGTCACAATGCAAAGCTTCAAGATTATATTCAACCGAATGAGAGAGTGCTCAAAGTGGTACCATAGCAACAAATTACAAGTGCTAGCCGAGCTCAAGCTAAACAAGTGATATGAAATATGGCACAAAGCATTTTGAGCAAATTTTAGTATCTTGCAAAAGGGAGGTTCACCATCAAACATAGCACCTAGCACAAGTAGATAGGAGATCAACTAAGTGCTCAAACATGTAAACCGGGTGAACTACCCCAAGCAAATGCTCGAACATCATGCTAGACATTATGGCATAAACTTGTGTTCATTTTAATTCGAGTTGCAAATGTTCACAAGTTACAAGAGAGCATGCGAGTGGTTATCCACATTTGCCTTGCCTTACTAATCAACCATGTCAAGCCTATGCGTGAGCAATGATTAGCTTAAGACAATAGTCTGGGTCAAACACAATGAAGTCCAAGTTCATTCAAGAGTGCAAGTGAAAGCAGTCTCAAACTTCAAAGTGTGGCAAAATGGACCCACTCGATCTTTTCATCACTTTAGCTTTAGACTTCATGTTTTAGCATGGTATTATCATGAAAATCTAAGCAAGTGAATGAATCAAAGCATGAGACATAGCTACCAAGGATACACATAAAAGCTCAAAGGATCTCAACATCCTACTCATGATAGAAGCTAGCTCAAGGGTGAGCCAAGGTTTAATTTCATCATACATTAATCAAGTTCACATTTAGAAAAGAGTTGCTCGGCTCATAACATACATCACATGATTAAAAAGAGCTCAAGCTAGAAGCACTTATCATATTCATACTACTAAAAAGCACAACCTCATTCGGATCAATATAAAGATGAAGCTCATGATATGCAAGTATGATACAAAAGCAAAAAACAAACCTAAAACTACATCTATACATCAACTACAAAGCTACCCCTCAAAAAGGATAGCAAACTCCCAACTTCCCCTCAACCAAAGACACCTAGCAAAAGAAAACTAGGAAACAAAAGGGCATAAAAGCAAGCATGGCATAAAATACACAAGATAACACAAAGCTATCATGAATAAGATGGCTAGCCTACCATGGTATATACACAAGCAAGACATAGAACCAAAATGTGCCAAAAATATACAAGTGAGCAAGTGAACAAATATCTCATACCACAAGTAGGGAAATCATGAATGTACAAGGCATGAGTGTATATGATAGCTCACGACCGTGTGTAGGTGTCACAATAAAGCACATGCCTCTTGGAGGCCATCAAAGTGGTGTAGACAACCATCAAACCTTGATCACACCACGACAAAGAATCAAGTTACACCAGCACATGTTCTCCACCCCATGTCCTCATACCTACACATGAGAGGACAAAGAAACCCAAGTCTTGGATCCCAAAGGGTTAACAAGCATAAACTTGGGAGCCCAAGACTTAGTCACCTACATCATTGGAAAAACATGGGATGAGCAAATGAGACAACACCGGGGTTAGTAAACTTGGAAGAATACCGGTGTTGACCATCTTGCCCAAGATAGATGTTAGGCACGTAAAAACATCCCATGACCCTTCTTCCCCAAAGTGCTCACCACGCACAACAAAGCGTGGTGCACTCCTCCCCGTCAACCTCAAAACTCCCAAAGCGAGGATCTACATCCACTTTCGAGAGCACGACCACCAAAGGGTCTCACAAAACGTGGCCTAAACCTCTCGAGGCCTCCTACCTTCGAGCCTAGCAAACCGCCTCTGAACCCACCGCACACCCCTCTCATACATGCCAAGTGGTGGGTGATACATGTCACGGTTCTCAAACTCCACTCGACGCCTAGCATCCCTCTTCCTCCTAAAACAAAACTCAACCAAGTGACCATCTCTCCGGCAATACTCACAAAGATACCTCACCTCTCTCTTAGGTGATGGTTGGTTCACTCTCTTGGGTGGATGGTTCACTCTTGTTGTGGTCTTGGCCTTAGGAAGGGTTTCCTCGAGGATCCCGGGCAAAGTGTCAAGTGAGTTCTTGAGGTGGTTCGGTTTGGGGAAGCCACACTTGTTTGGGAGGTGGAGTCTTTGTGGGCTCTTGGAGAATGCCATCTTGCACAATGGGCTTGGTAGGCTCGGTAGGGTGATCTTGGTCAACTTGGGAGTGTTTGTTGGTTTCTCACTGAGCTCAAACCACTACCTTGACCAACCTTGCCATAGATAACTTCACCCTTCCCACCTATAGCAAAGCCTAATCCCGATGTGTCGGTCCCCCTCTTGAACCGACTCATCATCATGCCAAGTCGTGGCTCTCCACTACACACCCAACTTCGGGGACGAGCGAAGGTACTTGTTCTCCTCTTCGACTCTACCCTTGTCATGCCTACAAGACATGACCTCCATCTCCAAAGCTTCACACTTAGCACACTTCAACACAATGCTATCCGAAAATGGCCTTCTCAAGCACGGCAAGCTTGGCAACCTTCTCTCGCCAACTCGGATTGCAAGCTGGACAAGACTTGCACGCACTCAACAACATAGGCTTAGCCTTCACTCAACGTGCTCATCTAGCAAAGCGAGTACTTGGATTGCAAAGACATGATGTTAGACATATGCATAGCACAAGCATCGCACTCTGTCTCATCGGACATCTCGACGGGCTTCCTAGCCAACTCTAAGTCCCTCATAGCTACCTCCCACTTCTCCTTGTACTCCTTCCTCTCCCTTAGCTACTCGCTTGAGCAACTTCTCTTGACACACAAGCACATCGCCCAAAGAGTCAAGTTCATCGGTGAGGGATTCGATAGTGGGTGATACCTTAGGGGAAGAGTTCTTTGCCGTGTGGCTCGACGCCGCCGGACACCGCTCCGTCAAGGGCCATGGTGCGAAGCCCCGTATTTGAGTCGGGCGAAGCAAAGTCCGTTCGCCTTTTCCTCGATCTTGTGCTCGGGCTCCTCGTCGGGAGGAAGCTTGCCCCGTCGTTGTCGAGGTCGCCGAGGGAGGCGAAGAAAGCGTCCCTTGTTCTCCTTGGCACGCTTGAGGTACTTCTTCTTGATCGCCTCCTTGTCGAAGCCCTTCTTAGATTTATGCTTGCCGACGATGTACTCACGCTTGTCCTTTGCGCTTGTCGAGTCGTGCTCGTCGTAGTACTTCTCGCCGGAGTACTTGTCCTTGCTCTTCTTGGGGCATGCGGCGACGGCGATCCGGATCTCCCGCACTCGGCATCCGCCCTTGGATGGGCCGCCACGCCGACGGTTCAAGCGGTTGTTGTGGAATCGCGAGAATCGGTGATGACTAGTGCAAGCTCATCATCCCCAAGGCTCTCCATCTGCTCCTCCTCTCACGCACACCAAGGAAGACAAGGCGAAAGAAATGCTGTGATGGGTTAGCGTAAAAACCGGAACCACCCTTACCGCAGAGACAAGTGCAACGTTCGGCGCAGAAGGGTTCTTGAGCTTCGCCGGATCTCGGCCTCGATCTCGGAAGACTTGAGCTTGTCAGAGCTCGTCGGGTGTGAGGGTGTCGTAGTTGGCGCACTCCATGATCGCGACACCTTCACATCCCACACCTTCCGATCCGTAGCGCATAAGAGCCGCGACGCCTTCTCATGCTCGTCAAGCCTCTCCGACGGCTTGTTCGCCGGCTTGTTGCGCATCGTCCCGAAACCTAGCAAAGAGAGAATCGATGGACTCGCCATCAAGCCGGATGAGGTTGTTGTACTCTCTCTTGTAGGTCTCGTAAAAGCGGGCCTTGACTTGTGGGGTTCCCTCGTGGTAGCTCTCAAGTGTCTTCCACACCTCACGAGCGGTCTCACAAGTGGCAACTCTCTCAAACTCACTATCCTTGAGGCTAGAGAACAAGACGCTCCTCGCTCGGTTGTTGGCGTTGTGTTGGGCAATTTGATCCTCACCCACTCGAGCGGCTAGCACTTGGTAGTTCTCATCCTCGACAATCTCCCACACTCTCCAATCTATCCCCATGAGATGCGCTTGCATCTTGATCTTCCAATAGGGATAGTTGGTGCCATCGAACTCCGGAGGCTTGCCACCAAAGTGACCAAACCTCTCCATGTCGCTTCTCATGGATCAAGAACCGATTAAGGTGGATATGATCCTTAACCCCGCCTCGATACCAATTGAAGGACCGAAACGGCGACCAGAGGGGGGGTGAATGGGAGCCTCAATTTTCCTTTTCAATTTCGGATCATCGGCTCAACCCCCAACCTCAACGGAGAGACAATGAGACGAGATTTCCAACTTCTATCGAAAAGAAGCGGGTTCCCAGAACTAGATTACTAACGCCAACTTGTGACGAGAGTAACTAGACAAATTTCTCGACTCGATAGCAAATCAACGCAAAAACCGGAACACAATTTGGATCACAAATGAGCGAAAACAGTTTGCTCGAACTTGACATGCAAATTAGACACGGCAAGCAATACAGTTGCTGCAATCTTGTACTGAGATAGCTGAGCCTTCACCAATCATCATTGGAGCTTGCCCTGCTCAACCGAATATGAACAGCAAGCTGAAACTTGCATACCGTGAGAGCTAGAAAGCAAAGCAAGCAAATAACTATTCAAATAAACAATGCTTGACACACGTTACGTAAAGAAAAACAGGTGCTTTTAATCTATTAGAATCAAGCACAAAATGCCCACGTACAGGTAGGGAGGTCTCCAAACTGCATACGAAACAGTGAATAGAAAATCAAGAAGCCAGTCGACAGAACCTGCACAAAACAAGACATGGCTGATGCACTCGGTGCTGAATTCGAACTCGACGAGCAGCCCACCAAGGACGAGCACGTTGCAGTGCTTGTTTACTCAGAGTCAGAATACAGGCAAAGAAGAACACGAGAGCAGAGAAGAAAACTTCAGAGGCATTTCAACAAGCACCTTGTGTGCGCAGAAATAGTCTGACTGAACTGAGTTCATTGGATGCTAGAATTTCACACATACGAACCCAATCCAACTACCTGCACAAGCAAAAGAATGGCTCGATGGCCAATTCCACTTCACAGAGAAAGAAACGACCTTTCTTTTGTTGGTGTCGAGGCCGAGTTCAGTGCAGGGTGGACGACGCAGTCGGCTGGACCTGCTGCCGCGCTGCTCTGTTCCTCTTGGGCAGGGGACGTGCACCAAGCAGAAAAGGAGCTGTTCGTGCTCCAAAGAAGGCCACCAGGGCGTGGCTTGCTTGGCGTAGCTTGCTTGAAGTAGA
This sequence comes from Hyparrhenia diplandra, assembly GCA_015847255.1. Lineage (NCBI taxonomy): Eukaryota > Viridiplantae > Streptophyta > Magnoliopsida > Poales > Poaceae > Hyparrhenia > Hyparrhenia diplandra. The sequence goes on along the minus strand of JADLZK010001171.1, from coordinate 80,425 downwards.
TACCGTCGTGTGCAGCTGCCGAGATGGAGCAGGGGCGCCGCTCGTGGATGCCGGTCCTGCCCTTGGTGCCGAGCCCGAGGAGGAGGAGCCGCTCCTGGTGGATGACCGAGTGGCAGGCCTGACTGCCGGCCGCTTGATGCCTGCCCGCGTGTGGAGGAGCGCCTGCCCGGCCTGGAGCGCCGCCCGCACTTGCTCGATGGCAAGCTGCTGGTTCGTCAAAATCTCCACCTGCACACAGTCATCGAAACAGCACAAGATCCAAAAATCCAACAAACAAAATCGCAGCCAAGATGAAAAACAAATTGGATCCAAAAGCCACGATACGACAGGGAGATTTGGGGCTCCCTTCCCCGACGAAAATCACCATTAAAAGTCTCACCACTTTGGTGTTTTTGACCTCTAAACAAAGAACCCTAAAATTGGGAAAAATAAAAACGAAAATGGAAGAGGAAAAGAGGGGAGGATGGCTGCCATCCTCTATATATGGTCCTTATTTTTCATCCCTATTTTCGCCTTCGATACATATGAGCCAAACCATTAACCCTAGGGCTATTTTTGGTCGACTTCGGTTAATTTTTTGATCCGACGGCCACCGCGCTCCCTCATCCGCAGCCCAGCCTTTGCTCCACGCATCTCCCGTGATGCCGCCACGCCCGCCCTTCCGCCCACCTAACGCCCACCCGGGTTTTGAGGCCCAAACCCGTGAAACCCGCCGATGGTTTTGAGGCCCAAACCACCAAACCCGCGCCCGCGGGTTTTGAGGCCCAAACCACGAAACCCGCACCGATGGTTTTGAGGACAAACCACCAAACCTCCTCGACACGCGTGTCACCGCCGCCTTGACCGCCCCGAAACGCCAAGTCATCCGAGCTCCCCGCTCGCCGCACGCCGCCGCCTTGACCCGACGACACGGTCCCGCCACGCCCTTCTTTGCATTCGCCGATGTCCCGTGATGTCACCCACCATGGCTAGCCACCCGGGCGATCCGGCCCCTTGGCCCAAGCCTCACGTCCGTCCTTCACCTCCGCGTCCGCGGCCCGTCGGTCGCCCTCCTTGGCCCCTTCACCTCGCCGTCGCCTACCATCTCCAAGCTCCACACCGCACAACACGAACCAAGAGATACGCCTTCGACACACTCCACGTATGCCGGTGAACATAGCCGAAGCATAAAAGATAAAAGAAAATAGAAGGAGAATGTTGATCGCTGACAATCACTACATCACAAAACTAAACACACGCGACCTAAATCAACCATGTGTTCGCACATCCATGACACAAGAAAGGAGGGGATGTGATGCAGCATGGTGCCTCACCCATGACAAAAAAGATGGATGTAGGTCTAGAATCTCTATCTACTTACTAGAATCTTGTGTGAAATTCTAAATCTAACAGTTGTGTTTTCGGTGAGGATGTTGGAGTCTGACTGAGCCAACTAGCATAGCTGGCCGCATCTTGCGGTTCGCCGTGTGTTTCCCGTTATGCGTTGGTGATGAATTTGTCCCAAGACACATGACGCACCGTGGTTGTGCACGTTGATCTAAACATGACAATAGACAGTTGCTTGTTATAGTTGGTATTTTCAGCTTCATCCACGGTTTACTCCCTGTTAGAGCAACTCTAGCTAAACTTAATAGTCAGACTTCATTATTTAGTCATTTTGTAGAATAAAAACTTCTTAAAAACAAGAAGTCCACAAAAACCTTACTATTTTACAAAGGTAAGTGGCTATGGCTTGCTATACATGGGCCTCGAGATTTTAGGATAACATGTTTGTTATTTTACAAAATTATATAACATATCTGCTTCGAAGTTTAATTTTTTCCTCTACAAATCAATAAAAAAGCCTACCCAACAAGAATATCCCATCTTTTACGGTTGCTTATACAATTACGAAAGTAACAGTTAGTTGATAAGTGAGTTAGAGCAGTCCCTCCCGGAGGTGCCGGAGGGTCCGTGGGCCCATGACACATTGACGTATGCCGCGCCGCCGCCGCTCCGCTTTCGACCCCAGCGCCGACGTGTTGGGGGCGGCAGTGTGCCTGGGCTCCTCGCACTCCTTCGGCGACCCCCGCGGACGCGTTCCACCGCCTCCGCCCCGCGCGCCAGCCTTCGGTCCCAACCTTCGACTCGCTGGACTCGCCTTTGGCGGAGTCCGCAAAGGTTCTACCGCAGCGGAGGTCAAGGATTGTCGACGACGACCGGTACCGGGTACCGCAAATACCACCGGGCCGCCAAGTCTCGCTTTCCGCGATCGCGCCCGAGATGCAGCGCGGCGTGTCCAAATAACAAGTGGGCCAAGCGACTGGGCACGCGGTGCCTATTCCGCACCCCCTCGATTGCCGCTCGTTCCACGCAGCCAGGATGCCGAGCCCCCTCTAGGCGGGAGAGCGTGCACAAGACCCTTCCCCGTTCGCTGTCCGCCTTGGGGGGGGGATTTGGGAGAGGACGGCATCGAGGTGGTCGCCGAGGTCTCGCGACCCGCGTGTCGCCCCACCTCCGACGCGTCGCTCATGCGCCTACAAGACCTTCGGCCGATGCCTTCTTCGACTCCTTGCTTCTACCTTTGAGGAGCACTTGATCTTGACCCCCGCCTCGTCTATGGTCTTCACGGTCGCCGACGATGCCCCACGCCGCGGGCGCCAAGACCTACCGCCACCGTGATCCGAAAGGCAAAATTTTTAAGCAAACGGGGATAAATTTGATTTTTTTTTTTTAAAGGGCAAAATTTTAAAAAAAAAATCGAAAGGCACGCAAAAATGTCTTGTTGAATGGATTAGAAGGACGTCCCGACCACGACTTGTCAACTTCGACCTCACGACGCCTCCGTGTTCCTAGAGGCATTCGGCGACGAGGTCTCGACTGGGCCGGCATAGTTGGCGCCCCACTTCCCTTCCCCCCCGACGGTGCGGGACCATGGCGGTAAGGATGTCGGCGGTCCGCAGGAGCCTTGATGGGCACTCCCGCCGCTCTAGTCGCTAGTTGGTTAGTTGTTTCCTAGTTAGTACAACCTCCTAAGCTTCACCGTTAGAACCGATGATCTTTGTTAGTGTGTTTGCTTCGCCCATTCTAAGGCATCTCGCCTAAAATGTGCGAAGTCGTAATGCTTCTCCCTTTTCGCTTAAAGCAATACACGCATTACGCGTGATTTCAAAAAAATAAGTGAATTAGAGGGGCTAACACGGCAGTAGTACATATTGGGCGTGTTTGGATTAACCTCAAGTAACTCTAACTCATGTACCGCTTTTTGGATGGCGGGGGTAAAACAGGGTTAGAAGCACTTTTCCAATCACTTTTCTAAGTTAGTGTGTCTTTTAGGTTGGTGTATGAACCCAAAGTAACACAAATATCACCCCTTGAGGCGCATTTTTTTTGGATTAGAGCCAAAATAACCCAATCTAACCCACGTGTTTGGATGCTTTTAGTTATTTGGGTAAAAATAACCCAATCTAACTCTAACACCCAAGATCCAAATAAAGCGCCATTGCAGGAGAAAGCGCAGAAGGAATGAGTTGCGGCGACGGATTAAAGAGTTGGAATGCCGTGTCATCACGAAACTGATTCCTCTTGTGGCGGGCGTGCCTTTCCAGCCGAAAAAGCCGGAAAACTCGCTCAAACGCAGCCGTCGGATCATCGACGAAGGTTAGGGGAAGCAAAGCGTGCGGCGGCCCTCTTTCATCATCATCAGATCGACGAGAAAATTGGAAATGGGAGGAGAGACACGAACGCACCGAACCCAAGCCCAAAGCAGTTGGAATTGGAATCCCAGGTGGATCCAATTCTGCCAATTGCAAAGCTCCCTCCTGGCGTCATCGCCCAATTACTTGTCCAGTCCTTCCCCACGCCGGCCGGACGGGAGGGAGGAGAGGAGCCTCCCTTTCTTTGCGCTTTGGCACCAGTTCCAAATTCCCCATATCTTTCTTGGCTGCACCGGGCACATGATGATGATGCGTCGCAGGAGTGGGTTTCCCCTATAAAACCCCGCGTAATCCCCCACCCGATGGCAGGCACGGACGCACCGCGCAGTAGCTCGGTGGTGGAAGCTTCTTCTCTTCGGCCCGCCCGGCCTCCGCTGCTAGGTGCTGCTACCTGAGTGAGTGTAAGACCTTTCTCCTCCCCTGCTTGTTTCTTGGCTGCGTCGGCGTCTTTGATTCAGTCAGTCTGAAAGCTTCCGGTCTTTAATTTATTATAATTGCAGTGATCGACGCCCTGAAACAGACAAAATACAGTGGTTGACTCAACTATTTAGGTCAACCAAAATTTTTGCTACTGAGATTAGTTTGAGAGGTTGAAAGAAAGCTTGCAGTTGGTTCTATTTTAACACACGGGGCTTGAGTCTTTTCTCCCCACTCGAAAGCGAAGGAGAGGATGAGGATTGATCGCTGTTTGTTTCTGTTTGCATGATTGGTACATCATGTGATCAACGTGTGTTGCTCTATTATATACGTATCGTTTTTCATTGGCTTCACAAGTTACCATTTTAGATTTTAGTACTGTGTCGTATCATCTTGAATAAACTTGTGCAATAATAAATAAATATATAGGAGTCTAGGACATCACTTTGTCTTTCTTCAGATGTCTGCATCTGCAGAATCATGCTTGCGTTTGAATGATTTCCTTCATCATGCACAAGAGAATGCCCTCCTAGTATAGCTTATAGTGAGCTTAGTGAGCAGAGAACCCAGAAGATTCAGAAGAATGTCTCTCAAATTCGCCTTATGAGTTATGAGAGCTTCTCTCAATATTCTTTTACAACTCTACAAGAACACAACTACAAATGGTATTATAATACATGCATGCATCCTAAAGTTAGCTTGAATTTTGCTGCCAGCCCAGTGCATTTCGTCTTACACTTGAGAGCAAAGGTTTAGGACAGAGCATATCTTCTTTTTCGATTTATTCTTTCAGAATATGCTCGTCTATCGGGTTGACGAACCTAATCACTAATGCTATCTTTACGATCTTATCCTATAAATATGAGGGCCAAGCTCACGTACACTACTCTAACAGGTATAGGCAAATATATAGGTCTGTTTATTAAAATTAGTCTGCCATGCTTATCTCAGGACATGTGATCTTGCCAGCACATCATTTGGCCTATATTGGCATATGCTACACATGCTGCACAGCACAGATATGTCTCGGTAATGTGTAATGCATTGTCTGAACTCTGAATATAAGGCCTGATTTGAGGGCAAAAGCAACCTTCCAATCCATGACAAGTTTGTGATTCAGTTGGTATATCATACTAACAAATGCAACACTGAAGGCCTAAATAATGCCACGGCCTGTCATTGCTGAGTCAGCCATGTGCTTTCAAAACTGCATATCCTCCGTGGTATTTCTGAATCTCCACAGATAATCGTCAGTAACATTTATGATGAAGCTTTTTCGCTGTACAAGTCATAATTGCGTCTGACTAAATTGCAACCATGTGAAACTGAAACCGTGCACTGGCAAACATGTAGAAGAGCTGCTTACCTTTTGAATTATGTGGTATACTATGGCAACCGTAGTTCTTTGCCTTGCGGTTGTTTCTATTTGCTTTGCCTGTACAGTTTCTTTAGGTCTCTTCCTTTATAAATAGAAATTGGCACATCTGGTTCTAGTTCATTAGAAAAAAAAAGAGGCAACCTTAGTTAAAATTAAATTCTCCTTTTGTTCTCTCTTCACGGGCTGAAAAACAGCAATTGAATACTCAGCATTTGACACTGGCTGTGCAACCAGTACAGACCTATGTCACCAGCAGCAACAGGCCAAGTACAATTTGTAGATCTAACCGAGTGGGCATATTTCTATTGCTAGAATGGAGAGAGACTTGCCTGAGCACCCATTTTTACTGGTTTTACGGCTGAAATGCTGGATGCTTTTATACAAAAAGAACTAAAGAAGCAGTGAATGCCTGACCTCTTTTGGACTTTCTGAATCATGAATTCATGACCAGATCCCTGATAGATATCAGCCTCCAACACTTTTTTCTCAGCAACAGTAATGGATTGGTACCTTCACACCTTCACATAGCTTGACAGCACCAAAAAATTTGAGCAGTTAGTTTAGTTCCCAATCACCCGTATTCTGTGTATAAAAAATAATAATTAAAGTTATGTTATAGGGAAGTGAGCGTGATTTGTCTCTATTATCATCGAACAGCCTGCCTGTACTTTTTTGACCAAACCAAACCTCACCAAGCCGCTATATATAGTAGACTAGCCTTGAGAGCTTGGACACGTCTCCTCAGTAACTATATTTTGTTGTTCCTTGGGAAGATAGAAAAGTATACCCTTGGTTTTCTTGAACAGATTTGATTTGTTTATGCTTCTTCCGCTCATGTAGTTAGGCTTTCTGGATTCTTGCTCATCCCATTGGGCTTCCAGATACCATTTCAGGTGTGTTTCCTAAGGGAGATTTCGTCGAACAAGATGAATGCATTGGCTGCAACCAGCAGGAACTTCAAGCAGGCAGCTAAGCTGCTGGGCCTCGACTCCAAGCTGGAGAAGAGCTTGCTCATTCCATTCAGGGAGATCAAGGTGATAAAACCACCACAGTTCTTTTAGATCTGGTAAACTGTTTCCCGTTGTTTCACTTGCTGAGTGTGTGGTGGTTCCTCTGTTTCCCGCTGTTTCACTTGCTCAGGGTGGTTCCTGTATCCCTGATGATGACCCCCACCCCACACGCACTTGCTCAGGGTGGTTCCTCTGTTTCCCGTTGTTTCACTTGGTCAGGGAGAGAGAGAGAGAAAGAGCTTTCCCACCAATCTTTCATTTCAAAATAAACAAACACTCCAGCTAACTGCAGTGGGCAGTAGTGTTACAGAATAGGAGATAATGACACCAGTCATCCAGAATGTTTACATGATCATCTTTGAGGCGCTTGCGCCAAATTACAAAATCATCGCACAAAAAAAAAAAAAAAAATTTAATTAACCAGGACCAGTATTTTATAAGGTTCTTCTGGGCTTTCCCCATCTGAAACAGTATGTTCAACTTTTGAGTAACAAACAGTTTGTGGTTGCAGGTTGAATGCACAATCCCAAAAGATGATGGGACTTTGGCATCCTATGTTGGATTTAGGGTTCAACATGACAATGCTAGGGGACCTATGAAGGGTGGAATCAGATACCACCATGAGGTAAGCAAACATATTGCTCCATTCTTTTGTTATCTGTAACACTAGTCACCATTTGATTCTTTCCACATCTTTGCCGACCTGAAATGGTCCTTAAGCATAAAGGCTCCAAACAATCCTTAAGTATAAATTCTAGGATTTTTTCAGGAATCTGGCATAGGCAGCATATATGATATATCAGTGGATCATGTTATGAGATATCTCCCTGAAGAAATGAAATACAAAAGTAATCAAATTGTTTCTTGAAACCAAGTATAACTATACACAACATATCTCAGTTTTTTCGAACAAGGGGCTTCCCCATTTCCATTGCAAAGAACGGAAATACAGCAGTGTTTAGACACGTTCAGACAGCAAAAGAGCGAAACAGAGTTTAAAAAGTGTATCATAGTTTTGAGATATCACCTTGAAGAAATGACAAATAAAAGTGTATTGGATTGTTTCCTGAGGCCAAGTATAAGTACATTGAAAAACTGGGAACAACTGAAAATATGGGGTTGCATCCTGGACTATATTTACTTGTATAAAGAGATGAAATGGTCCTTAAGCATAAATTATTAGTTTTTTGGAATCCCATGTATTGCTGAAAATATTAGATTTCCAGTACTACTTAGGGACAACTCACAATATCCGAGTTATATGGGGGTCACACTATATGATTCTATCCATTTCCTTCAAATTAATTTTCCTCGTTATTTAAGACTCTAAAAAATGGGTTGGTGAAACCTGATCGTGTATGATCGTGTCAAGTCCTGGCATTTAAAAATCCTTTAACAACTCAGGTTGATCCTGATGAAGTCAATGCCTTGGCACAACTGATGACATGGAAAACAGCAGTGGCTAACATACCATATGGAGGAGCTAAAAGGTGGAATAGGATGCAGCCCTGGAGACCTGAGCATCTCTGAGCTTGAGAGACTCACCCGAGTTTTCACTCAAAAATCCATGATTTAATTGGCATCCATACTGATGTTCCAGCTCCAGATATGGGCACCAACTCACAGGTTAGTTTCCTTCATATATTATTTCTTCATAAAGGACTTTGATGAGAATTAGTTATCTGTATATGTTTTTTTTAATATGGCCTATTTTATTTGTTTTATGGTTGTAGACAATGGCATGGATACTTGATGAATATTCAAAGTTCCATGGTTACTCACCTGCTGTTGTGACAGGAAAGCCTGTTGTAAGTAACTATCTATACTTCGGTTTCAACATATATATGTACTGAAAATATGTTTCCAGATAAAAAAAAAATCCAGATCAAAATTAAAAAATACTGTGATTTCAAAAGAGGTGGTCAAATTAGGAATTTTATCAAGCACAATCCTTTGGATTTTATCTAGGTTGCAACAAGATTACATGTATTGTGAATTTCCTGCTCAATACACAGGACCTTGGAGGATCATTGGGAAGAGATGCAGCTACTGGAAGGGGAGTTCTTTTTTGCTACTGAGGCTTTGCTTGCAGAGCATGGCAAAGGCATTGCAGGCCAGCGTTTCGTCATACAGGTAAATTATATGTAGGTTAAGTCTTGCCTTTTAAAAACAAATATATCAGAGATATTTTCAGACTGTCAATTGCATAATATGTGCATTACGAGAACAATTCATGATTAAATCTACCTTGTCAGTTTATATCATTGAAAATCAGTCACAGCCAAATATTTCATCTTCGAAGGTTATCTCTTGAGTAACAGGTGGCTTTGCTTGAACCCTTTTCAGGGATTCGGAAATGTAGGTTCCTGGGCAGCTCAGCTGATCAATGAAGCGGGTGGCAAGGTGATTGCTATCAGTGATGTCACAGGTGCCGTCAAAAACGTCAATGGCCTTGACATCGCCCAGCTAGTGAAGCACTTCGGCAGAGAACAAAGGGATCAAGGGCTTCAATGGGGAGATGCCATCGATCCGAACTCACTGCTCACTGAAGATTGCGACGTCCTCATCCCAGCAGCGCTTGGGGGAGTCATAAATAAGTAAGGTTCTTCTCACATCTCTTCCTGTTTTCCTTTCTCTTCGCCAGTAATTTCCTATTGCCGTGTTTGTAAGCTGGTGTGTTCTTCATCTACTTCATCTTCTTCTTAACGAAAAACGTGCTTTGGTCTAGAAAAAAAATTACAGTCATTTTCACCCTACTGAATGATCGATCATTTTCAGTTATTATATCCTTCCTGTGACTTAAGGCCTGAATATAATTTTCTTTTTGCGCTATTTTTTTTACAGGGATAATGCTAACGACATAAAAGCAAAGTACATCATCGAGGCTGCCAATCACCCCTCAGACCCGGAGGCAGACGAGGCAAGTTCATTCATTTACCTTAACAGTTTCAGAGAGATTGACTGGCAGTAAAGAAATCGACTGCTTTGTACAATGTTTTCTGATCCCACCACACTGTCTTCCCTCCCATTCCCAGATCCTGTCAAAGAAAGGCGTCGTCATCCTCCCCGACATACTCGCCAACTCTGGCGGCGTCACAGTGAGCTACTTCGAGTGGGTTCAGGTCCGTCATTCTTCTCCTTTGAGCTACCTTTCTGTTACCCAGAGCACCGTGAAGTGTAAACTGAACCGTGTGGGCTTGTGCTTTTGACTGTTCAGAACATTCAGGGGTTCATGTGGGACGAGGAGAAGGTGAACGCGGAGCTCCGGACGTACATGACGCGCGCCTTCGGAGACGTGAAAGAGATGTGCCGGAGCCACAACTGCGACCTCCGCATGGGCGCCTTCACGCTGGGCGTCAACCGCGTCGCGCGCGCCACCGTCCTCAGGGGATGGGAAGCATGATGATCTCTGCGTTGTGCTGCGGCATCGTGTCCTCTTGAGCCTTGTTTTTCTTTGGTATTTATATACATCGATCGATCGATCAATGGAGGTCCGGGAAAAACAAGTTGGATTAATAATTCCAAGAAGTGGGTCTTCTTGGAGATCAGTAGCGGAAGAATAGTAATAAGTCTGTAATTCGTAGCTGAGATGATGCTTGTTGGTGGTCTGCAAGCAGCAATGCCAATGCCATTTGGTTTTCTTGCACGGCTTTGGGTCATTCAGCCACGTAATGGAATAGTATATGCAGAAGCATTTGTTGCAGATATATTAGCACATATAATTGTCTCATCACACTGTTATCTTCGTAGTACATCGATGGATGATAGGGTCTGGCTGGTCAGCCAAAACGCCGATGCCATCTCTAAAGCGTGCGTGCACAGTCCACGCGTCGTCACACACCTCTCTAGTCTTTGGTCACTCAACGAGAGGGTCCGTAGAGATGACGCTGTAGACGACCATGTCCCTGAGCTTTCCCTTGATCACGCGGTAGCTCCGCAGCACGGCTTCCCGCTGGAACCCGGCCTTCTCGAGCACCCGTCTCGACGCCGCGTGGTGGACGTCCACGAGCGCCTCGACGCGCTCGACGCCAGGGAGCTCGCCGAACGCCGCGGCGACGGCGCGCTTCACCGCCGCCGTGGCCACGCCTTTCCCCAGTGCGCGCGCGCCAGCAGCACGCAGAGCTCGGCGCGGCACGCGTCGTCGGTGGGCGTCACGGACACCGCGCCCACGGGGCGGCGGGGTCCGTGTCCGTCGTCGCCACCACCGAGGCAGACGGCGCGGAACCACGGGTGCGGCAGCACGGCGTCGCGGAGGAACGCGACGAGAGACTCCCGGGACGTGTAGGCGTCCCACGTCATGAACGCCGCGACCTCGGGGTCCGACGCCCACTCCATCATCGCGTCGACGTCGGCGAGCTCGAACCGCCGGAGCGTGACCGCGGGCACGGACCACGGTTGCGGTTGGGCAGGCGCTTCTTGCTCCATCATTGAGTTTCCTGTCCGGCGCGTTGCTTTTGCTTGGTGATGTTCAGTCACTATCACTAGTGGAGGTCTGCTGCGTCCTGTTTCTGCTTTCATCCAGACTTTTAGCCACACTAATCAAAGTTGTGGTGGTGGGGCACACAACCACATAAGTGTGCGGGCCCCACGCCAGCACATAAGTATTAGTACTTTATCTTGGATTAGGAACAGGGTGACGTGTTCGATTGATCAGGGGTTTGTTGTTCTCTGATTTGGTATGGCATCACGCTCATAGACACGTACTACGTGGCTTCGAGAGGTTTTCCTCGTGTCGCCAAGCGGCGAAGCAGGTGTTCTCGGAGTTGGAGCAGATGCAGTGCACCACGTGCTGTACCAAAAGGCCAACTCTTCGAATCTTCGAGTCTTTGCTCTCAAACATACGGAGCACACTGAATATCCAAACACACCAGACAAAACATGCCGGCACGGTCCAATTTTACAAGATTGCATCCATCAACACATGGAGATTCTTTTGTTCTGTCCCGTATGTAGTGAGAAGGTTTCTGAAGAGATTTGCAGCTGAGCTGATCGAGATGATCCATGGAGGATCCGCCACCACGCTCGGGGATCACTCACTCAGGGAGAGGGTCGTCGGAGAGGACGCTGTACATGACCATGTCCCTGGCACGCCCCTTTGTGCCAGTAGTGCCGACGCAGCACGCCCTCGCGGCGGAACCCGGCCTTCTCCACCACGCGCTGCGACGCCGGGTTGGCGACGTCCACCAGCGCCTCGACGCGCCGCAGGCCCTGGGGCTCCAGGTCCGCGAACACGTCCCGCAGCGCGCGCCGCACGGCCGCCGTCGCCACGCCCTTGCCCCAGTGCGCCCGCGCCAGCACGTAGCCGAGCTCCCCGCGGCAGCGCTCCGGCGTCGGCGCCAGGGAGACCGCGCCCACCACCGCGCCGGAGACGCAGATGGCGCGGAACCACGGGTGTGGGAGCACCGTGTCGCGCAGGAACGCCAGCACCGGCTCCGTCGACTCGTATGGCTCCCACCGGCAGAACGCCGCCACTTGAGGGTCCGACACCCATGCCATCATCGCGTCCACGTCCGAGAGCTCGAAGCGCCGGAGGGTCACCTCCTCCGCCATCGCCGCTACTGGAGAGGACTCGCACCGTGCGGAGGGGCGCACGGTGCGCCTCTTATAAAGACGGCCGAACACTCGTGTCGCACATAAACACGTTTCTGTTTCTCTCAAAGTAAAATTTGCAGGAAAAACACTGAAATTACTTGCATGGAATTCGTAATTCGATCTCGATACATACAGCCAACAGCAAGAATTGCAAAAGGGACGTTGTAAAAAGTCACTCGGGCACCGGGTCGGTCTCGATGAAGCTGAACATGACCATGTCCCTGACGACGCCTTTGATAGCGGTGTACTTGCGGAGCACGGCCTCCCTCGTGAACCCGGCCTTCTCCAGCACGCGCTGCGACGCCGGGTTGGCGACGTCGACGAGCGCCTCGACGCGCTGCAGCCCCTGCACCTCGGCGAACACCGTGGCCACGGTCCGCTTCACGGCGGCGGTGACCACGCCCCGGCCCCAGTGCGCGCGCGCCAGCACGTAGCCGAGCTCGGCGCGGCACGGGTCCCCGTCGGGGACACGGACACCGCGCCGACGGGGACGCCGCCGGAGTCGAGGCAGATGGCGCGGAACCACGGGTGCGGGAGCACCACGTCGCGGATGAAGGCCAGCAGTGGCTCCGTCGACTCGTAGGCGTCCCACCGGCACGGCGCGGCCACCTGCGGGTCCGACGCCCACGCCATCATGGCGTCCACGTCGGACAGCTCGAACTTCCGGAGCGTCACCTCGGCCACGGTTACCTTCGCCGTGACGGGCTTGACTTCTGGTATTCCTGGCGTCGCCGTGGCCTCCATTGCTGAGCTGTTCTGATGGATCGATGCCTCGATGCGGCACTACAGCAGCTCCCCTCTGTTCATATACTTCTATAGTTCGAGTGGATGAGGCAGGCAACTTCGTCTGACTTTGACCAGAAAGAAAGGAGATTAGCTTATGCATTGGTGTCGCACATTTTCTATGAGCCTATCGCCTTCTCGCGGGAAGGAGCGAGGAAGCCTGGAGAAGGAAGGTGTGAGGTGTGGCTATGTGACCGGCTTTGCAAAAAAATTTACGTCAAACGCTTACTTATTACTCCAAAGACTTTACGTCCCATGAGGTCGCGTATAAATATCTGTGGAAAAAATTCACATTCATTGTGCAATGATGATCTGTGAAAAAAATTTCACATTCATTGTGCAAACACAGCCTGTGGAAAAAATTTCACATCCATTGTGCATGTACGTATGGTTATTTTCTTAACATTCTTTAGAAGGCAACAAGAAACATAGCGAAAAAACATAATACCAGATCGTACGAATGGACAACAAAAGGAAATCATCAGCCACGTTGCTATTTACAAACCGTAGGATCTAGACACCACCGGCATCGTCCAAAATGTCGCTGCCAATGGTCGCGAGCTGAAATCCAGCATGAAGCCCAGCCGTGGGCACGCCCATTTCCTCCGGTGCCGTGCAGCCTGACCCAAGCGAGAAACAGCATGCGTCGTAACGGTTCCAGCTCGCCATCATGGCTCAGCAGAGCAAGAAATCCACTCTCCGCCGCTCGTCATCTTCTTCCCTCCTCCTGGCAATCCCTCACCTCCCACCCGCACCTCACTAGCCTCTTTCTGATGATTGATGCCCCTACCGAATCGCATTAAAAAACAGCGTCGCTGCCCAAAAAGCGGTCAGGCCCCGAAGGCAGTCAGAGCAGTTGCTTTTGCACCAGCCAGCACCCACGGCCCATCCCATCTGGTGCGCCCCTCGCCTAAGAGCGGCAGGCACCGACAAACCTCCCTGCGCCGCCCCAATCGACGCCGACAAACCACACAGCATGGTCGGATCGGCTCGGCCATCACCTCCCGCGGCACTCTGAACGAAGCTTGAAGAAGCAAGCCAAAAATGGATTATAAGTTTTGCCAGGAGTTCTAGACTCATACTAATAGTTCTGTATAGTGTTTGTTGAGCTGTCAAATAATTCTAAACTAGAGGTCATTACATAAACCGTCTGCCATTTGTGTTTATCTTTTTGGTGTCAGAGACTTCTAAAAAGCGGTTTTGATCTAAAAAGCTGAAAATTTATAATAAATCATTGAAAAAAGATAAAATAGGTAATAAATTTTGCTCCATGTGCTGGAATTCTTTTGCTGACTAGATCTATGTAGTGGATGTATAATTTTGCCCGTGCATGTTTTTTGGAACAAAAAAATGTGGCCTCTAGATTTTTGACCTATGGTCTTTTTAGGTAGAAAATCATATATGTAGTTTTTCAAATCCAAATGTGGACCGATATTTTTATGGTGCCATGCGTGATCCTGTGAGAAAAATTTCCTACATTCATTGTGCATGTACGTATGAGTTCTTTTAGTCTTAACATTCTTGTGAAACAATAAAAAATGAAACAATTCAACCTTCAAAATATATCGACAACAAAATGATAAATCCGTGGTTAACATATACAATCATCATCGGTAAATGGAAAATTTCCAATTAACACTGAAAAAACAAAAATTATTGCATAAACAACAATTTAACTTACGTTATACTCATGTACAGTAATAGCTAAAAAGGGGAAAAAAAGGCCAACAATGGCCATATTGCCGAACAGTTTTTTTTTTCTAGTGATATCGGATGTTTTGACACGTGCATGCAACATTAAATGTAGAGAAAATAATAATTAATTATACAAATTGCGTGTATTTTGAGAGATGATTTTTTTTAATTCTAATTAATTTATGATTAGTCTTAATAAATTTCACAGTTTATAGGAGAGTTCTGTAAATTCATTTTTTTTCATTAGTATCAAACACGTTACGACATTACATGAATCAGAACCCCATCTTTACGCGGCTGGAACACTGGACAGTTCCGTACTTCTCGGAAATATGTAAATCCGATTGACCCGTTCGGAAATGGATCCAACAGCAAGAAATGCAAAAGGGCCGTTGTAAAACTAAAAAGGTCACTCAGGCACCGGGTCGGTGTCGATGAAGCTGAACATGACCATGTCCCTGACGACGCCCTTTGACGGCGGTACTTTGCGGAGCACGGCCTCCCTCGTGAACCCGGCCTTCTCCAGCACGCGCTGCGACGCCGGGTTGGCCACGTCGACGAGCGCCTCGACGCGCTCCAGCCCCTGCACCTCGGCGAACACCGTGGCCAGCGCGCGCTTCACGGCGGCGGTGACCACGCCTCGGCCCCAGTGCGCGCGGGCCAGCACGTAGCCGAGCTCCCCGCGGCAGCGCTCCGGCGTGGCCACCAAGGCGATCGCGCCCACCACCGCACCGGAGAAGCAGATGGCGCGGAACCACGGGTGTGGGAGCACAGTGTCGCGCAGGAACTCCAGTAGTGGCTCCGTCGACTCGTACGGCTCCCACCGGCAGAACGCCGCCACCTGAGGGTCCGATGACCACGCCATCATGGCGTCCACGTCGGACAGCTCGAACTTACGGAGCGTCACCTCGGCCACGGTTACCTTCGCCGTGCTGGCCTTGACTCCTTCTTGTGTTGTTGGTGTCGTCGTGGCCTCCATTGCTGATGAGCTGTTTTCTTCAGAGCTCTGATGATTTCTCGATGCGGCAGTGGAGCCGATGGTCTCTGTTCATATACTTCCAATTCCAGTGGTTCTGTGGATGAAGCAACTTAGCTAACTTCGTCTGACTTTGACCGGAGAGAAGATAATCTTGGCCGGCAAGCTTGGTTTAGATTAGTTTATGCAAATCTTGGCCGGCAAGCCTGGTTTAGATTAGGTTATTATCCAAATTGCTGAGCAATTCGAAGGTGTGAGGTGTGGCTCGTGTGCACACAGATACAGGTAAGTCAAACGGTGGGTCAACTTGACTGTGGCTTCATTACTTCGCTAACTGAAAATAGTGCACATCAACGCAAGAGTGTTCTTCGGTTGCCAGACAAACATCCCCAAACTGTAATTCAAATTGACCGTCCGTGAACCGTGATGAACACAAGACAAACATACCCAAACTGTCAAATTGACCGTCCGTGAACCGTGATGAAACAATGGCTCTAGTGTCTCGGAAGGCTCTTGGTCGTGGAGCAGCGCTAGATTTTGGTCGTCAGTGTTCAGAGTATGGACTGCGCCGCGGCCGCGCACTGCCTCGCCAGGTCACCGGCCGCCATGAGGGCCAGGGCAAGGTACCGCGCGGCGCTGCCGCCATTGGTTGGCTTCGGTTGATTGCTGTGACTGTTATTTTTGCAGGGGTGGCGATCTTGGTTTTGGCACTGGCAGGTCGGAATTTGTTGAATTGGCTTGCTGCCACGGGAGACCTTTTGTTTAACGTTGGTTCACGTTCTCGAACACGTCACAAATTCGTTGCTTGCAAATTCATCTTTCTTTAAAAGTTTTTCTAATTAGGCAGGGGACGCGCGTACGCGTACCCCTCTACCAAAATTGGACGTCCAGGTACCCTGAGGGAGGTAGGTAAGCCAGCGCGCCCTATAAGGGGCAACTGACCTAGGCCACGGGCCTACAAGATCGCCCGTCGGCCCCGTCTCATGATATGAACTTGTGTGCAGAGTAGGACGGGGCGCTCATCATCTTATAGCCGGAGCTCGCGTCGCGTTTGCCTTCGGCTGCCGAGGTGGTACTAAACGCAAAGCGTTCTGCGCTCAGCCTCAGCTAGTCAGCCGCTGAGTTCTTCTCGTGGGCTTACTGAGACAAGCATGGAGACGACATGGATGGGCCTCTACTGTTGGGCTGACAGGAAACACTCATACAAGCTGCAAAGGTTCGGTTTGGACTCTGTCTTGTGTTTCGTCGCCAAAATCCTTTCATGTTTTAAACATGTTTTTTTTTTTTTTTTCTAGAAACTCTGCAGGTTAGCTCTTTCAGTGATTTGAGTTTGTTGGTCGCGAACCCACCATTCCTACCTGACTTAACGAAGCAGAGAGAATCATTCAGATCCACACGAGCAACTACCATGCGTCAATATTATGGCTCAGCTTAGCGCAACCAACTTAACCCAATCTTCATCTACCACTTCAAACACTGTCCGATCGATGTATATGCGCGCACACACACACAAACACCACGAAGCACAGTGCCTGCAGTTCGATTTGCTGCCTCCAAAAAAAAGTCTCCCACGAAAATCTCGCGTGCACTCTCTTGTCACGCTCCAGACTCCATTGTTTCGTCAACTTGTCACCAACATCCATTCGTGTTTTAAACATATAAATATGAAATAGTGATCTAGCGTCATCGCTAACTCAAAGTACTAGTGTACACCAACGCAATGAACACAAGAAGCTCTAGCGTCTCAGAAACGATGGAGCAGCGGTAGCGCCAGTGCCGTGGCGGCGAAGACGAACAACGTTCCTGGTTTGCAAGCGTTTCCATCAGAGTATTGGTCTGTAGCCTTCGACCCAGACCCTACAGT
The DNA here is from genome assembly GCA_015847255.1 of Hyparrhenia diplandra. NCBI lineage: Eukaryota > Viridiplantae > Streptophyta > Magnoliopsida > Poales > Poaceae > Hyparrhenia > Hyparrhenia diplandra. The sequence continues at coordinate 63,015 of JADLZK010001171.1, read as the reverse complement.
TTCAGAATTTCAGAGTTTAGGTGTCAATTGTAGAAAGACTTGTGTCTCCATGCCTGAACAATGTACAATGCCTAGTGCTGTACCTGTACCTGGACCTGGACCTGCATGGGTGGCGTTGGCGTCTGACGGCGCCGGTGTGGTCGTCCCCGCCGCTGGAGACGACACTGGAGCTCCCACGGCTGCAAAAACGCGCGGTAATTTTAGCTCGTCATTCTCAATCCTCCGATCTGCCCGTGTCCGTGAGCGTGGCAAACAACTAAGATCATGCACGTTCTTTGAATTGTGCAGGCACGCTTACCGTTGCATTGGCTGGCAGGTGGCGCCTGGACCTTGCACGCGGCGGGCAGCCGCAGCGCTCGGTCGCCGTCGACGGCGACGCCGAGCGACGCGGCCGTGCCACCGACCACCATGCAGAGGCATCCCGGGCTGGACCGCAGCATGTCCGACACTGCCGAGCAGCACGGCCCGTCGGGCGTCGTTGCGTTGCCGGACATGTAGTCCATGCACGGGTTCAGGCTGACGAGCTCCGGCATGCAACCCGGGCCGGAGCCGGACTGCGCCGCGGCTACGCACTGCCTCGCCAGGACACCAGCCACCATGAGGGCTAGGGCAACGTACCGCGCGGCGGCGTGGTGGTAAGCTGCCGCCATTGGTTGATTTGTGCTGATTGTGTCTACGCATGGATAGTGTGAGTGCTGTGCTGCTATTTGTAATTTGTAGGCGGGCACTGGAATCGTTGCACCTGTCGTGCCAGGGGCAGGTAAGCATTTTGTTGTTGAGTTTGTTCAACTTCACTCGCCGCCATTTACGCAGCCACGGAAATCCCCAAGTTCTCACAGATGCGGGGGGGGGGGCACGAGTTCGCGCGCACCCCCTCTACCACAAAATAGACGTCCCTTAAGGTCAGTAAGCGCGCCCCCGAGAGGGCACTGACCTAGGCCACGGGCCTACATGATCGCCCGGCAAACCCGTCGGATAAATTATTGAGAAGAACGTGAGCATGGGGCGCTCGTGTTATAGCGGGAGCTCACGTCGCGTTTGCCTTCGGCTGCCGAGATGGTCCTACTAAAAACCAATGCGCATGGATGGGCCTCGACCAGTTGGGCCGACAGAAAACACTCATACAGGCTGCAATGGACATGGGTTCGGTTTGTGTTTCGTCAACTTGTCGCCATAAACCTTTCGTGCTTTAAACATGTTTTTTTTTTTTTCTAGAAACTCCGCAGGTAGCAATGCGCGCTGACTGCTAGCTCTTTCAGTGATTTCAGTTTGCTGAGTTGGTCGCGAACCCACCATTCCTACCTGACCTAACAAAACGGAGAGAATCATTCAGATCCACACGAGCAACTACCATGCGTCAACATTATGGCTCAGTTTCGCGCAACCAACTTAACCCAATCTTCATCTACCACTTCAAACACTGTCCGATCCGATATATATGCGCACACACACACACAAAACACCACGAAGCACAGTGCCTGCAGTTCGATCGATTTGCTGCCCCTGCCTCCAAAAAAAGTTTCCCTCAAAATCTCGCGTGCGTGCACGCACGTACTCTCTTGTCACGCTCCAGACTCCAGATGACGAGCCGGCGGCGTGACGACAGGATGGAGCCGCCGGCGGCGACGGCGGTGCTGTTGCTGGTGCTGCTGCTGGTGGTGGCGGCAGCACCGGCGGCGTCGGGGCAGATCGCGACGTCGTGCACGGCGTCGCTGATAACGACGTTCACGCCGTGCCTCAACTTCGTGACGGGGAGCACCAACGGCGGCGGCTCGCCGACACGCAGGAGTGCTGCGGATCGCTGGCGGAGATGGTGCGCACGGGCGCCGACTGCGCCTGCCTCATCCTCACGGGCAACGTGCCCTTCAGCCTCCCCATCAACCGTGCGCTCGCCATCTCCCTCCCCAAGCTCTGCAGCTCCACCTCTGTCCCGCTCCAGTGCCGAGGTTGGTTGGTTGCCGTCGCCGTCGCCGCCGCCGCAAACGTATAAATGTCTCCATTAATGACGAAGATTAATGGGTGGAAAACGTTTTTTTTTTGGGGAATTTTTGCAGACACGGCAACGCAAATCCCAGCTCCCGGACCTGTCGCGTTCGCTCCCGCGCTGCCTCCGCTGCGTAAGGACCTTCTTGCCATCTCTGCTCATGCGTCATGCCAGGTGTTTCTTCTCTGAACTTTACTGACAGATGTGATGGACACGTTAACTTGCAGCACCGATTCCACCGGAATCGCCCGACTCTCCGGTGGATCCCACGGCGACGCCTCCGGCGGTGGACTCGACGCCGGCGTTCTCCCAGAGGCCAGTGGTTGTGCCCAGCTCGGCAGTTAGGAGTTCTCACGTGTCCGTGGCGGCTGCCACCATTGTACTGTCGATAGCTGCTGCGTCCGTTTTCGTTTGATCAGGATGGCGGTGTCGTAGGATGCTTGCAGCATGTGTTGTGTTTGTGTGGTTTGAAAAAGGAACTATTACAAAAATATTAGTGTTTCCAGGATTTGAGTGGGCTTTTCATCATAATTTTGTACAGTATACTATAAATAGCACAATGAGAAATCAAAACGAAATACTTAGATTTCTCCGAATGTTTTTCTGAGGCAACCCCTTTGCACGATGAGCGCCCCCTCTCTTGCAACCATGCTCCAATGACTCGGCGCCCGTGCCACTCGGCGCGGCTCGACGACACTACTCCACACTCTGGCACGCCGGTGGCGACATCGCCCTCCCCCACGCCAGCCTAGGGTTAAATGTGCCCAAGGTCATGTTAGGCCTACAAGTGCCATAGGAAGTTAAGTGAAGCTGGTTTTTTTTCATCTTCGGTAGCTGTCGTTGCCCTACGAGAGTGCGTTTTGGGAAGATTCATGCGTCAAGTTGTTTATTCCATTCTTGTTTAGGTAGTCGAAGCTGAAAAATAGCTTTAGAAGTTGTCCCATAATCCCTACCAGACGGAGTCTTACTCTGCTCTCTTGCTCGCCCTTGCCTTCTCACATGTCTTCGTCTCCTACAAGGGCAATGGCAATTTTTGATTTCTCGATTGGTAACGTATTTTTGGACGCAAAATATTGTTAGAGAACTATCATGATTTTTTAAATACTGTAAACTATTTGGATGTAACGATCTCTCAAGTGTTGACACTCTAAAACTCTTTTTCTAGAATTTGATTTTTCACCTTTCGTATTCTATAAAATAAAGTTTGTTAATACCGCGGTTCTTCAAAAGTACAACATCCAAAGATTCCAAACAGGGTCTAAGTCTTTATTCTGCCCATTGACTATCTTTCAGCCATGATACTCCCTCACCACCTCTTGAATCTCTACAATATAAAAAAGAATAAAATGTAGATAATTTTTTGTGTGATAAATGGGTTAGTATTCCCAGCCTGCCCTCCATGCGATCCCACGCGCTTGCCTTGCCCGGTCGTGTGGTGGCCATGCTAAAATCACGGTAGTTGCTAATTTTCCTTGCATGATGACCGTGTTGTTTATATTACTTGCATGCAAAAGAAATATGTTAGGATTTAATTTCCTTGTATGCAAAAAGAAAAACTAATATCAATCAATCAAAGTAAATAGAAAAAAAAATTTCCTTGCATGCAAAAGGAAGGGCTCCCTCGTGGGATCAATATTCCTGTTGTAATTTTTTTTGCATGTAAAAGAAAACCAGTGTCAATCAATCAAATTAAAATAGAAATGTTTTTCTCAAGAGGCTATGATTTTTTGGTGCCACAATGGTTGGTTTGTCTGCCTCCCCTCCATGCGATCCATGACGGTGTCAGCGCCGTCCGCCCAAAAAAAAAAAAAGAAAAAAATCTCGGCAAATAAAAAGAAAGAAAAAAAATCTTGTAATTCTAACCCGATGCACATGCTCAACGCTCCTCCACTCTCCATGCAAGAAAGAAAAGGGAACCATCATAAAAAGGGGTGATTGTTTTTGTTGTCGCATTAATTTGTTGCCTTATTTGTGAACTACTGCCCAAATATTTATTGACTTATTTGGTGATTGATTTTTGTTGCCTCATTAATTTGTTGACTATGAATTGTTTCCGGTTTTCAAGCCCTGTTTTTTAGAAAGACAATCACGCAAAGGGGAAATGATCACGTCATGTAGACTCGGACAATCATAGAAAAACACCCGGCAGGTCGTGACTCCGACGCCTATGAGACATTCCGTGCTAGCACAGACGAACGATCATCGATGGCTGCGATGTCCTCCATGCTGCCCTCCCCGCGCGCCGCCGCGACGCTGCCGCCGCCAACTACGGCCTCGCAATGCACGTCGTCGTGGTCCATTTCTAGTGCCTCCGACGTTGCCGAGGCGTTCAGCCCTCCTACCGTCGACTCAGTGTGCGCCCCGACCTTCGCATCATGCAGTCATCGCCCATTGTTTCGTGTTTTAGTGGAGGTCGAGGTCTATGGAGACGTCGTCCTAACACCGTTCTCCGTTTCTCGTATAGAGATGATCGCCTAACAAACTCTGAACCTCTGTTTCTCGCTAGAAGTTTGATTTCCCCGCCAATCTTTGGAATCCTCGAACAACCTCGCCCTTTGCCGCTGCGGTTCACAATCAAGGGCATCTTGCTACCAGCCAAGTATGTGTTTCAATCTTGATCTGAACTATGTCATGGCCAAAACTAAATAATTTACATACATATAAAGATGCAAATTATTAGTTAAAGGTCGTTCTAATAATATTATTATCTCTACAAAGTATGTCATGGCAAAAAACGTTGGTATTTAATTTTACAATATTACTATCTTATCATGCGATCCATGTGTTTTTAGTATACATGTTTATTATCCCGTAGCAACGCACGGGCCGTGCTACCTAGTACAAACTAATACACATAAACATGTTTGTTAACTAAAAACTATAAAGTCACTAAGAATGTTTTTTTTTTTTTAATTTAGGATTTAACCAAATCTTGTACATGTTATTGTCACCGAAGGAAATATCTTTGTCATATTGGTTCATTTTACTATATTAAAGTCGCTTGATATCATATTGTTTGTTCTAGGCAGGTACCTTTACAACATGGAGCCCTTTTACAATGCTTGAAATGCCTCTTGACGCCTCCCAATGCCTTGTGATGCCTCCACAAAATAGTTATTTTCGTAGATTTAATTTGTTGAAGTGTATTAGTGTCTTTTTACAAAAACTAACTCCCTACCCCGCCGGCCCATATCCCGCCCACCCACCCATGCGTCGACCATCTTTCGCAAAGGGAAACGCCGTCGTAGCCTTCACCCTCGTGCGTCGTACCCGTCGCCAGCATGCCCTAACCATCGCGCGGCGCCGTCATCGCCGGACTGCCCTCTCCCGTGCCAGGAGTGAGCAGCACGTCGTGGGCGGTGGGCGGTGGCTTGCACACCCACAAAGCCACGCGTTTGACACGCATCGGACGTCCAGATGAGAGCATTACCGTCTCTGTATTAGTCGTTGGACACTTAAGATGAGGTTTTCTTAGAGCAACAATTTGATTGTTTGGAAGTTTTGGTAAGATAGTGGGACTCGCAAATTCATGGTTTTGACTTGTGAAGAGTGATAATTGACGGAAAATAAACTCACACACAAGAATAAACATTGTTGATAATAGTAAAACAAATATCACTTTAACGTTGATCACAATATTGCTATATTGATAGGTAGAAAAGTTTAGTTGTCCTATAGTATATATAATTAAAGAAACCAAGTGAGGCCAAACTCGCAAGGCGGACAGGCGTGGACGAATGGCTCCCCGCGTTTGGTAAGCCGAGGGGTGGTGCCGGGCAAGCTCTTCAAATCCAGATCCAGTAGGGTGAAGGAGGTCCCTCTGCTCTGCTCACGATCCATGTTGACGCACCTCGCCATACAGAAGGAGCCGTTGCCAAGATATGTGAGCCTGATCATTTCGCCCGGCGGGAGGCCGTCCGCGTACTGTTCCGTAGGAAACTTCCACACATACCGCACCACCGGTGGACGGTGCTCCCTCTGGGCCTCGACGACGTCAATGGCGCACACCTCGTGGCAGTTCTCGTCCTTGTAGCTGTCCTGGTAGCTTTTTTTTTTTTTGACGCCTTTGGAACTTGGGTACAGCGCAGCCGAGTATCAACGAACATGTGCGAACACACACACACAACCCCCACACACCACACACACACACACACCCCTACGCACATATTAAGACCTACAACTACACCAAAGAAATCACGCCCTTTATGAGATCGACAGAGTCCCCGGCACGGAAAACAAGCTCACGTCCCCATCACGAAGAGATGACGCTTGAAATCGACGGTGTGAGATCGACAGTAGTCACCGGGGGCCGTCGTTGGTCACGCCATTCCCCGACCACGGAGTGAGGCCACGAAATTTATTTGGGGGCAAGCCCCGGTGAGACACCCGAGTTACGATCCCAGGGATCGAACTCGGGCGGGCAGCGCTCCCACCTGAGTCGCTAGCCACTGAGCTACATGCTCGTTCTCAGCTGTCCTGGTAGCTGGTGACTAGTCCAACAGCGCAGCCGAGCTCCTCAATGAAGAAGGCGCGGTTCTCGAGGACCGGCAGCTCCCAACTTCCCTCCACCCGCCACGCGGTGCCCGAAGACGACAAGTCCAAAGAGAAGGTGCCCCTCCCCGGCACGGAGATCCACAAGCTCGTCCCCATCACGAAGTATGACAAGACATCGACGGGGTAACCGTTGTAGTCCCCCTCCCCAACCTGGTCGTCCAAGCCCTCGACCGGCGCGTCCGGAAGTGGGTAGGCGCGCCAGCCTGAGCCTGAGCCGACGCCACCGGGGAGGCGCCGGAGGACCTCGAAGCAATAGCCTGAGGAGCCGTCGCGTCGGGGTCGTAGGACCTCGTCCATCACGACCACCGTGTCGTCTCCCACGGCAAGCATGGCGGGCACGCGCTTGTGGCTGTGCAGCCGCGGGCCTCGCACAGCGGCGAGCGTGACGGTGTCAAGGACGACCACCCTACGGGGGAGCGATTGTGGAGGCCCAGGATGCTGCTACCGCAGACGGTTAAGGCGTCGAAATCGGGTGCGGTGCTGGTCGTCGGAAGGCGGGCGACGGAAGGGACGATGCTGTTCAAGCGGACGCTGTAGATGGCGGCGCCGTCCACGGTCCCCCGCACAAAGAACGGTTGGTCGTCTTCTTGGTGGGCGGCGGTCGTTGTCGGCGCCATCATCAGGCCCATTATTGGGTGCGTTGTAGGGGAAGGCCTGGCTCTGAGTCTGGTTGCTATGGTATATGCCGGATCGTGCCTGCTGCCTCTCTGAGTCGACAATTTATTGAGGTGAGCCCAGAGAGGTGCAAAGAAGCAAGATAAATTTCTTTATCCGACCAAAAAAAAACTTCCTCTTCTTTATTTAGGACCTAAACTTCAAAGTTCAAATATCTATTTGTCAAATTTTCTTCCCTATTTAACGCTACCGTGTATTTATAGGCATGTACCGCTGCTAATTCCAAAGAGAAAAGACACTTTTTTTTTCTAGTCATGGCTACCATTTTCTCTAGTCGATCTAGTATAGAGAACCGAATCTCACGGTTGCAGGAAGGGGAGGCGACGCGCCGACGACAGGCCGTTACACGAACGATGAGGAGGTGCTCCAGCAACGAGGCCCAATGACAAGCCTGAAGATGAATTGTTGATGACGCGTCTGATTAAGGTGTCTGATACGTACGTGGCCAAATGAGATGCCTACATGGTGATGGTGTAAGATTGGTAAAGTAAAAAGACACTCCCTCCGATTTGGTATTAGAAGTCGTTTTGGATAATGTTTGGGTCAAACATCGGGAATATAAATCATCAACAACTTTTAAGTTGTTCAGTTTGTAATGTAAAAATTATATGAGTAGATTCATCCTCCCTCCTCCTCTGGATACGAGGGAAAAGAGCTCCGTTTTTCCGTCTGCAAATGATTTTTTTCGGTGATGTTGCAACAAATGAGTTTTGAATGTTGCAATAGGATTTTTGGGTTGTTGCAATAGATGATTTCAAATATTTCCATGTCCATGTTTACGTGCTTTTGTGATGTTGCAGTACTACTATTTAAGATGTTTTATTTGGATGTTGCATATGTTTTGCAATTGTTTTTCAAGTGTTTTTATGTGTTTTGTAAGTGTTTTGTGCATGTTAGAGTGTGAGCCCCCTGTTGTAGTTGACTGCTGCATCTATTGATCATGTTGAAGTCCATTTACCTCTTCATGAGCTCATTGTTCCTATGTAATGAAAATGAAACCGTCGCAAGCTTTTAAAATAACTTTATCAAAAGCATACTTTCATTACAGTGGTTAGATCAGAAGAGACTTAGACATCTATTTTTTTTGCGCCATTTCATTCAAGATGCATTAGGGTTACAATTCGCAATCACTAGGCCGACGACATAGGAAGCGGCATACTGCCACTTACCAATCTGGTGTCTCCAGAGACTTGCTTTGCTAAGAGCAAGTATAATGGAGTCCTAATCTCCTCCCACTACCCAAGTCACCTAAATCTAAGGTGGAAGGGAAAGAAAGCTAGAGAGAGAAGGGTACAGGCGACTTGTGAGACACTGGTTCGGAGCAGTTGAACCGAGACAAAAACTCCTTCCCAGCCTACTACATGCGACTCTCCTTGAGCCAGCACCTACGCCAATCCATTATATGCAATGACTGTTTCAAAAGCTAAAAATGACATGTCCACTCCATTACGGCAGCAGCCGGCGAAACCACTAACCATGCTCTAAACAACGAGCTACTCAATTATTACAAGATCTACTAGATTACAACAATTTGAAAGCAGAAAAAGGCTCACTAATACCAAGAGCTTCCTTAATAATCAGCGCCACTCTAGATCTTTGGTCTTCACTAGCTTCCTACACCTTTCACTAGCTTTTGGCTATCCGTATCAACGATCAGCTCCGTAGACATCTACTCCTTCAGTCTCATTAAAAATGATGTGTTTTGACCTTTGGATATTGTGTTTGACCATTCGATAAGTAAATTATTATTAAAATATCTCTAATGATAAAATAAGTCATAAAAAATAAGTAGTTTTTATATTTTAAATTTTTTTTTAAAAACTGGCCGTATTGGCTCATTTTACTGCCCGTGATATCTACTGATAAGAAGCTTTGAACAACATATGAAAAAAAAAAAAATCATTTTTAATTTAATTATGTTTATTAAAAATTACTAGGATGTACGCTTTTTAAAATCACACTTTTTCATTAAGAGGTCTAATATGTACGATATCAAATATGGGTTATTAGATTCGTCATGAGAGAATATAGATGGTAACGATTTGGTAGTGCCATCAGGGTAGTTGAACATGGAGTCCTACGGTACACGTACATGGAGTTAGCTGAGAGGAAACAACGATAGGACAATAAATAAAGTGGTAACGATTTGGTAGTGCCATCAGGGTAGTTGAACAACAACAAATCATGGACAGACGTCAGTGTTTACACAAGAACACATAAATCGAGTAGGACGTCACCTTTTTCGCTTGCCAATTCTACCAACTGCTACTGCTAGTACCTAGGCCTTGTTTAGATGGCTAAAATTTTGAACCGATGTCAACATATGAAAAAAAAAATAAAATTATTTTTAATTTAATTAAATGTTTATCGCCTAAAATTACATAAAATGTAATTAGTTATTTTTTTAACCTACATTTCATATCAAAACATATGTCTTTTAGATTTTAATGTGATGAGATGAATATGAGATGGTAGAAATTTTAGCAATGCCAACAAGGCCCTAGTAGAGAGGCCGGAGCCGAACTTGGAGTCCTTTATGGAAGTTCCCATATTTACAGACAGTTTATAAGTACAGTTTGAACACAACTCTTGGATTTTGGAAAGAACGGAATGCCCGAACCTTCGATGGGGTGCAACGGCAGTCTCTGATCTTGGCCGATCAACATTATCTCGAGAGGCCATGGACTTGACGTCCGCAGGCTACAGGAAGTTGTTTTGTATTTTGGCTAGAGTTTGATGTTTTTCTCTTTGTTGCTCAGTCGCACATCTCTTTACAATGTAATCTATGGTTGTAAGATCCAGTAGAATTAGGTTGGTCGAAACTTTGTAAGCGGTGTTGCCGGATCTTGTTTGCAAACTCTTTTCTCGACAGTTTATGAAATACGCCCAGCGTGCTCTTGAAAAAAAAAAAACACAACTCTTGGATTAAATAAAGAGAAGGTTAAATTTGAATCTTTGTAATGTACATCCACCTTATAAAAGTAATCAAATAGAAATCTGCTGATTTATTTCAATCTTCAGCGGAAATTGTAATGCTGGTCACCGGTCGCGCTCACAGTGAGACAGTGACCAAAGTCCAAAACTGTTGCTTCTACCGTTGTTTGCAGCACCTAACACGGCAAGGGCCAGCGCCAGGTTGAAATTCAGAGCACCAATTTTTCAGCAGATACGCCGAACTAAGCACTGCAAAGTTTGTAACAACTAACAACTCCTGCACAAATCGACGCCAAAAAGATGATTTGCTGACAGATTAGGAAGCGGCAGATCACCAAAGTTAACCAACCCATCCAACTTCCCAAACGAACCACTCCTATAAAAACCTCATCGACACAAATTCAAAGAACACAACTCAAGCACACAAATACAAACAACACAAATCGGCAATTCAGCATCCAATCCACTAATCGGCAGTTCAGCATCCAATCCAAGACTCTCAGACACAGAGAGGCCTAACAAATCGCGTTACCAAATTAAATCTAGGAGAGAAATGGCAGCTGGAGCAGCAAGAGCAGGCGCGTCGGCCGTGGCGTGGCTCCTGGCGGCCGCCGTGGTGGCGGCCCTGGTGGCCTCGGCGTCGGCGCAGTCCGGGTGCACGACCACGCTGATCAGCCTGTACCCGTGCCTCAACTACATCAGCGGCAACGTGTCGGCGCCGCCGTCGTCGTGCTGCTCGCAGCTCGCCAGCGTCGTGCAGAGCAACCCGCAGTGCCTCTGCGCTGCGCTCAGCGGCGACTCCTCGACGTCCCTCGGCGGCGTCACCATCGACAAGACGCGCGCGCTCCAGCTCCCCCAGGCCTGCAACGTCAAGACCCCGCCGGCGAGCAAGTGCAACTGTAGGTGTTCGTTCGATCTGACCAGAGTTGCTGGGGGCGGTGCCGAGCGCCATGGTTCTTGCTTGCATATTGTTGACGCGTGCTAACCGCATTCGTTTGTTTGGCAGCAGCAGCTAGCGGCGGCAGCGCTCCGGGCGCCGCGACGCCGGCCACGCCATCGTCGTCCGGCGTACCAGCGACCGCAGGTACGTAAGGCGACAGACAACCGTTGCTCATTGCTTCAGCTGTGCTCGGCTTCTTTCTTACATGGCAGGGCCTGATGCAGGAACCGGCACTGGATCGAAGACGACGCCGACGTCGCCATACCTTATGTCCGGCGGCGCGTCCATCCGGGGCGCGGTGAGCCTGGTGCTAGCATTCACGGCTGTCGCCGTCTACGCCATCTCGGCCGTGTGACAGTCTTGGCTCATCAAGCTCTGTTGCCCACAGGGGTTTTGGGATTCAGACATTCAGGATTGTTGTGTCAGTGTCACTGTACGTGCTGTAGAGCATTGAGAATTTGAGGGTCGCATTTGTTTTATTGCTTGTATTTGGTTGTCGGAATAATTAAAAAACATTGTTCATGTTTTGTCTTTCTATAGATCATCTGTAAATTTGTCGACGTCAACAAAAAAAAAAAGTAGAGTAATTTGAGTAATTAAACCAACAGTGATAAAATGGAGGACTACATGAAAGGTGAAACAAACATTTAAGATGGAACAGGTGTACATCTTATTCAACTAGTCGTGAAAGGTAGCAAAATCATAAAGCAAAATGCTCATAGTTGTTCAAATGTCTCCATCGGGATGTTTGACTTAATATCAACGCTCGTAATTTATTTTCTTCTTAAAATACAAAGCCAAACATCTAAGAATCCTGCAAATACACGACGCTGCATGTATCTCTGATAGTTTCTTTTTATATACAGTAAACAGAAATAATCCAATGACTTTTTTTTTCCCAGAATAGCACATATCATTGGCGATGATGCTTACTCCCTTTGTCGCTGAACATATTCCTGGAGTTGTTAAGTCAAACTTTTAAACTTTAAATGTATGTTAGGAAAATCTGTCAAAGTTTATGGTATCAAATTAGTATCATTAGTTATACTATAGAATATATATTTTTTATAATGTGTTTTTATTTATGTTATAGATATTGTTAATGTAAAGTTAGTCAAACTAATTAGAGTGGCACGAATTCTATAAATTGATTCATTTAGGAATGGGGGTAGAGTAAAATATACGAGTAGAATATAAGAAAATTAAATAAATCTTTTGAGTTAGGAAGTGTGAATTCTTTCTATTATTTGTTTTTTCTTGGTCATGAGAATAAAACGGTGCGACGTCGCAATTCCAAATTATATACAGTAGCAGTTAGCAAGTTTTGAGAAACAGAGTGCCTTTGCATTTTTCCAGAGCAGGTACCATATCTCAGCAAACATTATTATTTCACCTGCATAGGTAGATACAGTAGATACGATTACATATTCCCGTACAGACATGCTGCCTGCGCGCACGCAGGGCCGGGCGTCACCCTCCACTGGACGTACGTACATGACGCGACGCCGGCGAGCCAGCTACTTTATTCGACTCTACCACCATCACCACCGACCACCGCCGGGGTGACCACCACCGTAGAGAGGCCGATGAGCGGCCGCTCGATCGCATGCGTGCGTCCACTTACGCCGACGAGACCCTGCGGCTCTGGGGCCCGCGCAGGAAGACGGCATCCTTCTGTGCTCCGATGACACGGTCCACCTCCTCCTCGTCGTCCACCCCGAACGCCAGCAGCTTCGCCGGCCCATCCATCTGCTTCAGCGCGCTGTTCCTGCCTGCCAGGAACACCTTCTCGTCGAAGTTGGCGTTCACGCCGAAGCATAGGACGGCGAGGTTCTTGTCCTCGCCGGCGACGAGCGCGATCGGGTGTCCCGCCGGGACGACGATGACGGAGCCCTTCTTGATGCGGGACTTCACCTGCGTGTAGCTTCTCGACTTGTGCCCGCGGCCACCTTCCTCCTCCTCTTCCTCTCTGCCCCACTCCCTCCTGCCGTGCTCGCGCTCGCGCTCGCGTTCCTGGGACCGGCCGCCGCCGGAGACGTGCGGGCACGCCATCTCGAAGTAGCCTTCGCCGCCCACGACGACGGCGATCTTGTTGGCACGGGCGCTGTAGCTCAGCGCCATCATAGAACCCTGGGAGATGTTCGCCAGGCCGACGTCCATGTCGAGCAGCCGGAGGTGCGGGCACTCGTCGCCGGTGATCTCGTAGTGCTTGCCGTGGCTGTTGGAGTGGATCGGCCTCTTGCTCGTCAGGCTGGACGGCTTGATCTCCCACTTGGAAGAAGAAGAACGAGAACCCGAGTCACCGCCGCCCTCGCGGCCTCCGCCGCGTGAGCAGGACCTGCTTAGCTCCCGGATCTGTTCCTCGGACGCCGTCGTGATCTCGCCCTTGCTCTGCTTCTCGAACACTTTCTCCCACTCTTCACGCCGAGTCTAGACACATGCATCGTTAAATCCGGTTACTTTGCTAGTACATTGTAAGAGAAAAATCAAAATCGATGAAGAGAAGAAACCCGGGATTATATATAGTACGTTGAACGACGCCTGGATAACGTCGTCGCTGAAGACGCTGAGGAACGACTCCGGGCTCTCGCCTCCGATGGGGAAGAACTCCTGAACGCCGATCAGAGATGAGCACAGCACACACACGATCGAAAAAAGTTATCCTTCATGAGCTCGATCTCTTAAAACCTGGAAGCGTCCAGAGGTGGAGACGGGGCTGAGGAGCATGACGACACGGAACCACTGGGAGTGGTGCGTGTTGGCGGAGTAGACGACGGCGCCGGCGGGGATGACCATGACGTCGCCCTCCCTGACGCAGAAGGACTCCTTCCTCCCGCCACGGAGCAGCACGACGACGCCCTCGCCTTCCTTGACGAACATCACCTCGTCGGCGTCGTAGTGGCTGGGCTGCAGGAACGCGCGCGGCGCCGCCTCCAGCTCGGCCACGCGGTACTTGCCCACGGCGTCCTCCAGCAGCTCGTGGCTGAACCGCTCCAGCACCCGGAACCGGCCCTGCCGCGACCGCGTCCAGTGCTGGAACCTCTCCTCGCCGTAGTGGTACGGCCGCCCGGAGCCGGAGCCGGAGCCCGTGTCGGTTTCCCACGCGAGCGCGAGCGAGGAGCTCACGGAGAGCAGGAGCAGGAGCACCAGAACCTTCATCTTCATGGTAGCTAGCTAGTGTGGTGTGCGAGCGCGCGCGGCTGTCCGTTGGTGATGAGAGGGTTCGAGGCGAGCTGCGGCGTATATGAAGAGGTGGCGCGGCGAGGGCCGCAGCCATGCGCGCCGCCAGGTGGAGGCACGGCCGCGTACGTGGCGAGGGAAGGTGATGTGGAGCGCGCGCGCGCCCCTGCTGTGCGGCCGCACTCGGCCGCATCCGTGCCGCTGTGGGATGCGGCGGACTGGCCGAGTGCGTGCAGCCATGCTCGGCTTGCCGCTGGGCTGCCTGCGGCGAAGCGACAGCGGTGATTGGGGTAGGGACAACCCGGAGCAGATGGAGCTGCGTGCTGGGGAATTGGGACTGTCACCACGTAGCAACGTGTACCTACCATTACCTCGGCTATCGGCATATATAGAAAATATTTATTATATATAAATAAATTATACAAAATTTATACTATTTTGAACCTCGCAAAAAATTTGATCTAAAAAGAACTCGCAAAAAACTATTTAGTAGAGAGATACATAGACATAGATGTAATTTTTTGTAGTGATTCCAATAAATAGACATATATCACTTTGAAAGATACGATCACAAATATCTAGGTATACAGAAATCTCTACAACATAAAAAGAACAAAAGAGGAGATAATTTTTTGGTGCGACATTTGTTTTGGTCCCGCCCATCTATCACCCCCATGCGATCCCGAGAAAAAAGGAAACAAATTGTGCATGCGACCTAGAGCAAGAAAAGGAAATAAAATCATGCGGACAAATATAGAAAGGGGTGAAAATCACGCATGACAAATAATACGGCAGGAGGTGAAAGAAAAAAGGAAACAAATTGTGCATGCGACTGGACCAAGAAAAGGAAATAAAATCATGCGGACAAATATAGAAAGGGGTGGAAATCATGCACTACAACGATCCTTAGAGAAAAAAGAAAACAAATTGTGCATGCCACCTGGAGCAAGAAAAGGAAATAAAATCATGCGAACAAATATAGAAAGGGGTGAAAATCACGCATGACAAATAATACGGCAGGCGGTGAGAGAAAAAAAGGAAATAAATTGTGCATGCGACTGGAGCAAGAAAATGAAATAAAATCATGCGGACAAATATAGAAAGGGGTGGAAATCACGCATGACAACTAATACGGCAGGCGGTGTCCACACGAAAAAATTACGCCGCCAGAGTCAACATCGCGACGCTGTCCTAGCCTCCGTCCGTGCGAACCCTCCCAACGCCGCCTCATGCGACACCGCGGCCTCCTCCTCGCGCCACCGCCGCCTCGACCTTAGCTCTGTCCTCAATTCTGATCCATCAATCAGCCTGAAGGCCATCAACACTCAACGGAGTTGCGGCAGCGGACGCCGCCGCCGCCGCCTCGACGGGATGCAACAAGATCACTAGGTGTGTGAATCCCTTCTCGTCCCTTCATGGTAGGCGAAATTATGAACCCCACCGAACCCTAATCCTTCGCCGTATGCCGTCATCGTAAGGATCGCCCACCAATGTGTTCTTGTTGTGCCAAATTGCGATCGCCTAATCCTAGAAACTATTATGATTTGAAATATGCAGTCCCAATTGTGCTGATAACCAAATAATTGTTTCTGTAATCTTATAGGAATAATTTTTCTGTATTGATTGAACAAATAAATTCATCTTTTCATTGCCTGATTATGCTATACAAAGAACAAAGGAAATAGCAACTTTTCTAGGCGCATAATTCGGTGATGTCGATGCTAATGTTTCATTGCGATGGTGAAGACGAGTGACCCAACATCTTTAGTGATTCTAGCATGGAAGGTATGTCCCGTGGCATGCACTTTTCCCTCTAGCAATGATTCAGCTGATTACTTGATTATTTTTCCTTAACGTTGTCTTCTAAAATGTGTTTCCATTACATATTACACCCTTTCAATGAATTATGGTTCCTCAAACGATTTAATGGTTTTTGCTAATTAGGTTAGTACAAGAGCAAAGCTTTGATTGTTTTAGAATGGATTCAGCCAAATGCTATGATTTTATGATTTTTTCCTAATTAGGTTAGTACAAGTGCAACGCTTTGATTGCTTTAGAATGTCTTATGCCGAATGTTGTACAACTTACTTGTTATTACTTATTACTCACAATCTCTAAAATCATGGGCTGCCGCAAGATGGTATATCACAGTTTTGACTCTACTGTAGATGATCCACATAACTACTATCCAACAGAGTTCCTTAACAATCTAAACCCAACGGCTTTCCTTTACACGTCTTGAAGCTCAAGCTCGGGTGTCATGCCATCTTACTTCAAAATATTGATCCTGCCAATGGGTTGTGAAACGGTACAAGGCTACTGATGTGGGGGTTCTCAAGAAATACAATCAACGCCAAAAATCATGGTGGGACAAAGATGTTTGGGAAGCGAGAATTCCTTCCTATACCTCTATGCCCATATGATGAGATGTTCTCGTTCAAATTTAAGAGGAAGCAATTTCTATCAGGCTGAGCTTCGCCATGATGGTCAACAAGTCACAAGGCCAAATTATCCTTAATGTGGGTGTGTATGTGTCTGTCGGTTTCTCTCAAGGTCAATTGTATGTTGCGATGTCTAGAGCCACATCAAGAACGAATATCAAGATCCTCGCTCTCCCGCTTTGATGCGAAACGCACGGGAGGAGGAGGCCAAAAAGATGGAGAAAAAAAAATAATAGAAAGAATGGCATAAAAAAAAATAAAAAGAATGAACCAAGTAAAAAAGGTAAGGATAAGAAGACCCAACAGTTGAAGGAATTTTCATGAAGAATATTGTGTGGAAGGAGGTTCTAACGCAATAGGCGAGGTAATAGAAGATTATTAACACGTACAATGTATTTTTAATTTAATTTATATTGTACAAATATTATTTAACTAATGCCATATTTGTAAATATTACTATGTACTTCTAAATGGTTTAATAGAATCTACACGGAGATGTTATATGCACAATACATGAATAAAAAAATCATCTGTACATGTTATATTTTGAACGCTTGATGCATGGTGTATCAGTCTGTATAGGCGGTTATACAGTGTTGCACTTGGTATTGTTTACAGTGTCCGGTTACTAAACAAATTTAGATTATGGTGATTATTGGTGATGGATTCGGTATATCCTAATGACTCCACTTTGATAAAATAGAATGTCTACATTATCTTAGTCGAATGACATAAAAGCTCATAAAATAGAGTTACAAACCTGCAATATCCATAATTGATTGTGTTACTTTCACAAAACTTGTTTGGATTAAATGTCACTTTAATATCATTGTTTAATTCATAGTATTGTTATCTTATCATGCGATCTATGCTTTTTTTTTTATATAAAATTTAGTTATCCCGTAGCAACGCAAGGGACATTTAACTAGTAGACATATGAAACTACGTTTATATATATTGAGGTTAACTATTACTATTGAGAAAAAGCGATGACTATAAAATTGTGTGCTCGTCTCAAGGTGAGGCCATGCGAGGAGTCCGAATCATCAATATTGTGCACTATTTCAGATAGTGGGCTCTTGGCATGCAACGATTGACCGAAGAAAAAACATTGTGCTGGGCTTCTGGCCCATAGTGGTTAGCCCACGTAGTTGCTTCCTCTGCCGGCCCTGCGGTAGCTTTAGATTTGGGCTGTACGGAGGCAGTGAGTACCCTAGGCGTCGATGGCCTCTATTCTACTACAAGATGCAGTCATGTCAGTAGTTACCTCGGATCTTTTGCTAAAAAAACGTAGCCAGCAGATCTAACCGCCACACATGTCCTAGATCAGCATAAATTAAACTTAAGAGAGACTTTGTAATTTTGCTACTACTCTCTCCATTTCAAATAATAAGACATAGATACATTGTTTTTACTATATATATCTAGTGTATATCTAAGTAGCAAATGAGCTATTATTCACCGGCGAGTGTTTGTCTCTAGCTAGGAACACCCCAATTATTGTTTTCTACTCCCTCCGTTCCAATTTGTAGTTCACTTTAGATTTTTAGATTCATTTGATTTACTATGTATCTAGACATAGTGTATAACTAGGTGCATAGCAAAATCAATGTATCTAGAAAACCCAAAGTGAACTACAATTTGGAACGGAGGGAGTATCAAATATTGATTTTTTCTAGATACATTGTTTTGACTATATATCTAGTATATATCTAAGTACGTACGTAGCGAATGAGCTATTATTCACCCGGGAGTGTTTGTCTCTTGCTAGAAACATCCCAATTATTGTCTTATCGACTGTTGAACAATGGAGATGTGTTAGGGAGGGAGGGAGAAGGCTGCCCAGCGGGTATACAAGAAAACCTGGAGACAGGTTATTGTTGTTATTTGTGTATCCTTCTGGACGGCCGGGAAGAGTATGTTCACTATTCATGTTACTACCATGATTATGTTCTAATCTAATAGTTAAATTGATCGGGTGGAGGTTAGAGAGCCTGGACTAATTAATTTTGTTCCCTTTTTTATCTATAATATTTGGTGTTCTATCGTCTAATAAAATTCGGCAAAAGCTTTTTGCCGCCTTTAGAAAAAAAATAATATTTGGTGTTCCAATTTTTCTGCTTTCTTTTGTACCTAGCTTAATACAAACTACCTCCATTCCAACTTATAAGTCACTTTGTCTTTCTAGATTCATCTATTTAGTTATGTATCTAGACATATTATTGTATCTATATACATAACTAAATGGATGAACCTAGAAAATTAAAGTGGCTTATAATTTGGGATGGAGGGAGTACATTTGATTTGGATGTTATGTATACTCTTGCCCTTGTATGTACGCCATGCATGATTTTTTACTATGTCGTGTGTTGAATAGACAAAACGAGAAGTTTGATATGGGCCATTCTTTCTACATCTTTCGGCTATGAAAATAATGTGTCTATTTCTCTGCATACTAGTCAAGCTGAAAAAAAAAAACAGACGATATCGGTGGGCAGCTGAGAGGTACAAACAGGGAGAACAACTCGTAACAAAAAATGTATACACCACTATATCTCATCTCTAATAATAATAATGTACTTTCGAATAAAGACGCCACGTACGAGGACATACGCAGAATGGCAGAAGACGACGTTCACTGTACAAGACGTGTGTGAGCATATACGAGCATACGCACGCGCGCGCCAGGCTGACACACGGTCTTTGCGGCAAAGGCAGTGGCAGCCGTACGTGCGTGCCGTGAATAATGCTCGCCGGCCGGCGGGCTTGCGTGCATGCATGGCCTAACGGAGATCGGAGAGAGTGCGAGCAGTAGCATGCAACGGCCTTGCACTGTAGCAGTGCCACCAGTGCGTGCTGTTAAGTTGCGCACAGCGCACGCGCATGCATGCACACGACGGCGGCGCAATTTCGGCTACGCTGCAGGCATTTTAGCTGCCCCGCCCATGGCTTGCAGACATTTTAGCTGCCCCGGCCCGCGTGCGCGCACCTCGGTGACGTCGCGCGCGTGAGCCCCGCTGCCGACGTGTACAGACGGACGGACGCCGCCGGCGCCCTGGTGGTGGTGGTGGTGGATATAGTATAGCCCCGCTGCCGACGTGTATATAGACGGCACGACAACGACATGTACTTGAGGGTTGAGGCAAACCATTTTTATGCGCTGCGTGCCATGTACGAGTATTGCACAACGGTAGTACGCACGCGCAACAGTTCCATGCAGCACGTACGCACGCGCGTCACGTATGTATATACTGTACGTGCCGTCACCGGCGCCTCCATATATTATATTATCGGCCACACACATGCTGACACGCATGCATGGGAATGCTGTTCCGTCTGGGTTGCTGCTCGCTTGCACGTACAGCACTGCACAGTACTACTACGACGCCACGGAACCAGAGAGCAGGTAGCTAGTCGTAGGAGTAGCTGTGAAGTTAGTGCAGTGGCAGGCAGGCAGGAGGCAGGCGGGCGGGGCATCTGCTGTTTCTGGATGTCGTCGTCCTGCAATTTTCGTTCCCGGATCCGAGCGGCGGGGCGGGCCTAGCGAAGCCGTGCTGTGGTGGTACTGGCACGGATTGCAATGCAATACCGAGCGTGGCAACCGCCTAAAAGCCCATCCATACCGTATACACATACGTATACGCTTTGCGCTACTGCCTTCTATACTGTACGTAGGCTTCTACTAGTACGTACGTACTCTGTCACCGGTAGGTGCAAGTTCACGGCCTCTGTGCCTGTGGCGTACTGTACAGTAGGAGTACTACGTGACAAGTGATATATGTCAAGGACGAGTTCCCGACACGGCTTCCGAAATTCCTGTATCGCGGTCGTCCGCGAGTGAAGGTAACTCGCGAATGATCCGACCACGTGCGCACGCTGTTCTCACTCCCACTCTCTCTTCTCCCTGCTCTTTTTTTTTTTTTTTTTTTGTGCATATGCGTATGTCTGATGATGATGTCATGGTTTTAAAACCCAAAAATATTTTTAAAATGGCTATAATTTTAAATGGTGCATCCGTTTTTAATTCCGTCTGCACCCGTGTGTTTTACGCTGATGAAACGAACAAAAAACTAGATCCCACTTGACTATGTTTTGAAGATTTTATTTTTTTGATTTTTTTATAATAGCAAATTATGTATATTAACTTTCCTTTCCCTTTTCTTTTCATTCTCTTTTTGGCGATTAAGTTACGGTATTTTTTTCGTGATTTTTTTTCCTTTTGGGAGACATAAATCATTCAGGGGGTAGTGGTATAGGGATAGTAATGGGTGGGGAGATCAAATAAAAGCAACTTTTATAATAATAATAAGTCATATAGGTATAACTTATAATGTATAACCTATCTTTCATAACTTATAAAACAACAATAAGACTTAACTACGACATGTATTGTCCAACATATATGTATAACTTATATTATATAACTTGTAGAATATAAATGAGAAAGACCAAATTATAAGATGTCTTGGGTAACATATACGTATAACTTATAGTGTTTAACTTATAGAACATAACAATAAGACCTAACTACGACATGTGCAATTTAACATATATGTATAACTTATATTATAACTTATAGAACATAACAAAAATACCAAAACTATAATATGTACTTGTGTAACATATATGTATAACTTATAGTGTATAATTTATAGAACATAACCAATAAGATCAAACTACAAAGATGGGTTGTCTAACTTATACTTTTAACTTATAGTGTATAACTTATGAAACATAACAATAAGACAAAACTAGGTGTTGTAGTGTCTAACATATATGTGATAACTTATAGTGTATATCTTATAGAACATAACAATAAGAGCAAAATACAAAGATGTGCTATCTAAATTATACTTTTAACTTATAGTGTATAACTTATGGAACATAACAATAAGACAAAATAGGTGTTGTAGTGTCTAACATATATGTATAATTTATATTATATAGCTTTAAAGAACATAACAAAAGACCAAAACTACAATATGTATTGTGTAACATATACATATAACTTATAGTGTATAATTTATAGAACATAACAATACGATCAAACTATACAAAGATGTGCTATCTAATTTATACTTTTAACTTATAGTGTATAACTTATGGAACATAACAATAAGACAAAAAACTAGATGGTGTAGTGTCTAACATATATTGTATAACTTATATAATATAACAATTGATATTGGAAAAAAAAAAAAAATAAAATCTTCAAAACATAGTCAAGTGAGATCTAGTTTTATTCGTTTCGGCCACGTAGAACACACACCTGTGGCAGACGAATTTAAAAACGGATACACCATTCAAGAGTTATATCAGTTTTTTTTAAAATGTTTAGTTTTTTTACGCCGACATCATCGCGTGCAAAAAGTAAAAAAGCCTCTCAGCTTTCCAAAAGTGGATAAAAGCGGGAATAGAAAACTTTCCTAGATAAGAAAAGTTGTTTTATCGGATCGTCCTCGAGTTAGTCTACGTCGCGGACGTTCGCTATTTAGTCACGCCCCTTCCCGGGTTTCATGTAGCAGTAATTCTGTCAGCACCACCACCTGATGACTTTGCTCTGTACAGTACTACGTCGTGCATTTAGTTTCACATGCGTGCTTGTACTAGCAATTATGCATGGTTATGAGTAGTAATAGTATTGTAAACTACTCCGTACTCCGTAACTTTGACTCGACCAGAACGCGCAATTCATTACTAGTAATGACGACGTCCATGCACGTACACTCCGCTAGCTGCATAGAATACGTACCACAGAAAGAGCCAAAAGCGTACTCTACTCCGTAGTATGGTACGGAGTACAGCTGAGAGTATGGTACGGAGTACAGCTGAGCGCGGACTGGAGCAGCGAGACTGCGAGAGCGAGCGATCGACATGCATCAAAAACAGTTGTGGCCACAGTCGCGTCCGAGGTCTTAAACAGGGCAATGCAAATGGCGAGACTAGCCTGCAATGCATGCAGCTCAAAGCAGCCTGCCTGAAACGCATGCAGTGGCAGTGCATCAGCCGTACGTACAGGCACTAGCCCACTGGCTGGAGTAGCACCACACGCATCGCCTCTGCCGGCCAGCCGTCTACTCGTCCGTCCGTCAATCCATGAGCTCACATCCAATCCATCCATGGTCCGTCCGTGGACGCCTTTATTTTCATTTCTGCACGTACCCCATGGAGTACTCGGGTTTTCGTTTGGGGAGAGCCGGAGACACGACGAGCAGGGCACGGCCACCCATGTGCTGATCGAGTGAGCACGGCCACACCACACATGGGCTGCGTCGAGATTCGTACTGCAGCGCCGTGCAGTGCATCTGGCATCTGCTGCAGGCAGGGCCGCAGGCGCAGCGCAGGGGGGCTTCAGGCATCGGCATATGGCAAGTGCCCAATGGCATGACGACGTACTGTACGCAGCAGGCTGCAGGGAGCAGAGAACAGAGTGCAGGGCTACTCGTATGTTTTTTCCAGTCGTCGAGAGGGGTGGAGTAGGAGTACGAACGTGTACTCCCTCCGTTCCACAATAGTTGCAACTATAGGAAGCGTCTTGGGTCAAATCTTTTCAACTTTGATTAGATTTGTAGAAAAAACGTCTGCAACATTTATATCTTTAAATAAATTTATTAAAAAACTAGACTTCAAGATCTTTTCAATGATATTAATTATTTAGTATAAATATTTATATATTTTAATTAATAATTACCGGTAGTTTAAAAGTGTTGACTTCTTTTTGAAAGTGAGAATTGCAAGTATTGTGGAACGGAGAGAGTACTGCTACTCCTACGTGACATGAGGATGCCGCGCGCACCGTGGCATGTGCGCGGCGCCGGATCAAGGACCGCACCGCCCGGATGCATGTCGTCATCCTCTGTCACGTTTACGCATTCTTTCGCTCCATAGTGGTGACCTAGCCACCTAGCACGTGAATTTCCTCGCATACTATCCATTTGTTTGGTATATAGTAGGGGGCTAAATTATAACTTTCTTTTTATTTTATATATAAAAAAAAAAGTTTACCGAAGAGGATCGGGGCGAGATTAAGTATTTAAAAATTATTATAGAAAATCTCCGTTTTACGGTAGGCAAATTGCACAATATTAAACAAAAAGCCTTACTTTTCCAGCCAATCCAACTATAAATTTAACTTCTTATTTTACTTAACTAATTTTTTGAAAAAAATATGGTTACTAAAATTGCGAATAGTAGAAAAAAGTGGACAAAAAGTACTTATTTCTATTTTTGTATGTTGCTATATAGTAGGGGGCTGCTCTACTTCCTATGTTCCACCTTCTTTTATTTTCGCATTTATAAAAAAATTCCATAATTTAATAGAATATTCTCGTTGCCCACTGATGAGCAACAAGACTCAAGTATCTAACTTCAAATTTGTTATAGAAAACCTTCACGTTTTACTTTAAAAGGTTGGTTTCATAATATAAAACATAAAGCCTAAATTGTTTTGTCCAACCAATGACAACAATACACTTACGTTTTGCCTGCTTCTTTTTAGAAAAATATGGTTACTAAAATTAAATAGTAGAAGTCAGAATGGACATGGTAATAGTCTTTATTTTTGTATGTTGCTTCCTCCTCCTACATTGCTCTACTTCCTATGTCCACCTAGGTTGGTGCTCGCATTTTCCCCAAAATTTATTCCATAATTTAATAGAATATTTTTCTCGTTGCCCACTGATGAGCAACAAGACTCATGGTGACTTCATCAATCTTCAAATTTGGTGACGTCCGTTTTCACGTTAATCGAATCGTATTTAAAAGTTTTTGTTGGTTTCATAAAAGAACACTGCTCATAAACATTACCTAAATTGTTTTGTTCAACAATGACACATAGTTAGTGTACGTGTTGCCTGCTCTATGACCTGTTTTATTCAAATAAGACTAATAAATTATAAAAATAAATTAGTTTACTATTTTACTTTGTTTTTGATTCCTCCTACTTGTACTAGCTGAGATGTGAACTAAAAATTAGTCTACGGAGTATTGACTATGAACAAGTCTCTGTAACAAGTTGTTAGAACTAGAATCTACGGAGGGAGTAAGCTAAATCCTCCTACGACCTAAACAGTCTCTGTAAGACACGCAGCACGTACTACTGGTGACGACCGTTTTTCGTTAAATCGAATCGAATCACACACACAGGTGACCTGCAGGACCAACCAACCAGCACTGCAGATTCGCAGAACACCGCAGAGTAAGTATGCACGGAGCACGAGGCAACCAAGTGTGGATAATTTGTTGGTTAAGAGGGTTAACTAAAAAGCTGCAGCATGAACAGAGCCAATACCAGAGGGCCACCTCGCGTGCTGCCGTCGTCATCGATGTCTGTACAGTAGGAGTATTTGTAGGAGTATTTGCACACACAAGCCACAAGTCGGCGCCAAGCGTACTGTAAATAAATGTTTAAAAGTCGGTGGCTTATTCTACTATTACAGTGAGTACTAGACAATGGAAAAAAGTGGTTACATCGTCTCCCTCCGTTCCACAATACTTGTAATTCTTTGACTTATATAAACTATGTTTTAGCTTCGCCGCCTTATTCAAACTTTTTATATAAATTATAAAACAAACAAAAAGTCATTATAATATCTTTAATGATGTAATAAGTCATAATAAAAATGGTAATATTTATTAAAAAAAGTTGAATAAGGCGAGAGGTTAAAACACAGCCATGAGTCAAAATAATTGCCCTCGACGGAGGGAGTACATGGAGGATACAAACAGTATCTGAGGTCGGCCGAATTAACGAGAAGGACGACCCTGCTGAGCTCGTACAAGACCCCCATAAAGATGTCGTCTGCCAGTGTCTGTCACCTCGATGCCAAGACCAAGATCACACCATGCTGCAGGAGAGACATTGTTCACGACTACTAACGGTCAAAAGCATGAACAGGGCAGCAAGAGGCAGATAGATTTTTTTTTTTCGAGCAGATAGATACTCTACCCTTGAGCCTTCACATGCACCGGGTCGGGTGACATTACAATTCACTTTCCCTTTTACTACCGCTTTATCTTTCACTGTCCCTGCTTCTTGCACAGCAGCAGCAAGCATCTATCGATTCCCCGTCTCATCCTTTTTTGCTTTTCTACACTCCTACTGCATCTCGGAACTCCCAGGTACGTTTACCATCCACATATGCTAATCTGGATCAGAATTCACGCGTGACAAGAATTCCAGATTTTCATCTGAAACCTTGTTTGATTTATAAACATTTCACTCTGACAGTTTTGACAGCTTAAGATCGATCCTACTATAGGAGATAGAGTTAGGGTTGTTCTTCAGTCTTTACCTAGGATTCCAGTAAACGGGAACATCAGCAGGAAGGCAATGCAACAACCGGTCAGAAGTCAAAGCCACCAATCTTAAATTCTCAATCACATCTCACGAGCCAGAGCCACCATGAGCCCCCATGAGCATTCAAGTGCAGGTCGCCAAGATGGTTGGTGCGTGGTGAGATCACAGCACGTGACTCCCGTCCACCTCTACCTGCTGGGCCCAAAAGCCCAGTCAAACCTTGCTAATCTCATCAAGAAGTAACCAACTTGTCTCTCTCCCAGAATTCATTCACCAGCTAAGCAAAGATCACAAGCCTAAGCAACACTTGGCAGTACTACATGAATGAATGCTCTCAAAGCAGACAGCTTGTCTGATGTAGAGGACAAGCAAGATGATAAACTAGAACACCATGCATTCCAGTCAGGAAACAAGGCTCTGACCTGGTGAATTAGAAAATGTTTAACAGAACTACTAGTATTTTTTTTTTTCCCCTTGCCACAGCAATGAGCACAGCAAATGCAGGCATCATTTTGCTTCTCAGGTACTACACCACAGGGACAAAGGAAAAAATAAAGGATATGAGCATGATTACACCTTTGCAAACCTCTGAAGTCACATCAATCTATCACTGTTCCCTCAGCACTGGAGATCATGATCAAGGATCAGTTCAATTTAAGCATCATTTCACCTTTTGCCGATTTGCAATGATTTTACACCTCATGCTCATGCTGATACACCTCAAAATCTCAAGCTAACTGATTTCCCAAAGGCAAAGGGAGAAGAAAAAAAATGTATGTTTATTAACATCCCTAAAAAAAGAGAACTAAATGGGGGACAAGGTTTTTTTCCGAGCGGTGTGGCTAAGATGTACAGATGCAGGCTGATCCATGTTTCAACATGGCTTGCTGCCTCAACATGGCTTGCTGCCCACCGGCAAATGGTTAGTTGCAAAATCGCCCAACTGACAACTGTCCTGCAAAACACAGGTCAACCAGCAGAGAACACCCTATTAGGATTTTGGACTATTGAGGATTTCAAGATTTTTACAATAAATAACCAGCCAACAAAGTGATTACCTTTATGTTAGTTTGTGTGAAATGTTCTAAACCATCTGACTGGAAGCTATGAAAGCCAGATGAAAAAATAGTCAGGTTTACACCTGACCATCCAACCAATCTACAACCCCAGTTATTGTTCATCAAGAACCCGGCAACACCTGTGTCACAAACGCAACTGTGTAAATACAAGGCATACATGCAAAAAGCAAAGCAGTTTTATCAACAATCGACCGAGTCTACCTAAGTTGAAGTAGAAAACAAGCTCCAGCCATATGCCTATGTCAGCCATATTAGTAGAACTTCATTTCTCCAGAGCTGTATGGATATGGCAAAAGCTCTTCCACCTCAATTCTAGAGCTGAAATAGCCCATGTTTCTTCTTCTGTGGCGGATGCTTTCGACCTCAGCCATAAAAATACTGTACACTGGTCTGTGGTCAGAGAAGCGAGACTCTCCACGAACATAGGACAATTGCAAGAGTCCATTACCATACCACAAAATGCGATCACACCTTCAATAAGATAAAATAAAAGATACATCAGGGAATTCCTACAGAGTAACTCAATGGAGGATGCAATTCTCGTGGACAATAGGGAAGAAGGAATTACCAAGCAGGTGTTCTCCGCTTCTCTTTGGGACGCACACCAGAATAACGATCTGAGTTGAATGAGTACTTATATGTTGGAGGAAAATAAATCCTGCCTTCTTTCCATCCCTGGAAAACACGCCCACATCTTCGTTCTATCCGTAGCTGTTTTCAAACAAGTAGTTTCAAACACGATCCACAGAGTCTATAAAAAGATGTAGTGTAACAGACCAGTAGCAAAATTACCTGATCTTTCTCCAATAGTTGTTTCCAGTTATGCATTTCAACAAGAGCTTTAGCTGAGCAATATGAAAGAGCAATCCGATAATTCAAATCCCCAAGCCAAATGATACGACTGCAATTAGAAAAGGAAGGAATATCCAATTAGTGCCAGTTCTCTGATGCCACTACATCACTATGCATATAAGAAGCATTGCCTCAGGAAAGAAAAAACAAAGCTTCGATACGTACTCATGCTCAAGAATTGTTTCTGGTGACTTGACATCAGCAGCACCACGGACCTGTGGAAATCTAGTCTTCCTTAGAATTTCCATAACATCAGAATTCCTCCGAAGTTCATCTCCCTCCTTTTCACCAGAGGTCAAATGACAACAGACAAAACAAAAGGTTGTGTGGTGCAAAGACATGCTTATGGATATAGATCCCTGCAGCAGAATGAAAGCATGTTCAGTAGTCTATATTATGGTAACAGCAGATAACCATCCACATCCAAGGTGATCAATCTAAGAACAATGGACCGTTTTCTAGTTGTATTGTCTTGTTAAAAATTCCTAAATAAAATGCATAGCAGGAAAAAAAATGAAAACTGTGCAGAATGTACATTGTTTACCTTATTTCCAAGATAACCCATTAGTCCTCTACCCACACAAGAAACTTTCAGGTTTCTCACATCATTTCTTATTTCACTGCGTACCCAAATGGTGAGAAATATACCAACCATCTGCTTGCTGGCAACCAAACAGTACCTGGTATAAATACAACATTCTGGAGTTATTTTCAGGAACATAGAAACAAAGTATCATAGGCATTACTAAGCTCAAATGGTTAAAAAAAACTTAAAAATGTAAACCAGACCACACATGTGCAAACTTCTATGGAACATGTTGAGAGAGAAAAATACCTAGATGTATTTGACGGATACTCATTTTCTTCCATAGGTGCAGAGGCACCATAGCCATATGGGAAGGGTGAAAAATATGCTCCACTGCTTGTATCTTCCTCGATACAATGATCATCTGGTGATCCCATGAATGGGAAGTTCCCATCAAAATCACTTGGCCTGCCTCCCAAGCTAACTGGGTCACAGACACTGAACCTACGATCCAACCTTGGGTGTGGCAGCATATGGTTCCCTTCAACTCTTAAACTCCGGCTAAGGTTGAATGACCGACGGTGCAAATAGGATAAACTATCCTGCCTTCTTGATGATCCTTCAAAATCAGCATCTTGTTCCACAACTGGATCAGGGACAGGAGATGGTGTGCGGTAGCCACCATAGCAGCATGAACCAGGATTCTTATTCAGTGTCCTCCTGACAAGGGATACCCACTTTTTGGCTGGGAGATTATCTTCAGTGCCAAGAACATTTCCAGCGTTCAAAGGAACAATTTCTTGAAATCTGACAACAAGAAAAAGAAGTCAACAATTTCCAGCACTCAAGAGCATATTATGAAGTCAAATTTCGTTTAAAATTTAGGAAGCCCTTGGGCTACACACCCTAACACATAGATATCAGCTGGAGGTGACGAATGGAGCCAGTCATCAAGATTCAATCCCCTTGGTGGGGATTTACCTCCAACATTCCACGTGGAGGCAAAGATTCTACAAAGGCAGGGGAGAAAAAGATATCCTCGTCAGATTATTGCAAGAACTATCTACAAGTACAAACAAGCAACTGAATGGTTTCAAAACTGAAAATCTGGGATGCACACTACCATACTACTACTAGCACACAACATATCATTTGGTCCGTGTTTTCCATTTGGTTTCTAATCTCACAAGGTAAAGAAGCACATGGAGTGGGGAAAAAGAAACTCTACCTGTAATTCTGAACTTCTGTGAGGTGTGCCGCATCAACGACGTCGTTTTTTCCTCCTCGGATTCGGTCCATACTACTCCGCTTCGCCGACCGTTCTACAAGTCATTAAGGAACAACAGAAACAAGAATAATCAGATGAACGGTAAAAACAAACACATAGACAAAGACTATTTGAACGACCAATGAAATCAGTTTAGCAAAAAGAGGAGCCCTGGCAAAATAAAAGGGAGGTAGCTACAATCTTTGATGCCTGAAGACAGAGAAAGGGGAGAGAAGCGTGGTCCAAATGCTTTAACTGACCAGTTCTGCTTTTCTTGGCCGCGCCTGCCTCCCTCTCTGAGCAGCTGGTCCTGCATTCACCTCCATGCCCGTCCCTCCCTGAATCACCACCACTAAGCAAATTTAGCCCAAACAAACAAAATGCAGCAGATGCAAAGGAAAAAGCCATTTGTTCGAGTCCGTTTAAGCAGAGTTATTGCCTCGGAAATGAAAGTGAAAAACTTAGACAGGTAAATACGCCATGAGACGAGGAAGATACAAAAATCCCAAGCAGCAACGGACAATTTTCTGCATCACTTGGGAAAAAGGTGTCTGGTTGGGACATTCTAAGGACCAATACCAGGAACAAAGACTAAAGGTAGCCGTGTCGGATCGACACATGTTTGCTGGTAATGCATGTAGTATCCGTCTCCGAATGAAACCTAGGAACTAGACCGGAAAAATCTGGTAATGCGAGAAAAACGCCAGGATGAAAAAATTCCTAGGTAGCGTTACCTTGGGCGGCGTCGCAATCCGCATGGAAATCCTGGGCCTTAGTCTTGATGTTGAACCACTTCCTGACGAGGGATTTGGACCAGGAGAGCTGCGCATGAATGAACAAGCAAAAAAATCCCACAAAGCTCGATCAATAAAAAAAAACGGAACAACGAGGCACATCCGAGACTGAAGTGAAAGCAAGGAAATACCTTGCTCTTCTTGTTGCTCTCTTCCCTCATTGTCTCATAACTCCCAGAAGCGACACACCACAGCAATGGAAGAAACGGACGGTCCTCCCACCCACCGTCCCTCCTAACAAGGCAGGGGCGCGTCGTTGGAGGAAGGAAACCTCAAATCCCGCAGAAATTTCTGCCTGTCAGAGCAAGATTTCTGACCAGGGAGCCGCGAATCCTGGACCAAATCGACTGCCGAGCAAAATGCTTCAGCTTGCCGCAACAAACCAGCCGCGCCGGGGATCAAGAATCCATCTTTCCTTGCGGTGAAAAAAAAAAACCCCACCAAATCTTCTTCCTCTCGACCTCTGCAGCAGCAGCACGGGGAGGAACGAACGAATGCCTCCACCAAATCTTCTTCCTCGGCGCCTCTGCGGCAGCAGCACAGCCTACTAGCACACCGTAGCGGTATGGCAAGACAGCACCGTCTGCACTTGGTCCTGAAAGAAATGCTGAACGCCCTCTCTTCTCCTCCTCCTCCGTAGGCCTCTGCCTCTGCCTCTCCGTCTCGCTCTAGGGGTTAAGGCTAGCGATACAGGCAGACGCCGGAACAGGTTTTGTACAGGAGTAGGCGTAGAGCTCAGCTCAGCAGTGCGGCGTATGGTGGTGCGTCCAAGTGCTATGCGAAAGCGAGAGATGCAATGCTCCCCTCCCCACCCCTGATCTCTCTCTCTCTCTCTGGTTCCCCTGCCTCTTTTATCCCCCACCCTGCGTGCCCATCTCTCTGTCTCCGTGCTCTCTCTCCTCTGGGTTGGTTTTCTATCTAATCTAATCACCCCTCGCTCTCGGCCTGCTCGCTCAAATCCAAGCACCTGCTTAGCTTAATTAATGGTAATGAGTACATGGGCAGTAATGTAAGCTGGTAACAGGCGAGCTGGGTTCTTGGGAGCAAGGAAAGAAAGGTGAGTGAATCGTGAAGCAGCAGCGACCGAGCGAAAAATGGCAACGCCGAGAATGAAAAAGGCAAGTGTCAATTACATGCCACATTTGCATTCTAATTTCTAGGGGATGGATTCTTTTTCGACCTCGAATTGCAGCTTTTGTTGTATGTATAATGTATGAGTATGGTCATTTAAATTTCTCTGTCTCTCTTGAACCTACTATCATCAAATATATAATGTCACCTCCAAATACCATATCATCAGGCATCAGAAATACCTTGTAATACCATATCTGGAAAGCTCTGATGGTCCTAATATCAAAATACCAAGTAAAATCAGGCATCAGAAATACATCAGAAATACGCAGTCCAGAAATCTGGAAAGCTAAACTCTGATTGCGGTTTTTCAAAATAAATGCTGGTAGAAATCTGGAAACCTCCAAATACCATAACGGAGGGAGCCTAGTAAAAAACAGTTGGCTACTGAAACGAAACGAAACGGAACGGAGAACAGTAACCGTAGAAACTGGCCGCTCGCTCGCCAGCAAGCGAAGAAATTATTATGGGGGCATGCCGGCGGGTCGATGACCGGCTGCTCGCACACCAGCGACGCTAGCCACCGCGCTAAGCGTTCGCAACAATGACTTGCTCCCTCCAGCGGAAGGAACAAGCTCCCTGAGAAGGGGGACCCACGTGCAGGCGTGATCGGTTGTTGGGCCTTTCCTCCCTCCCTGGGCCCGCTTCCAGCCAACTGTCAGTTTGCCGCGTTTCCTGCTTGCGGTGGGCTCGGGCCCGCGCGCGCTTCTTCTATCCGTTTTTTACCCGGGCGCCAGAGCCAGGGCACGGCCCTTGCCTTGCAGCGTCACGCCACTGCCCGTGGGGCCCGAGGCTGGCTGGGTGGACCTACGTGTCATCGGTCAGCTTTACGCCGGACGTCACTCTTCATCAGTCTTCACTCTTGTCGTAGGGTGTGTGGTAGCTGAAGCAATTGAAGGACGAGCTAGGTCATGAATTTTTGTTCTTTTCCTGATTTTTTTAATCTTATTACGTAGCATATGGTTTCTACAGTACGTACATAATGCTCTCTTCTTTTTGGCACAGTATGACAGTACATCCATGTAAGTACACGCTGGATCTGGCACGGTACAATTTGGCGTGGTTTTAAGTAAACGTGACGAGAAATGAAATCGATCGATCGATCGCCTTGGATGCCCACCAACGACGATCCTGTGAAAGTGGCAGGAGAGATTCGATCGATCGTCGAGTCCGACGAGTCGTCGTCGTCGTCGTCTCGTCGACCGGTCGTCCGTCGACGACGTGACGACATTGCTGCACGTACGGTTACACGAAAACTTAGAAAGATGCAGCAGCGCTCGCGCGAGCAGCGCACGGACTTTCTGTGCTCAGTACAGAGTCCTATCCCATTCAATTCCCGTGCAAAACTAAACTAGCCCGGCAAAGACCGGGAGGTCCGTCCGAGAACGACGAGGCAAGGCACGGACCGGCGGCCACACGACGGCGCCGATTCCTCGTCGGGCAAGGCAATGGGCGTCGCCGTCGTTGGCTCGTCGTCGCTGCTTTGCACGCATGCATGGCTGCAGTGTGTGTGGGTGTGCGCGTGTGAGACCGACGATGCGATGCCATGGCATGCATGCGCCCGATGCACGGCTCCGTCCTCGTGCGTGCTTTTCTCCCGTGGATCGAGAGGGTCGCTTCGTCTTTTCACGCTTGTCTTGACGCAAGCACGTACGGGGCGAGGCAGCAACCAGCTCTAGCAGCCACGCATCGGCATGCATGCGCTCCGGCTCTGCGCCCGTGTGTGCGTGCGTGTACATTTTGATGTGTGTGCACTGTTCACTTCCGTCGTCCCCAGCGAGCATGCATGGCCATGGCGTGGGGTCCTCCATGAATTGCATCCCCTGCCTAGGTCTAGCTATGTATAGTAGTAGGCGCCATGCATGGGAGAAAGATGAGCCATGGCGTGGCGTGGGTGGGTTTAATTATACTTATACAATGTCTGTTTGTTTTTTGTTTTCTTGTGGATTTTTCTGGGACGGGTCGAATCGGAGCTAGCATCAGCTTGTCTTCTCCGCGCTGGAGCTTGCAGCCAGCTACTGTAGCTTCCACGAACTGCTGCTGCTGCCTTCGGTCCACTAAATAATCTATAGAGCCATCACAACCGTCCATACTTTCATCTTGGTTATTTTAATTCTGTGATATTTAGGGTGCTTACCATTTTGGATATGCATACTTTCCAATGCCACAGTTTTATTTCAAAAAACATGATATCAAGAACTTATTAATTAGCTTCTCTGGAAGAAAAATGGGTTTATGAGCCAAAGCGGCAAAGCTACGTGAGGTGAGATTTAAGATGGTTTCAAAGGATTGTTCTTGAAGGCAAAAACTGTGGGGAGGTCCCCACAACACTTTGACTAGGACCTAGGATCCCATGACTAATTAAGGTTTTTTTTTTTTTACAACACCATTGTTTTTTTTTTTTTACAAATAAACTTCAACTAGGAACAAGCTACGTCTGTGATACTTCAAAAAAGGGCTTTGCATCCAAACAAGGAGATAAAGAATTGTAGTAACTATAGTGTAATTGACAATTTTTTTTTGTAATTTTAGACTTCAACGAATTTGCACTCTGCACGATCCATCCTTTTGTTCTTTTGAAGGCAAAAAACTGTGGGGGAGATCTCCACGACACTTCATTTTATATTTTCCATCCATTTTTTAGATCAAGATATCGCCGATCCATCCATATAGTAGACATCTCGACTTATATATGCCTCTCATTTCAATATGCTCTCGTACATTCGTGTGCTCCGGCTAGCCGCGCGTGTGCAGCGCAGTGCTATAGATGTGTCTTCTCCGATCCGTGAACTTTATTTTTGATCATTTCCATTTCCCCGTATAGCAACTTGGACACACATTCCTTCAAAAGAGAGTAAACATGCATGCACGGACACATGAGTGCTCGGAGACGTCCTACTAGACGGTGGCCGGAGGGATGTCCCCACGACACAGCCACGGTCGTCGAGACCCTACTGCCTCCGCCACGCATGGCATGGCCGTTGCCAACCGTGGGCTCCGGCCGGCCGGCCTGCTGGCCGGTGGGATAATATATAATCTTGTGTGGGCCGGGCTTCGGGGTTATTAGATGGCTTCTTTTCTTTGTTAACTAACCCTATCTGCCTGCTTCCCAAAGCGATCGACTATTAGCGGTAGTTGTTTAGCTACTCTAACCCATGCTTTCCACTGCACACTCGCCTAGCTAATGAAGCTAAGCTAGGCTCTCGATGATCATCCCCTAGCAGTAGCAGCTCTCTGGGATCTTGCTTTGAGGCGCTTTGGAGCTAGCATCGGAGGAGTAAGATAATGTGCCATGCGCCCCGGCCGCCATGGGTGATGGAGGCCGGCGAGGCGACCGATGTTTCTCGTCAACTACTCAACTCTCAACTGACCCAAAACTCAAGCTTGCTGCTGTTTTTTTCTCCGTCTCTGTTCGCTAGCAGATGGTGCCATGGTGGGGAGCTAGCTAACGACGACGCCCATTGGTCCATGTGGCATCGGCAGTCGTGCAAGTGAGCCGGCCAATTTAGAAGACCAAGCTAGTACCTAGCTAGCTTTCTCTGAAAAATAGTGCGGTACTCATGTTTTCTTCCTAGTAATAAGATTTATTATAATAGATAATAACCAGCATAGAACACCGTGAATCGAGATGCCAATATATATTGTACTGGCTACACGTACTGTATACTTACACAATACTATAGATAGTTGTAGTATTCGATTTCTTGTAAAATGTTGCTGAAGGGGGATTAATGACGCTCTAATAGCCTCTTACTCCAGTTTAGCAGGAGGCCGCAGAGCACTTCCACATGATCTGGTCAGAGAAAAAGCTGGAACTGGAAGCAGATGCTGGGTGATTATCCTGCTAACGAAACAGTGAGCAGTGGCACGTCCCAATCATCATCACGGCTTTTGGGAAAGGCAGCAGGGCCGGAGGGTCCTTGATTCGCTAGCTTTCTCTTGACAGCGCCACTGCCCACTGGCCGGCCTGCCTCGCGGACCGTGCACCGGCCCGGCCCGATCCAGCATGACCGCCCCACCCCACCCCCTCGTCTGATCATGAACTGATCTGAGGAGAAAGGCACAGGAAGGTTCACCCACCCACCTGCCTGGATTATTTCTCGTGACAGGATAAGGACATGCCAAGTCTCTCTCTGACTGTTTTTATATATTTATTTTATTTTTATGAAATCACTCTCTGACAGTTCGACTGACAAGTGTATATAAGTATACACTGGGGCGGATCCTAGCCCGGGCGAGGTGAGGACTAGAAACCTCCTTAACAATTCCTATATTTAGCATGACCGAGGACTAGAGTGGCATGTTACTTCTCTTTCTCCGGCCTCTTCTATCTTTTTTTCTCCTTCCTCCTCGTCGATGCATGCATACAAAATGTGACGGTGGTATAGCCGTATGGGTGGCTCCATTTTTATCGAGTTGGATTAGAGTGGACACTAGGCTGCCATTGTGGGTCTCTCGTGAGCATTTTGGCACTTCTATGAATTTGGTGTCTTGTTTCTATGATGCCTGTTCAAGTTGAATTATCAATGTGTGGATTACTCCAATTCAAGTGCTCGGTGTTGCTCCATAGGCTCAACCGTACGGGTAATATGGTTGACGAGAGTAGGAGACTTAAATCAATGAGACACCAATACACTAGTACAAGACAAAGATAAATATTAGCAATAAAAACATCAGAAAGCTCTCTTCTACCAAACTGACACAACTCATCAGCTGCTTCGGCATTCCAGTGACATTAATTTGGATACTAAGCAATGATGTGGCAACTTACATAACGATTTCTACACGGGTCCTTCAGATAGCATACCGTCTCAAAAGCAGTTAGATTCCAGCCACAGAAACCCATCTCAGGAGGCGAGAGTATGTTTTAGACCCACCCACGCAGCAAAGTATTCTGCTTCTTCAGCCGACCTGCATCCCTTGTCATTTGACCATCTGATGATTGAGAATATTACTGTTGTTCTTGCTTTTCCGAACCGTTGGATGAATTTTAATTCAACACTTATCTTTTGTTTCAATCTTTTAGGTGTACTAGTTGGTTGTCTTGCTGCATGAAGATTTAGGCACTCTGGTTCGCAAACACCTCGTCATCGGTGGACAGTGGAGAGCTGGACGCATGTAGGAGTTGGTTGTCTTGCTGCATGAAGATTTAGGCACTCTGGTTCGCAAACACCTTGTCATCGGTGGACAGTGGAGAGCTGGACGCATGTAGGAACGTGTTGCGGCCTTTACTCGTCGTGCAGCCGGCGCTCCGATCCCATTACGAGGTCACCGTCACCCAGCAG
The DNA here is from genome assembly GCA_015847255.1 of Hyparrhenia diplandra. NCBI lineage: Eukaryota > Viridiplantae > Streptophyta > Magnoliopsida > Poales > Poaceae > Hyparrhenia > Hyparrhenia diplandra. The sequence continues at coordinate 26,075 of JADLZK010001171.1, read as the reverse complement.
GTCGCGACCAGCTGGCGCTAACGGACACCGGAAGACGGAGGGATGAGACATTGTCATTTGACCATCCGTAGAACAAGCCTGGGGCCCATGCCCCCCCCTCCTCCTAACATTTTCAAGCAAAATTTCTTATTAATAGTATAATTTCATGATTTTTATTTATATTAGGCTAGAGAATATAATAAAATTCTTGTCACATATATCTTTTAATATCTCCTAGATAATTAAATCATACAAAACACGATTAGATATATAGTATTACGAAGCACATTAGAAGGACTGAAACATAGATATCGAAGTTTATGAAATCATCTCAGATGCCTTGCTGTTATGAGGTTATTTTATACCACTAAAAAATAGCGTCTTTGGTCCAAAAGTATATATAAAAATGCAAGTACTCATGTCAAGTCGATCAATTAATCTAGATAGTCACCATGAAAAATCTAACCTAACTCGTTGTGCTCAATTTTTATATGTTAGATTTACTCGGCCACTTTTATGAATAATTCACTCCGCCACCCACATCGATGCCCATGTCGCAGCCTCGCAGGAATTCGAGTCGTCGGAGACGAACAGCCAGATGGACTACGGACCAGACCTGCCATGGTTGGGTTCTTCTGACGTGTCAATGAACGCACGTCGGAGGCGAACCAGCCAGGTTGGGTTCTTCTGACGTGGCATGGAGCAGGTCATCTACGTGGCAAGTAGCAGTAGGCGGCCCGGCCCGGCCCGGTGCACCGTGTACATGAAAGAGTCCATCCGGAGTCCATCGCTCATCATGCGCCATCTGCCAATCCACCGCTCATTGCGCGAGGCAAGATCGGATTCAGAGATCCAACCATGGCGGCGCTGCCGTCGACACGTGCTGCGCCGATCCGAAGGTTCATCTACCTCATCGTGAGCGGCGGCTTTGACATCCACACGTTGCACCGCATCGACACGAGCCCTCTGTTCGCGGCGGCGGGCGTGGGCGTGGGCGTGCGCGCGCAACAGAGGCCGGGGCCGCCGCCGCCGCCGACCGCTACCCTGCCGAGCCCGTTGGCACGCTTCGACTGCGCCGTCGGCCGGCAGTTCCTCCCGCTGGGCCGCGGCGTGGAGAAGATCGTCAGCGTGGACGCGAACCGGCACACCGTCATCTTCGACACGCGCACGGAATCAGTGCGCGCCGGGGCCGACGCTCGCCACGTCAAATGGCACGCCTGGGGTTCCACGTGGGCCGAGGCCGGCGGCAGGCTCTACCACCTCGGCCGCGGCCCCGGGTACGAGCAGGTAGCGCGCCTCGACTTCGAGGCCCTGACCTAAGACCCCGACCGCGACGACTGGTTCTGGAGCCTCCTCCCCTCGCCGCCGTTAGACAAGCACATGCCTATGTTCATAGACAGGTTCGCCGACGCCGGCGCCGGCGAAGCAGGTCCGGAGGCCACCTCGGCAATCATCAGGATCTCGACGTATGACGGCACGTACGCGTTCGACGCGGCGCGCGCGTCGTGGCGCAAGGAAGGGGACTGGGTGCTGCCCTTCCACGGACGCGCGCAGTACGTCACCGACTACGGCCTGTGGTTCGGCTTCACCGACCAACGAGAGGCGGACCTTTGCGCGGCTGACCTGAACGTCGCCGGCAGCCCGGTTTACCGGCACGTCTGGCCCAACGTCGACGGCCATAAAAACCACGCCTGTCGCCTGCAATTGGTCATTGCAGTTCTCCTACCTCTCGTACCTGGGCAGCGGCAGGTTCTGCGTGACCAGGTTCTACAAGGAGACGGACAAGGACGGCCGCCGCATCATGACGGCCTTCGTGACGGCGGTGGAGGCCACGCGCGCCGCCGTGGAGATGCAAATGGTCAGGCGGGCGTCCGTGCGCTACCACATCATCAGCCCCGAGAGCATTTCGCCTTGTTGGGCGTATTGATGCGCGTCTGCGCGCCTTGCTTGTTTGTAATGCTCATATATGCTTGGGGATGTCTGAACGAATTTGTGTCATGTGTTTAGCCTAATATCCTGTGCATGTGCATGTGCGTTTTGTTTGTTTGCTTTTTTTGTCTAAAATGTTGAGTATAAACGAACGTGTTTGTTTTTTATTGAGGTAGCAATAGCATCATCCCCATAGGACTGCTTGAAGCTCCTGAACTTGTGCTCCGTTTTGTCTAAAATGTTGAGTATAAACGAACGTGTTTGTTTTTTATTGAGGTAGCAATAGCATACATATAGCCCGCCCCACCCACACAACAGGGCATGTATAATCCATAGATAGTGAATCCTCTTTATGAGACTGCCTGCACTGCAGTCCACCAAAACGCGCTACAGCCACATCGGAGCCACGGGAGACAGGTGCCGTAAAAAATTGCTGCAGCGGGAAGCGCTACGGTCTCCGCCACCTTCTCTCTCCCGGTATTCGTGGCGCTCTGCAGACTCTGTCGAGTAGATGTGTGCTGGGACCCGCGGGTGGAGTGGCGTGAGAGAGAGGGAGGAGAGAGAGTACGCATGCAGCAACCAGCAGCGGGCCCCACGGTTTTAACAAACTAAAAACTGTTATAACTCTCAAACCAAAAGACCAAATTAAATTCGATTACACCGTTGAATTCGTATCAATAAATTCTTCAAAACTAGATCTCACATGGATATATTTAGATAAAATTATAAGTGGGCCCACGGATAATAATTGGTATAGAGTAGAGATATAAAGAAAGGATGAGTGCGGGTGACGGCACTGTAAATGAGAGAATCTTGATGACTAGGATGTATATAGAGGAGATAAATAGAGAAACACGAGTGCGGATAATCTGAGCCTCAATGACATAGAGACAACTAAGAAGACATGTCAAGACAACACGTCTCTGATCACCGGTTATGACTAGATAGCATGATTAGAGAATTAGAGAATAGTCTATATGATCCCCTTCTGCTAGGGTAGGCAGAGCCGATTGTATAACGCTATCTCCTGGTGTGTCACGTCATTGCAACTTTGACTATTTGTCGATCTTTACAAAGATGCAAAAACTTTCCAAGTATTCAAGAAAACAAAAAGGCATGTCGTATAGTACACAATTTGTTTCACTGGCTACACATTGTTTGGTGTTGTGCATGTAGTTTAGATGAATTGTGGACACTATTTTGTATATCACTGTCTTGCCAATTGATAAAAAAAAAAGATCAGGCCTAAATAAGATGAACATGATTATAGTATTTTTTTAAAAAAAATTTATCCATATATAAACGATATATTGTATATAATTAGGGATGAAAACGGTCATAAACGATCAGAAGGAGGCCAAATCACTTTCACTTTCATTTTTTCTTTTCTCGAAAACGAAATCGATACGATATTGTCGGAAACGAATACGACGTCGGAATTCCGAGAATTTCGAAAATGATATAGTCGGTCGGAAAATACAAATGATAACGGCCGAAATCTATGATAATCGTATCCTTAAAAACAAAATGAGAAGAGCCATGTAACTTGCAACATCACCGAGTTCTTGACAATAAAACAAATAAACGATCAAGCTCTAAGTTGACTTGATATAGCATATTGATAAAAACATGAATTATTAGAGGTCCTTCTTAAGTAGAGGTTGTTCCTATATGTGCCATATAGTTAGTTTCCAAAAACAATATTTGCTTTATGTGCATGTTAGTTTTGTGTGACTTTGATTCGGTAATTATCAACAGTAAATTACTGCATAAATACGGAAATCTTCGAAAACGATCGGAAGAGGGCAAAATTGTTTTCGCTTTTCTTTCCATTTATTTTTACCATTATCATTTTCATTTTTTCGGTTTACCACTTCCATTTCCGTTTAGGCATCAAAATCAGGAAAAAACTCGAAAACGACTACGGAAAATCGGAAACTATCAATTTTGTTTTCATCCCTATATATAATTGAAACATCTTTGTCAAATTTTATTTTTTTTTCCATTGCTCAGGCAGATGCTACATATTTTGCTCCAATCCAGTGACTAAAGATCCACAACATCCTCATAGGGCGGCGCCATACTCAAGATGTTGGTGATAAAAAGAAATATATAGAGTATTCTCCCTAGTAAAAAAACTCTGGTTACTTATCTGGCCCCTTTTTTTTGAATGTGTGTATTTGGCATCAAAACAAAGATCTCTTACTTATTTGGCCTCCTGTTAGGTTTAAGATCTTAACGGTGTCAAGTATTAGGTAAAAAGTCCTTTTAACCCTTGGCTGGCCCTCCACTTGTGTCCTCACCGACGCCGTGGCACGGCGGCGCGGCTCCCCATCCAAAGTGGCGGATGGCGCTCCCAGCGATGGCGTAGCTCGCCCTGCGCCCCACAGCCTGACCTTCCGCCAACGCTCGTCCTCCTATCTGCGCACAACCAGCGATGTCGGCTCCATCGCGCGACGCGGCGCTAGGTAGCGGCAGTGCGGCCTTCCACCGTGTTCCCATGGTGCGGCGGCCCGGCTCGCCCTACTTGACGACGACCCAGTCTTGATCGAATGGTGTTGAGCAGGAGGTGGGTGGCAGCAACGCGTTCCTGCGGCGGGCGCTTCCTCGCCGGCGCTGGTGGAGGCGGCCATGGCAACCTGGTCGACGTGTGGGGCTACCAGAAGGAGGTGGCTACGGTGGATTTGCAAGTGGGGGCAGTGGTTTTTTTTTCTTACGCTTCTACGCTCGCGAGAAGGGAGTGGGGAGTGGGGGGACGAAGTTTGTCACGCCGATTTGAAAGAAGGCTGAAGGGTACAAGCGTCTTTTCACGTGTGATGGAGTGGGAGAGTTAACCGTGCTCATGGAAGTAACAGAAGGCTAAATAAGTAAGAGATTTTTGTTTTGAGATTAAGTACAAAAATTCAAAAAAAAAAAAAAAGGCCAGATATGTAACCAGAGTTTTTTTTTAGGGCAAATAAACAATTCTCCCACGACAAAATGGTAACCCCCCTCCCCCGTCCTGTGTAACTCAGCAGGTGACCGCCCTGATTTTTTTTTGTGAAAATGAAATTCTTGAGCGCAAAAATTAAAAGAAAAACTATTGTTTTTGTTGCTACCCGCTTGTTGACTTTCTATATATTTTTTTTCTTTTGCAGCAGAAGCACTTTTTAAGAGCTGAACCAAACACAAACTAGGTTTTAAGTCTAGTTTGTATTGTTGCTGCAAATAGAGTTCTACTAGGACTAGGAACATGTATCAATAAATAAATCAGACTATATAATAAACATATCGGTAGCCTTAGAGTTAAGCGAAACTATTCGAATTATATCTTACCGCCGAGGCGCCGACTCGACTCGATTGCACTAAGGCAAAGTCGCAAAGATCGGATGGAGATGGATCCAATGGCAGCGCAGCCGTCGACGCCGTCCCGAAGGTTCATCTACCTCATCTTGGACGGCGGCAATGACACCCACACGCTGCACCGCATCGACACCAGCCCTCTGTTCGCTGCAGGCAAGGGCGCACGACGACACGGGACGCCGGAGGCGGCACAGCCCGCCGGCGGCGCCGCTACCCAACCGCTACCGCATCCGTTGATGCGCTTCGACTGCGCCAGAGGCCGGCACTTCTTCGCTCTTGGCTCCGGCGTGGACAAGATCGTCAGCGTGGACGGCAACAGGCACACCGTCTTCTACGACACGCGCACGGAATCCGTGCGCGCCGGGCCCGACGCGTGCTACGTCAAGTGGCACGGCTGCGGTTCCACGTGGGCTGAGGCCGGCGGCAGGCTCTACCACCTCGGCCGTGGCCCCGGGTTCGACGAGGTAGCGTGCCTCGACTTCGAGGCCCTGACCTAGGACCCCCACCGCGACGACTGGTTCTGGAACATCCTCCCCTCGCCACCGTTCGAGAGGTTCCCGATGAATGTGACCATACAGTCGTTCGCCAATGCCGGCGCCGCCTCGACCATCAGGATCTCGGCGTGGAACGGCACGTACGCGTTCGACGCGGCGCGCGCGTCGTGGCGCAAGGAGGGCCAGTGGGCGCTGCCCTTCCATGGACGCGCGCAGTACGTCGCCGACTACGGCCTGTGGTTCGGCTTCACCGACGGCCCAGAGTCCTACGACCTTTGCGCGGCCGACCTGGACGTCGCCGGCAGACCGGTTCACCGGCACGTCTGGGCCAACGTCGACGGCCACGCAAACCACGACGGCCATAGGTTCTCCTACCTCTCGTACCTGGGCAGCGGAAGGTTCTGCGTGACCAGGTTCTTCAGGGCATTAGACAAAGACGGGCGCCGCATCATGATGGCCGTCGTGACGGCGGTGGAGGCCAGGCGCGCCGCCGCCTCGGCCACCGGGGAGATGCGAATGGTCAAGCGGGCGTCCGTGCGCTACCACAGCCCCGAGTACGAATTATTGCCTTGTTGGGCGTATTGATTGATGCGCGTCTGCCTGCTTGTTTGGGATGGGGATGTCTCAAGCCCTCACCTTTGGTCGTGTTTTTTGTTTGCTTTTTCATTTATCCCAGTAGGACTGCTTGAAGTTCTGAACTTGCGCGCATTGTTTTATGACGAACGTGTTTGCTTTTGTTTGAGAAAGCAATAGCCAATTACTCAGTTGTATACTATAATACCCGGAACACATTACAGCAACGTCGTCAAAAACTACGGTAGCTTGCGCGCACAACAATTGACATGTGCATAATCAGACACACATAAATTGTAAATGTAAATAGCACACACAATGTATGACTGAAGGCAACATTTAAAAAAAAAATATTTTGCATTTTGTAAGATCTCTATAAACTTGCACATAATATGGCCTCGGATCCCTAGACGACATAGCATAGCCCGTTACAGCAACGCCGTCAAAAGCTACGTACGGGAGCACAAAGGCGAATCTACAATATCGCCGCGGTGGAGGAGTCCGCCGAGCTCATCTCTAAAGAGCGTTTACCATTTCTACAAAAACACATATCTCTTCTCTACCTATCTATCTACAACTAAAAAGCCCCAAAAGTCATCACTTTCGCCTTGCCCTATGCCCCCTCCCGTGCTAAACCCCCGCTCCGCGCACTAACCACTACTACATAAATGATTTTGCACGGTGTTTCCAAATGATTTTCCGTGGCGGACATTTGGAAAACCGCCATGAAAAATGGCTTAGTTTACCGTGACGGTCTTTTTTAATTAACCGTGGCGGTTTTTTTATTGTCCGCCACGGAAAATCAATTAACACCCAATATTTAGTGGTTCATGAGCTAAAGGTTTTGGCGGTTTTCTATAAAAAATATATTGCCACCGAAAAATAACAGCAGCCAGCAGCAGCCCATTAGGGTTTCTCCTCAGTCCATTAGGCCCGATATTGCAGTCCAGTATATATACAACACTTACATTTTTCAGGAATCACTCCACTCTCACACATCCGTAGGACATCCGTGATCCCGTCCTCAACTCCCGTCCCCATCCATCTCTCTGCTTTGCTCCGTCCTCCACCACTCCCGTCCCCACCCTCCACAACGGCCACGGCGCCGCGAAGACGCCGAAAAAGGGTGCCAGGGCGATTAAACAGGCGGGCGGACGGGCGACGGCAGAGGCAAAAACTCTATCTCAATTCTCTAGGCGGGCATATGCGCGGCCCTCGGGGGCGGATCCACGGCGACGGCACCGGGAATGGGTCCGTTATTGGGCCGGCGGTCCAGGGGTCGGTCAGTCGCGGCACCGGCGACCGCGCGGCGCGACGGGACGGGAGTCGCCAACAAGAAGAGGCGGCGGGCGGCGTCGGGCCGACGGGTTCTCCTCGGCGGATCCACGGGTTCGGACGGCGGCGCTGCCGACCTGGACGTCGCACCGGCACGTCTGGGCCAACGTCGACGGCCACGCAAACCACGCCTGCGTGACCAGGTTCGGCAAAGACGGGCGCCGCATCCCGTCGGCGGATCCAGATGCGAATGGTCAAGCGGGCGTCCGTGCGCTACCACAGCCCCGAGTACGAATTATTGCCTTGTTGGGCGTATTGATTGATGCGCGTCTGCCTGCTTGTTTGGGATGGGGATGTCTCATCCACGGTCGTGTTTTTTGTTTGCTTTTTCATTTATCCCAGTAGGACTGCTTGACCAACTTGCGCGCATTGTTTTATGACGAACGTGTTTGCGTTTGAGGCTCCCAAAAACGGTAGCGGCGGCATGTGCATAATCAGACACACATAGATTGTAAATGTAAATAGCACACCAATGTATGACTGAAGGCAACATTTAAAAAAAAATATTTTGCATTTTGTAAGATCTCTATAAACTTGCACATAATATGGCCCGATCCCTAGACGACATAGGCCCGTTAGGGTTTCGATTTGGATTTTTTTTTTTTTTTTTTTATTCTATTAACCCCAAAAGTCATCACTTTCGCGGGCATTTGCCCCCCCCAAAACCCCGCTCCAACCACTACTACATAAATGATTTTGCGGTTTCCAAAATTTTCGCGTGATTTTCCGCCATGAAAAATGGCTTAGTTTACCGTGACCATTGGTGGCGGTTTTAAAGTCCGCCACGGAAAATCGAAAAAACCGCCACCGTCCGCCACGCAAAATCGATTCACGTAGTAGTGAACCCCCTTTGTCTCGCGCCGCTCATCCGCGTCGCCGCCCTCGCCCTAAAGCTCGCGGCACACGACGCCCACCTCCAATCCGCGCCACGCGACCAGTACACACACCACAACTCGCCGCTCCCACGCCCGCCCCCCCACGAAATCTTCGGCGCCGGCCCGGGCGACGGCCCGGCCGGTCGGCGGCGCGCCGCACCGACCACCCCTTTGGTGGGCCGCCCACGCCCCCTCCGCCCCACGACGACGGGCGGCGCCACGGCGGCGGAGAAGACGATTGTTCCAAATTAACGGGTTAGGGTTCCGATGAGGGTTAGGGTTTCAATATCCTCCTCCCTCCAAATCAGAATCCCTCGTCTCGCCAGCTTGGCGGCGGTCGCCAACATGGCGGTGGTCGACGGTTCGCCGGGCCCGCCCCGTGAGCGAGGCGGCGGCACCGCCACCAAGCGGGCCGGGCCGGACCCATTCGGGTTTCGATGGGTATGGTAGGCGGCGGCCAGGCGTCGAGGTCGGCCATGGCGGCGCCGAAAGAACATGGGGAGGGGAAGAAGGGGGTATGGTAGGCGCCGCGGGCGGGCAGCAGCGGGGAGGGGAAGAAGGGGCGGCGGCGCGTCGCGAAGAAGTAGGCGGCGGCAGCAGCATGTCGGGAGGAGGAAGAAGGAGTTGGTGGGCCAGCCTAGGGTGATGCGGTCCATCGCGTCGTGGGCGGTGGGTCTGCCCGACCAGGCGGCAGCTAGCACAACTCCCACCGCTCTCGCCACGCCATTGGTGAAGCCCCGATACCGGGGAAGCCGGGAAGGGAACAGAATCCTTTGCTCGCCATGCACATCCTCTGCTGCGGCGCGAGTGAAGCCCGCTTCCAGGGAAGGGGAGAGAGTCGGTTGCGTGCCACTAGAGAAGCCCGCCGTTGGGGAAGGGAAGGCAGGCGGTCGCTCGTCCCCTCCGCCGCCTCCCCTGCCCAAGCCCAAACCGGCCCCATCCGCCGCCTTCCAGCACGCCACTGCCGTTGCTGCCTCGTTGCGCCACTGTCCCAGCATCGCCGCGGGCCGCCAGCCGCACCAGCGCTGTCGCTCGCGCCTTGGTGCCAGCACGCCGTTTTGCGGCCGGCCACGAGTCCCACCCGCCCCCATGACTTTCCGACACCCCTGCCCTCTCCGTCGACCAACAGTGCCGGACGAACAGAGGACAGCAGCTTTGCAGCCATGATCGTGCCCATACTATCTGATGCTTGGAACACGTGATCGAAGAGAAAATGGGTTGTTTTTGTTCCTGCAACACAGGCTACCGGCATGGAGTTTCAGTTCAGCTTCATAGTTACTTCTGTGATTCTACAGTACACTGAAAAGCCTAAAAGTAAATTTGTTTGATATGTTTGACTAAGATGAAATCCAGCAACAGGTATATGACCCAATTCATCGATGTTATTTTTTATTTTATATACGTAGATACATTGATTTTATGAATGATCGAGCCACTGTTTTGTTTAGGTCCAAGGGCCCTATACTTACTCTGTTGTGAATCTCATCTGCATCAAGAAACCAAGTGATGTGGGTAAGTTACTAGTACACTTCCATATAGTGTATTAGGGCTATATATTCAATTGATTGAAAATTGAAACTAGAACCACAATCTAAAATTTACAGATTTGTTTCAAAATTTCCTTTAGTTTGGACAAAGTTTTATGTTATAGTCAGCGAAACTGAATCCTGTACTTGTTGTAATTTCGTCCCTTCCTGTTGCATTAGTTCCATTCACTAATGATCCCAAAGATCCTCGAAATAAAAGATCATGTTAGAAGTTCAAGCATATGATATCTCAACAAAGAAATTAAATGATCTATTCCTCCATACACAGTTGTGGCAATTTCATCATTTATTATTATGATATTCTATTTTTGAGTCTACCGAATGGCCAGCTCAAACGAATTTTAGTTTCCTTTGTAAGTCAAGTGCCGTTAGTAAATGAAGGAATATTATTTAATGATTTATTACTTTGTCACAATTTGCGAACAATTCCTAAAGGAAAATAGGTAATGTGTATTTATCAAGAAACTGATATTGACAGTAAAGCAACCTTTGGGATGTGGTTGATGGACACCTTTATTTTTTAGAAGCTACGCCTCCCGCATTTGTATATTAATTGCAGTGTCTTTAGTTCACTACCAAAAAATGCCTAATAAAAGTATATTTTTAGTGAACAGATTTCTCCCTGCACTTTTGTATTGACCTTGCTTGTCTTGATGAGTTTTTGTGAATGGCTAGATTCTACCATGAGCAACTTCTGTGCCTTATAGTTTCAATGAAGATGTGCCCAAATATTGCAGCAGAGGTTTCCTGTCGGAGGTATTACTTGTTAATGGATACTCTCTTGATTAATTCGTCTCAAGCTTTGTCTGAATTTAAAATACACAAACGTTCAGTATGTCGAGAGTGGCTTTGGGCCTGCTTCTTTTACAATGCATTTTTACTGTTTTTAGGCAGCACAGCAGCAGCAATCGTCCCTATGCTCTTTCACTTTGTGCCAACAACAACCATCTCATATCCCTGATCTTGCAGGTCAAGTAGCAGCAGCAGCTAGCCCAGGAACAATAGTTCTCTCTGCAGCAATTGTTTGCTCAGTAAGAGGAGGTTGTGCTCTCTCTGCTCTGTAGGCTGGAGTTTGCAGCATTAACCACAGCCCAACTCTACTTTGTTCTTCGATTTCTGTGACAAACACATTTTATTTTGATAGCATGCACCAGCAATATCTGTCTTGTGCACTTGTATACTTGCATTTAGAGTTGAAGGTGTGGGTTTAGTTTATTATGGGCAATGTCTTTTTGTACTACAGTAATTCAACCATTGCATTGCTATGAATATTGTTGTTTTGTCTTGGTTAATATGCGGTGGCAACCATTGGGTGAATAGACTAACACTACCGATGGAGGTATCCAAAATACACTGTCAATTACCATATTCAATTCAACATATTGTATACATTATAAATGATAATAAATAGTATATGGATGTAACTATGCAGGAAGTGATGCTGGACAACGCAAGAGAGACAGAGAAAAGGCTAGATGGCACACATTATCTCAAGAGAAAAGGGAGGAAAAAAATAGAAAAAGACGAGAAGCGTATAAAAGAAGAAAGAAGGAACACCCACATATTCAAATTACCAATGGTTGTATACTACTCTCTCCGTTCTAAATTGTAGTTCACTTTGGCTATTCTAGATATATTGATTTTGATATGCACCTAGTTATATACCATGTCTAGATACATAGTAAAAGAAATGAATCTAGAAAAGTCAAAAGTGAACTACAATTTGAAACGGAGGAAGTAGAAACGTTGGTACATAATATATACTAGTATTGTAACCTATTGATTGTAATATTTCTAAAATGTTTCTCTCGTATTAACATTTAGTTTTTTTTTTTTTTTTTTTTGAAAAATTATTACTGAATGACATTTTCACGTTATACATATGTGATTGTAGTATTATGTGTTCCTATTGCAACGCACTGGCACTTACCTAGTATACTAACAATTATGACCCTAACTGTGGACAAGGTCATCCTTTATCTTTATTACAATCAAACAGAGTAGGATATTGGCAAATTGCTAAAGCCTATCTGTGCACCTTGGAGCTTCAACATACACGTACGTCAGCACATAGTTCGCCCGTAGCAGACCGAGGAAATATACATGTGCTTCACCCATTTTTCCTGAATTTTATTTTGTCCCGTGTCAGATTGGTAGATAGACAGAAACAAGGCACTAGAAAATCTGTTGCTAAATAAACTGCATAAATAATGGATGCAAATATGGATACATACCTTTAAATGGGTGTTAGGGAAGCCAGAAGTGCGGAGAGTTTCTTGCGTCTCGTCCATGGGCTTCGTCTTTGGGATGCTCAAGATGAAAGCAACTTGGCCTGGCGTAGCTGCAGTCGACGTTATTCTGTAACCAGTCTCCCATCGCCGATGGATACCGTCACTAGGATACATGAAGTCCAGCTCCACGACCTGTATCTTTCAATTCAGATTCAGCCCCGTTGGGAACATATGTTTATAGATTGGGTGTTTTGCATGCAGCGCTAAAACTGGAAGAGAAGCTTGCTGTCGGCTGAAATGTAGTAATGTAGCATAGATATATAGCTTCTTCTTCTTTTTTACAAATAACTCCTTCAAATGGATAAGTAACTATTAGAGTGTTGAGCAAGGGGAGCTCTCCATGCAGGATACATTTCTATCAAAATTCAGAGACTAACTTTGGCAGCCTTGGGCGTGTAACTGATGAATTGCAGGTAGCTTAAAAAATAATAATGGAAACGAGAAAGAAAAAATCAAAGAAGAATTAGTCCTACAAATGACAAATAATCGGGGTTTATAGTTCAAGTTATTCTTACAACCAAGAGAAAAGTACTTCAGTTTATGTAGTTTCATGAGGTGCCTCGAAGGACTCACAAACAAGGTTAACACGGGGACCAAAAGAAATAATAAGAATACAAAAAGACTCATCAAATTAATTTCCAGAGGAAAAAAAAGATACGACAGGAATTGGTGCTCAGTCAACTCCAAATATAAATAAAGATGGAAAAATACAGCACAAATTATTAATCTACCTGGCACATGAGGAACCACATAATTCATGAAAAACACGATCACTGTTCCATATGATGTATTGCAAAGGAAAAGGGAAGAAAGTAATGGTAAATACAGCTTGTATTCTAAAAGAAACACTGATAGATACAAGTAGATATGTAACCTGAGTAGAATAGCCTGCATTCCTTGACATGATCACTCCCCAACGATTCCCTGCTGTAGCCATAGATGTCACATGGAAACCTTCTTTCCATTTTTTATTAATCCATTTATAAGGAAATGATTCACTGACTTTGTATGACTGCTGTGTGTACGGAGTTCCTGTATTGATGAGGCATGCCAAGTCAGAACAATACTTTCTATGGAAGAAAAGACGTTAACAGTTCACAGGGAGCACACATTACATCGACGTCCTGCCAATGCTCAGCAACAGAAAACTGCTCACGCCATCAACTTATCACTAGTATATCAGAATTATAACCAATAGTAAAACTAACATTAGCAAGTCATTTATCAGAACTATGGCCAATGGCACACTAATGATATTAGCAAGAACAGGTAGATAATATCGGGGCATAAGATGTTTCGTGTCATGCTTTAATAATCAGGTGATGATACCATATATGGCCAATGGAAATATGGAGTCAGTGCAACGATTTTAGTGTACCCAAACCTGCATACTTGGAAGTCTAGGCCTTGACATCATGAGAAAACATGAAAAAATATCTGATGATTTGCATTTCAATCTGCATACTTGGCCTAATTTGAACACTGTTTAGTAGGAAAAAAAACAATCTACGGACCTTTAGACATTACAATCAAGGAACTTCCATTGGTTGCTCCAGCAATTGCTGTTATGTAATAATCCTTCTCCCACTGCTCTGCAATCCACTCCTACAAATATACATAACCTTAGAATCAGGCGATGGAGTGATGGAGGGAGCGACAGAGGGAAAGAAAGAGATCTTAGTGTACCTTGTGCAGAAACACTTGTGAGAGCTCATAAACTTGAGAACAAAACCCAGTCCCAGCATCCATGATGAGAGCCCAAAAATTTGCTGAAGAAGCCACAGAACTTATATACAAACCATCTCTATTACCTTTTTCAATATGCTGGTGCAGCCTTGAATCAGCTACATTATAATGATATCTAAAGACAGAAGAAGCAATGTATTTTACAGTGAAATTTTTAAATCATACTTAAATAAGGGGAGGCAGCAAAAATATGAATAAATAGCTGAGTAACCAGTGGGACTTCGTATATTCAAACTAAAAAGAACGCAGACATGCACACACAGAGAAATAGGAGCTACACAAGCTTAAATTGCAGAGTACTAGAAATAGCATGTAACGCTATTTTTGACTTGTACAACAATGTTGACTGCTACTTTTGCCAAGTCATTATGCAGAACTACTACATATATCCAATGCTTAAGAACGTAGTTCCATGAATCCCATCATATACTTGATACCATCTAAAGTTCTTCGTATCAAGAATTAAAATGCCACCTCTTGTTTTATCATGTGTTTATGTTATGTCTAGAAAGCATGTTGATTACAATTTTACAAAGTGAAAAGGGCACAGGGGAAAAAAAGGCTCGTTCTCAGAGAAAAAGAACCATGGTTGTTACAAGATTTTTTAGTGGCTAAATTTCAATACTGGTGAAACTATTTCTCGTTTGGTTGCGGGGAATTGGTGAGAGGGAATTGGAGTTGAAGAGGCGGAGACTTAAACTCTGTTGTTTGTTTCTTGGGATAGGGAGTTGTAGCGGGATGAGGAAAGGGCGTTGAGAGGCCGAACTCCCACCGATCTATTCCCGCACGGGACCTTGGTATTTCATCGGTGTGGCAGGGAGTTCAAGGCACAAAGACTAAAATTAGTAATGATGTTGTCAATTCCTATGCCTATGCTCACATACCAAACGGTGGAGTCCAATTCTATTTTTAACTCCCTCTATCAATTCCCAACACTTACCAAATAAATGATTGAGACTAGAAATCAAACTCCCACACTTATTCCCTCCTCAAACTCCCACCTCCAATTCCCATGCCCCTTCCCATCACTTGCCAAACTGGTTGGGGGGGAATTGGTGGGAGGGAATTGGAGTTGAAGAGGCGGAGACTTAAACTCTGTTGTTTGTTTCGTAGGATAGGGAGTTGTAGCGGGATGAGGAAAGGGCGTTGAGAGACCGAACTCCCACCGATCTATTCCCGCAAGGGACCCTGGTATTTCATCGGTGTGGCAGGGAGTTCAAGGCACAAAGACTAAATTAGTAATGATGTTGTCAATTTCTATGCCTATGCTCACGTACCAAACGGTGGAGCCCAATTCTATTTTTAACTCCCTCTATCAATTCCCAACACATACCAAACAAATGATTGAGACTAGAAATCAAACTCCCACGCTTATTCCCTCCTCAAACTCCCACCTCCAATTCCCATGCCCCTTCCCATCACTTGCCAAACGAGCCCATAAAGACAAACAAGCAAACAAATTATCATTCAGAATCCCAGTGATACTGTGTGCCACAAGGAAGCACTTAGTCTCTAGAACATACCATTTTAAAGTGCAAGGCAAATACGACATCATAGCCCATATACTGTATTTAGATATTTTTTTAAAAAATAAAAGGCAGGAGCTCTGTCACTCAATTAAGAGAAATAGTTTAGAGTTTAATACTGTATTAGATACAAACGTATAAAAGAGCAATTTATACGACCGGCATATTTGAATGCAATTACCTCTGCTTCATGGGCCACCTAGCATTATACACTGAAATCCATTGAGTTGCTGGGCTCCCCAATCTAACTTTCTTCTTCGGTTGTTTTTGGACCTCAAGGTTTACGTGTGCTCTTCTACGTTTCTGTCCAACCATAGTATGCGCAACAGATTCATGACCAAAACTAAAAGCAGAAGAAAAAACTAACGACTGGATTTTTCCAAATGAATAAAACAGTTGGAACTTTGGAAATGGTAATATGTTGTGTGCATGGCAGATCAGACCTTTATAGCTCCATCAATTCTGATGGGTCTTGAAGCAGACTCTTCAATCAAACCATCAAAAACAGAAATAAGTTTAGGGTAATTTGGCTCTTCATCAAATTTCAAATTGGTGACCATCTCAACAAAATATTTGAATGGAGCTGGACAGAAGCAACAAAGCATCTCTGGAGAAGTGGCCATTTTCTTCTTACAAACAACAAAACTCTTGTAATCTCCCTACATTCTTAAATCATTGTTAGAAAAAAAAACAGGTCCAAGACCAACCAGAACATGTTACAGAGACACAGCTGAGCTTGTCTAAGGCTACCTTATAGCCTTGCCAAGGTAATCTTCCTCTTATTAAAAAAATAAGGGTGTATGCCAGTGACTCCAGATCATCCCTCCTACTAACAGTACGACCTAAATGAGCATGGACACTAGCATATGTAATTGTTCCCCTGCAAAATGTAAAGAGGAGACTGTTAATGTTAGTAGGTGACACAATTTTATACAGAGAGAAGCTAGTACAGTAACATGCACCACAAGATCTAACTAACCTAAATATATCTGGCCTCTGATCATATTCAACATGCTTATCAGATGCTGGTTCTTTCCACCTGGATGCTGCATAATTTTAAAATTCACAGAACAGTGTAGAAAAGGTCAGTGGGGGCATGTCACAGCCCAAAAGGGGCCAGGCCTAAAGGGCCTTAGTGCGCTGCGGCCGCTCCACGAGAGGGCGGCAGCGGTCTGCCGCCATCACCGATTTTCTCATCAATAATATTAGGAAATAAAGAATTAAGGAAATAGAGAGTTTGAGTTATAATAGGAAATAAATTAAGTTGCTTTGTAAAGAGGCATTCCGATCTGTAAGGAAAACCTGCTAGAGATTGCTTGGTGTGCAAGTCCACTAGGGACTATAAATATTAGGGAAATTTAACCTCTTTGTTTCAAGAAATAAAGAAGAAAAATCCCCCTGCTCCTACTCTTTTGCTGCCGCTGCCCCCACCCCTACCAGCGCCACCGCACCCCCACCACCGCCTCCTCCCACCGCCGCCACAACCGTGGTACTCGGAGACCAGTCTTCCTCGACACCCACCAATGGCTTCCGAGATGTACGAGTTCTTCATCGCCCTCAAGAACCTGCTCGACGACAACTTCGAAGATCACCCGTCGCTTCGACTCCATCGAGGCTCGCTTCCGCCGCATCGAGAACCACCACGCCGACAACACCACCACCCAATTCCTCCTGCCTCCACTACGCCCCACCACGTCGCCCGACGTCATCGCGACGACCCACGGCGACGACGCTACCATGGGCCCGCCGACGGCAACGACACCCCCACAGGCGCCACCTCCGACAACGGCGTCGGCCCCACGGGCGCCGCCGCAGGAGAGAACAATGACGCCCCATGGGCGTTGCCGTCGACACCGTCGTCAATTCGCCGAACTCCGACGACGATATCAATCTACAACACTTTATGGACATTCCCCAATCGTCCACAATGGCGGAGATCATCGCCCAGCAAGCTGTAGATCTATTCGCGGCACCGGCACCAGCACATGCACCATCGGTGCAACCTGCAGCTGGACATCCCGAGCAAGCTACATCGCGTCTACCTATTTGTCAATGAACTCTGCGCACCACTACGTGACGCGGTCCAGCGGGAGGCACCCTGCAAGTTGGATGACGCAATCCAACTGGCTCGCCACCTTAAAACCGGTTCAACATGCTCGTCGCACGACCCAACAATAGGCGTCGACCACAACGATAGCACGTCAACCGAGCTGATGGCGCCCCTGGAGTCGCTCCAAAGGGCCCCCTCGGCCATGGACGCCCAAGACGACCTTGTCCCCTATGAGGCCACCGAACTCCGCTTGGCAGCCTTTATGGACCGCGAGCTTCAGTCATCGCCACTACCATTGAGATCCAAGCTGCGGCGCCAGCCTGGACACTAGACAACGGCGTCGTCAGGTACACCAACCACTACTACGTCCTGGCAGCATCCATCCAGCTGCAAGATCTTCTCCTGCAGCATGGGATTCCCCCGCATGGCCTCGTAGTTGGCTTCCACCTACCGACGTCCTCGCTGTCCACTCACGCCTTCCCGGAGAGCATCCTACTTATGGCGGTACGCCCTCATGGCTTTTTCGAGGACGTCACGGTCCTTCTCTTTGACGACAACGGGCACCGGTTCAACAACATTGACAATGCCACCATCGGCCAATGGGGTGCCGGTGTACCCGCGGTCGACCCCGTCGCCGAGAACGCGAGCAACCTGCTCTACAGGCGCCTACTCCACTTCACCTTGACGCCTCCGACTTCGGACCAACATGCCTTCTGCCGACACATACACTTGCAAGTGGATGCCTGCACAGTCTACTCCATTTTAAAGCCACCAGCAATCCTACAAACTCTACACTTTATTATGCGTGGCACCATCATGAAGGCAACTAGAAGTGATCGGCCACACGTACGAGGGCCATACAGCTACAACTTCTCCGCCTACTTCGGGTATCTACACTTCGACTTCTCCTTCGACGACGACGTCTACTACACTAACGAAACCCGTGACAGAATGGGCTACCTTCGCCTCCGCTACGACACAACAACCTTCGCCCTGTTAATCACCTCAAGTTTCATGTGGACCAAGAGCGTATGCAAATGCGAGGACGCGTTGCCTCGAGGAACGGTGGGGAGATATCACAGCCCAAGAGGGGTAGGGCCTTAGGGCACTGCGGCCGCGCCAGGAGAGGGCGGCAGCTGCTGCCGTCGTCACCGATTTTCTCGTCCATAATATTAGGAAATAAAGAATTAAGGAAACAGAGAGTTTGAGTTATAATAGGAAATAAATTAAGTTGCTTTGTAAAGAGGCATTCCGATCTATAAGAAAACCTCTAGAGATTGCTTGGTGTGCAAGGAAATGTAGCCTCTTGTTTCAAGAAATAAAGAAGAAAAAATCTCCTTGCTCCTACTCTCTCCTGCCGTCGCCGCCCCCAACCCTGCCCGCGCACTGCCGCACCCCACCACCGCCTCCTCCCTCCGCTGCCGCAACGCCGCCACAGCCTGGGATCCCCGTCCGGACTGTGAGAGGGCATAAACATAAGAAGCCAACCCCAACTAGCGAAGGCCATAGTGTCTCAACAATGTGAGACATATAATCTTACTATCTTCACATATAGATTACGTTATTTTGAACAAGATATCTTCACACATAGATTAAGTTATTTTAAACAAGTTACCTAAACCTAGATCAATCAGGAAAAGCTTCTTCTCATCAGGTGAACCAGGCTGACCAAGCAAAAAGTTGTCTGGTTTCACATCGCCATGTACAAAGCTGGCAATGATAGGAAACCATGTGACTGTTAGCATCAAAAGTATACTAAACTTCATGTATCTTACTATAATTATCGAATACTTTTCGGTTTACCCTTTCGAGTGAAGCTTCTCAAGAATTGATATGGCCTCAACAGCAAAGCAAGCAGCCATATTAGGATTCATCCTATTGGAGGCACTGATATCAGTAGGGAGTAAGAAAGTATATGGATAAGGTAAACAGTTTGGCAAGATACTTACGCCTGTCCTACAGAATTCCAAACATCCCAGAGGCTGGAACCAAGCATATCCATCACCTGAAATTTGGAATGCAGGTTTAATAAAATATCTAGTTAAGTTTGGATACATTTTTTGACAGTTAATAACTAACTTTAAACTCACAAGAATGTAGTAGTCTCCCTGGCGACCCTTGTAGTGGACTGATGGAATGCCATAACAACCATTGAGAGTGCTGGTCAGACAAGATAATGGATCATTATCCACAGAGAATAATTGAATTACAGCAGGAGGATTATGAAGGTACTTATAAACGTGCCACTCGCATGGGGGGCCATAGTTGCATCCCTTACTGCTTTGGTGCTCAAATTTTAGTGCAACCTACAGAACATTCACCCAGATATTTGAATGGTGTACCAAATAGAACTTTAGCATTCGATTGAAAGAGATAAAAGAAGATGAAACCTCATATGCATCAGGACCCATACGAGAAGATCCACCAGATACTCTTCTTCCAACATAAACCTGGCCAAAGCCACCATTGCCTAGCTTTCTACCAGTTATATATTCTGGGGAATTACCTACTTGAACCTGCAACAATTGGATAATGTATAGGTGCTTATAATTCATAGCTGCAGAACTATACATTTAGGCCAGTTAATCAGTAAGAAATGGCAAACTAAGATTATAATAAAAAAGAAACCTATTTACAATAAAGTTTTTATCTTGCCAAGTGAACGTGTCTTTAGTGCACATTCCTAAATATGTAAATGCAGTGCACTGAATATGCCAGTAAATTCTTCAGTGAGTTTGTGTGTGTGTGTGTGTGTAGTTTCTTGCATGGATTCTTCTGCCGCTTCTAGTTCTTAATTGGGAAAATATATGGTGCAAACTACACACTAGGTGTAAACATGGAAACTAATTTAAAAAGTCATAGCTTGGCTGTTTCAAAAAATCTAAAACTTGACACACCCATAGTGCATACACATATATACTAACATGCAAAAGTTGGGATGTAAATTCAAACTAGAAAAATTCATACAAAAATTAAAAATTTCAGGTGCATGTGCACTAAAGGACAAAAATCCTTCAAATTTTGTCTTTTAGTGCACAAGCACCTTAAATTTGTCATTTTTATATGAAGTTTTCAAAAGTGAGTGTGCAGTTCAACTTTTGCATATGAGTATATATGTGTATGCACTATGGGTGTGCCAAGTTTTAGATTTTTTGAAACAGCAAAGCTATGACTTTTTAAATTAGTTTCCATGTTTGCACCTAGTGTGTAGTTTGCACCATATATTTTCCCATTAATATAAAGATACAGCGCTCTCCTGCGTGCAGCGTGTTTGATAAAAAAAACACCTGTACTCCCTAAGAGACTGCAAAGGCAAGAATGGTCGAAGGGGGTTGTAAGGAATTGTTTTTAATAATCACTGAAATACAATAAGCAAAAAATAAAAAACTAATCCATGAAGATGTTGTTTATTTATTATTTACATTTCTTTGTGTTCATTGTGCTTGTGCTAGTTCTTTACTATCATTATTTCTTTCTAAAAAAAAAAGTATTGTGATGGTATGATCTAATAATTCAGAACTTGATTTCTCTCATGCAAATAAAGATGAACGGGAACTAGAAGCTATGGGGATCTTTGTACAGTCTGCTCTGTTAGTCTACGGCTGGTCGTTCGTTTGCTTCACATAAGGTGGTTGCTTGGGCCGGTTATCAGTGTAGTTGTCTAGTGACCCCTGGGTGGTTTTATCCTCTTGCGCTGCTGGTTAAGCGCAGTCTGTCTTTTGCCTGTGTCGTCCATGTTGGGTGGCATGTCCTCGTCGATCTTAAAATCTGCCTATCTCTTTTTCTTGCTTTCTAAACATTCTCTTGAATGCTTTGTATTTCCATTTTATTGAAATGGAAATGGGGACACACCGATTCTATAAAAAAGGACACCAAAGCCATCGAGTTTGGTCCTCTTCACCATTCAGCATCGCCGTGGTAGGCTCTCATTTTGGTTTGGTCTTTGCTTTTGGCCCTCTTTGGCACAGCTCCGCCCGGCTCCAGCTCCTCTTCCTCTGCTACTGTAGCTGTACTGTTCATCGGAGCTCTTTTTCTCTCACCTCTCCTCCTCTCTCACCGACACATCCCGGAAGCTCCTGAAGCTCGTTTTTGCAGCATCCTCCGGCTATATTGGCGCTTCAGAGGCCGAGCCGGAGCCGGCCGGAGCTCAGCCAAAGAGGGCCTTTGTATCAATAAGACTTCCCAGCATATAGCATGGATACCTAAGACTGCATGCTATATTCTGCGAAAAAGTAAATGGATAGATACAGCACAAGAGAAGCACGATACCAGTGGAAAAAATTTGTATCTAACACAAGCACAATAGGGCACATGTGAAATTCACTTAATAACACGTGCAACATGATGGGACTACCAAACAAAACAAAACAAAAACGGCTTTGTAAATTATAATAGATCAGAGGACAACACTTGATGGATCAATCTACAAAATTGCACACCATGTAAAGAAACACGTCAGTCAGGGACAGAGAATTCATACCCTCTCTGGCGCTGGGGAGGTTGTGGCATCATCCTCTACAAATTTGTCCGTATGACCCATCATTCTTAAGCTGGCAGCACAGCCAGCTGCCTTGCTCAAACAAAGGTCCTTGTGGGCTGTGCCAACAACTGCCTCGTCGGCAACAACAGGTTCAGGGAGGTTGTTGCAAGGCAGATCAGTCTGCAAATCAATAGCCTCGAGCCCGTTTCCTCTGTGTTCCGAAGCTGGCTTCCCTCTACCCATAGCGCACGCAGCTGCCTTGTAACCTCAACCACCAGCAGCCACAGCTCCCAACTGGGTCTGCTGCTGCAAGCCTTGACGTTGTCGGGCTTGTTGGACCTCAGACAAGCTCTCCGAGCACCACTCCGCAACTCTGGCTGGCGTTACATACTCATGCAAGAAGAATACACAGCAGAGAAGAATAAATTCACCGATTAGCAGGCATCGGAATTCCTTTTTTTTTTTTTTTTTTTTGAAAAGTGGAGTGTCCCTCTCTTCGCCCGGCCCGTTGTGACAAGTGACAAGAACAGAAGGACCCAATTCGAGAAAATTGCAAATATAGTTCGATTCCTGTATTTGCAAGCCAGGATAGGGAGGTGGACAAAAGCGGGAAGGGAGGAATAAAGCTGGGGCCTTCGTCGCCATCGCGAACATTCTTAGAGACACGCCCTGCTTCCCAATCACCAAGGAATCGAATGCCACTGCCACCGTCGTCGTCAATAAAGGCAGCGATTCATCTCCAATTCTCCACCAAGGCGTCCGCAATGGTAATAGCCGGTGCTAGCTATGTAATCTGCTGATGTAGAGTTGAGAGATAAAAACAAAGACTATTTTATATTATTGAACTCACATGCTCCTCTTACATGTTTGTGGGCTACGTGGAATAGTCTAGCTATTTGTATGTAGCTAATGACTACTCTCCCCTATTTTTTTCTTACCGCGTCACATCTAGCTAGCCAAATAGCTAACCATTACGGACGCCCTTACCTGATGCCATGCCTCACAGGGGATGGGAGGAAAACCATCCCACCTTTTACAGATTACCGCCAATCCTGAACTAGATCACCTCGAGGCTAGTCAAAAGAGTCTGTCTCAAGGCATCTTATCATCAACTCCGAAGCATTTCCCAGCCCAAATCAGATCGCGCCGACGTACCAACGGACGCACGACGAACCGAAGATCCAATTGTGAGGAAGCCGAGAGCCGCCGCTGCCGCCACCACGCGCACGGATTAAAAGTCTGAGAAAGGATGCAACATACACATGAAGGTAGTTGGAAACACTTGAAACATCCTTCTGAAACACTTAAATATGCTATTGAAACATCCAACATCAGACAAAAACAGCAACATGAAACATCCGATGTACTTGTGGGAGACAACACCGAGGCGAGCGTGTGGGAGCAGAGATAGGGTAGAAGTCGGTGAAAGTTGAAAGGTCCTAATGGCTAGAGGGGGGGTGAATAGCCTATTAAAAAATTCTACAAACAACACTAAGCAAGGCGGTTAGTAAATAAGACGGCGTAGCGAAAAAGCAAATGCTTCAAGCTAATTATGCAAGCCTCCTAGCAATTCTGATATCTCTAATCACAAGCAATGGCTAGGTTGCTAGGTTACTCCTAGGTGGACAAGATATACTAACTAATTCTACCACTAGAAGCTAACAAGGCTAAGCTAACTAAGCAAGCTACTCACACTAAGCACCCTAGCAAGATATACTACCAAAGTAATGCAAAGGGGTGCTAGAATACAATACCACCGGTGTAGTGTCGAGGTTGTAGCCAATCACCGTGATCACCAAGAAATCTTCAACGAGCAAGAACAAGTGATACAATGATTTTTCACCGAGGTTCACGTGCTTGTCGGCACGCTAGTCCCCGTTGTGGCGACACACTCACTTGATGGTTGCTAAGCTTAATGGCCGGTGCCAAATCCCCGGTGGGAGCTCAAGCACACCAATCACAAGAGGGGGTACAACAAGCCACGAGCAATCCACTAGTGCTCCTTTCGCGAATCTCCCGCGGGGTAAGGAACGACCCCTCACAAACCACCGGTGTGGCCTCGAACAAGCTCCAATCGAGCTCAACACCGCCTCTTGCTCCAAGCCGCTAGAGAACCGGGCAAATTCCCAAGAAAACAAGAATTCCGCGGCTTCTCCAAGGATGAAGTGCCTCTAGATGCAACCGATGATGCAATGCACTTCTATCACTCTCAATCTCACCAAGAATTCGAGTTAGGGATGGAGAGATGAGTGGAGAGGAGTCTCACAAGCTCAATAGCAAGTTAGAAGCTTCAAATGTGCAAGAGAGAGGGCTAGAAACCGGGCAAACCCATATATATAGCCTCTCCCACGAGATAGAGTCGTTGGGCTTTGAAAAGGGCTTTCTGCGAGGTGACCGGACGCGCTGACCGGACGCACCAGCGGGTCCGGTCACGCTTCCGGTCGCAGCCGACCGTGCGTCCGGTCACAACCGACAGAGCTCCCTGGCCCACAGCTGACAGCGCGAGAGCATGCGTCCGGTCGAGCACCGGATGCTTCCGGTGTGTGCGTCCGGTCGACCGTCGACCACAACACCGAAAACATGCTCTCTGCCAGACGCACCCACCGGAGCGTCCGGTCGGATTTGGTGCTTCCGGTCGCGCTTCCGGTCGGTGCGTCCGGTCACCATTTTCCAGCGAAATCTTCATCTTGTTGTCGCCTTTGCTTCAACCTTGCTTCGCCTCTTGCCATAGGTTGCCAACACATCGAAGATGATCACGTTATCACTTGTGTTAGCACGTTGATAAGTTAGGCAAGATCGAAGTTAGTGCTCTCATTGTCCTAAATGCAATATGCAAGTCAATTGGACCTAGAAGCACTTCACCAAAGGATTGTCGCGGCATTCCCTCTTGATAGTCGGCTATCTATCCTATAATGTGATCACACGCTCTATCGTGTCTTGATCACCGAAAGGAAAACCCTATCAAGATACCTTTACCTTAATCTCCCGGGTTCCTCTCAAGCCGATCACCGAGCTTGACGATCCATCATGTCCACCACATTGTCCATGTTCATGATCATCATGCTCCACGTCATCCACCTAATCCTATCTCAAGTCATACACTTAGAGCAAAGGATTAGTCCACAAGTGTGTCATCAATTTCCAAAACCAAACATGAGATTTCAAAAGGTCCCTTGTGGTTTTTGGTAATTGAGTGACAACATTAGGTGAACTAATAATGTATGAATAAGATGATACATAGGAGATTAGTTCACATATGATGACGCAATGAAAGAGCTTCATTGCATATGAGACATGACATAGAGTCATGTGACCAAGATGGTGATGATCAAGATGAGGTTTGGCTTGATGGACCGGTTGTAAGTGTTAAGAGCAAGTCAAGGCTTTGAGGTCATGGACTGCGAGGCGGTGAAGCTTGAGCAAGACTTGGTGCCGACGGACCGCCACAACGGTGAAGAGCAAGTGGGGTCAAGATCGATGGACCAAGAGGGTCATGTGATGATATGGAGTGGATCATATCATTCTTGTTCGTGTTGATGCATGCGTTGCATCGGCACTTGTGAAGATCTCTTGTTTCGTTTTGGATAATTAGTGACACCTAAGGACTAATCTCTCGATGCTAAGTGTTGTACTAGATTGGAGATTGGTCATGGCAAGTGTGGAGCACGGTGATCATGGGTGATGGATCGAGGTGATCCAAATGGTGATCAAGTGTCCAACTTGGAGGTTTGGAGATCATTTGAGCCCCAAGGCAAAGGTATAACCATAGGGCCTTTTGATTTCACACTCAAGACACCATAGAGGGTGTGAGTGATTATAGGATCGATAAGCCGTACTATAAAGAGAGGAAACTTATCGTACATATCGGTACTCATGTGCCTTTAGGTTCAAAATACATATGCATGCAT
>JADLZK010001170.1:0-65960 GCA_015847255.1 Hyparrhenia diplandra | reverse complement strand
AAGCGTAGTTTAGCAGGATTCGTTTGAGTGGAAAAATTTTTGTAAGACAAGATAGTAGTAGTACTCGACGAGACGATGTCGGTGTTCTCGATGCTTAGTGTATTCATCTATGAAAGAAAATAAGCGGGCGTAAGAATTGTCGCAATCCTCACGAAAAGAGCACGGGAAGCAAGCCGAAATGTGTGTTGGTTGTAATATGATATGAGGTATCATCAACACCTTTTCCAAGATTGTCCGTGTCGAAAAGCGGTATGGAGGATCATCTTTTTATGCTGCTTGGCCTAAACCACGACCTAGATCTACATAAGCCATATGTTTGAGGGTACAGCGCTTACTGATCGAGAATAAAAGGATTACAAACTTGATTTGGGTTGAAGCGTCACGACTATATGCTGCGCCATTTAGTATTGTCGGTAATGCGATATTATCTTTAACAAAACTGAAAGTTTTCTGCCGTTAGTCGAAAGGTTATTTTTCGGATAATGAGCCTATTTGGGCTGCCCGATGCTGAGCCCGAGTCTGCGGCGTGATGAACAACACAAAGAACACACTCCGCTAATTAGCGAGAAGCTAGAAACGAGAAAGTGGTTGCTTTGGAGTTTCCTATAGAGGGGTGGAAAGACACATTTATCATTTGCTTTTGGATTCTCTTTATCTATTTTAGAGACTTGTTTTGCTCTACCTTTTACATCCACTACTTGTAATAGCTGACAGTGTACATTCACTCGGATGTAGAGGCCGGATGTTTTTCTCGATCCATTATCTACGAGCATCGTCGCTGAGCGGTTGAAAAATTTCCAGTCACACAGAAATTAGCAAGGCCCTAATATTACTCTGAGTTCAATTACGATAATAAGCGTCTGTGAGGACTACACAATCCACGAAGGCACGGATCACAAAAAAATTGCACTCCCTCCTTTCCAAATTGCAAGAGTAAAGCTTTGTTTTTTGGTTCGTCCATTTTGCTATGTATCCGAGCATATTATTGTCTAGATACATAGCTAAATGGTGTACCCAAAGAGATCAAACTTCTTTAGCTTGAGGAAGAAGTAGTTCGAGACAGGAATATAAACAAAGCGTAGTTTAGCAACGGTTAAGTTTAGTGAGAAAGAATTTTAGTAAGACAAGATAGTAGTAGTACTCGGCAAATGTCCGGTGTTCTCCAGTATTCATCTATGAAGAAAATAAGCGAAAGAATTAACCTTCTTTCCTCACTACTGGCCGAATGAAAAATTAGCGACAGCAGATGATGCGTTGATGCACGGAAATCACCCACTAAAGTAACTCGTCGCTTTGAGCAGTTTGAAACTTTTCGGTCACACGGAGAGTAGTAAAGGCCTAATATTATACGGTTCAGATGCAGCCCAATAGGTGAGTACGTGAGACTACACAATCCATGTGAGGACACACAATCCTGAGAGGCACGGTCACAAAAATTTCACTCCCTCCGTTTTCAAATTGTGAGTCGCTTTGACTTTTTTGGTTAGATCCATTTTGCTATGTATCGAGGCATATTATTGTATCTAGATACATAGCCTAAGTAAGTGTACCAAAGTCCAACTGCTGAGGAGGAAGTGAGACTAGAGGAATGAGGAGCTATAAACCAGCGTAGTTTAGCAGCCGGTTCGTTTAGTGGGAAAAAATTTTTGTAAGACAAGATAGTAGTGGTACTCGGCCGAGGGAAGCGGTTAGTGTTCTGCATGCTTGTGTATTCATCTATGAAAATACTTGGCAATTATCGGCAATCCTCACTAGGAAGGCGGAAGCTTAACAATGTGTTGGTTGTAATATGAATGAGACCATCAACACCTTTTCCAAGGTAATGGGTGACCCAGAAAGCATTATGGAGGATCTTTTTTATACTGCCCGG
Organism: Hyparrhenia diplandra; assembly: GCA_015847255.1. Taxonomy (NCBI): domain Eukaryota; kingdom Viridiplantae; phylum Streptophyta; class Magnoliopsida; order Poales; family Poaceae; genus Hyparrhenia; species Hyparrhenia diplandra. The sequence goes on along the minus strand of JADLZK010001170.1, from coordinate 64,090 downwards.
CTAAACCATTCCTAGTCTACATAAGCCATATGTTTGGTACATGGCTTACTAATCCCGAAATAAAGGATTACAAACTTGATTTGGGTTGGCGTCCACTGACTATATCTTGCGCCATTTGAAAGCGGCTGTCGAGCGCGATATTATCTTTAACAAAATGATAGTTTTCGTTGTCGAAGGTTATTTTCGAATGAGCCTATTGGCTGCGATGCGGTGATTGCGGCGTGATGAACAAAGACAAGAACACACTCTCGCTAATTAGCGAGAAAAACTAGAAGTGGAATTTGCTGGGTTTCCCTATAGAGGGGTGGAAGCACATTTATCATTGCTTTATTTCTCTTTTATCTATTTTAGAGACTTGTTTTTGCTCTACCTTTTTATCCACAACTTGTAATAGCGGGCGTGTACATCCTTGGATGTAGAGGCCGGATGTTTTTCGTCAATTATCCCCAAAACAAAAAAACTTCTTCGGCTTGAACAGATTTGAAAAATTTTGGTCACACGAAATTAGCAAGGCTACAATTCAGTGCGTAATAGGCGTGCAGTGAGGACTACACAATCCGCGAGGCACGAGATCTACCAAAAAAATTGCACTCACTTCGTTCCAAATTGCCAAGAGTAAACTTTGACTTTTTTGGTTAGATCCATTTTGCTATCATCGAGCATATTATTGTATCTAGATACATAGCTAAATAATATTACCAAAAAAGTCAACGACTCTAAAGCAGGAAGAAGTAGTTAGAATAGAGGAACATAAACAAAGCGTAGTTTAGCAAGCTGATTAGTTTAGTGGGAAAATTTTTTGTAAGACAAGATAGTAGTAGTACTCGGCCGAGCGGTCGGTGTTCTCCAAGCTTGTGTATTCATCTATGAAGAAAATAAGCAACAGGAGTAACACCTTTCCTCTACGGCGAATGAAAAATTCGCGACACCGGATGATGCGTTGATGCGGAAATCACTGAGTAGCTACGGCGCCCTAAGCAATTTGAAGCTTTTTCGATCCTGAAATTAGCGAGAGCCTAATATTATACCGGTTCAGTGCAGCCAGCCAGGCGTGCGTGAGGAACTACACGTCCACGAGACGCAGTCACTAAAGAATTGCACTCCCTCCGTTCCAAATTGTAGAAATCGCTTTGACTTTTTGGTTAAGTCCATTTTTGCTTGCTATATATCGAGGCATATTATTGTATCTAGATACATAGCTAAATGGATATTGCAAAAAGTCAAAGTATTTAACGAGGAAGTAGTTCGAGGAATAGAGGAATTATAAACAAGCGTAGTTTAGCAACCGGTTAAATTTTGTGGGAAAGAAATTTTTTGTAAGACAAGATAGTAGTAGTACTTGATAGAGCAGTCATTGTTCTCATGCTTGTGTATTCATCTATGAAGAAAATAAGCGGCGAGAATTAACACCTTTCTCACTACGGCGGAGAAGCAGAAAAATTCGAGGCGACAGGATGATGAGTTGATGCCTAAAATGCTTGAAGGTACGTCGCACGAGCAGTATTTCAGTCACGAAATTAGCAAGGCCCTAATATTATCTGAAGTTCGAATGCGTAATAGAGCGTGCAGCGGACTACACAATCCCGCGAGCCACAGTCACAAAAAATTGCACTCCCTCCATTTCCAAATTGGCCAAGTCGCTTTGACTTTTTTTGGTTCGTCCATTTGCTATGTATCCAGGCATGTTGTATCTGAATACGCAGCTAAATGGACTTCATAAGGGTAAAAGCTGCTGAGGAGGAAATGGATTCGAGAATAGGGAATATAAACAAAGCGTAGTTTAGCAACGGTTAAGTTTAGTGGGAAAAATTTTTGTAAGACAAGATAGTGATATGCTAAACCAGGCGTCGATGTTCTCATGCTTGTGTATTCATCATGAAGAAAATAAAACGGCGAGGTATCGGCAATCCTCACTAGGAATAAGCGGAAAGCAAGCGAGGTATTGTTGATTTGTAATATGAATGAGAACCATCAACACCTTCTTTTTCAGATTCATTGATGACGGTATGGAGGATCATCTTTTATGCTCTTGGCTAGAAACCAGCCTAGATCTACATAAACCATATGTTTGGTACATGGCTTACTAATCAGAAGGATTACAAACTTGATTTGGGTTGGCGTCCACTGACTATATCTTTGAGGCCATTTGGCCAGCTGTCAGCGATATCTTTAACAAAATGATAGTTTTCTAAGTTGTCGAAGGTTATTTTCGGAGATGAGCCTATTAGGCTGCTTGATGCGAGCAGTTGCCAGCGTGATGAACAAGACAGAACACACTCTCGCTAATTAGCGAGAAAAACTAGAAGTGATTACATACACAATCCACAGAGGCACAGATCATTTGCTTTGCTCTTTATCTATTTTAAATTTGACTTGCCTCCGTTTTATCAAATTGTAATAGTAATCCTTTAGACTTTTGGTTCGTCCATTTTGCTATGTATCCAGCATATTATTGTATCTAGATACATAGATAAATGGATGTACCAAAAAAGTCAAAAGCGACTTTTTTTGGTTAGATCCAAGTATCTGAAACGGAGGAAGTAGTTCAGAATAGAGGAATATAAACAAACTGTAGTTTAGCAACAGTTTGTTTAGTGGGAAAATTTTTTTAAGACAAGATAGTAGTAATAAGGGGTTGAAACTATACCTTTCTCACACATATGTATTCATTATTGACATAAAATAAGTGTCAAATTCACCTTTTATATAAGAAACAAGTGGAATTTGAAAAATTCGCGACCCGGAAACCATTCCTCATGATGAAATGATGCCCAAATCAGAAATGGACCAAACACGCTGAGCAGGCAGAAAAATTTCAGTCACCTAGAAATTAGCAAGGCCCAAATATTATACTGTTCAATTACGTAATAGGCGAGCCGAGGCTGTGAGGACTACACAATCCTGAGGCACCCGCGATCACAAAAAATTGCACTCCCTCCGTTTCCAAATTGTAAAGTCGCTTTTGACTTTTTTAACCGGTCAGTTCCATTTTGCTATGTATCCAAGGACATATTATTGTATCTAGATACATAGCTAAATGGATGTTCCAAAAAGCACAAAAGTTCTTTACCTATAAAAGGAGGCCCTAGTTCAACAATAGAGGACAATAAACAAACTCTAGTTTCCACTTCTTCTTCTTCCTCCTCACTAGGATTAGTAGTTTTTTAACGCAACATTCTACCAATAAGGGGTTGAAACTATACCTTACTACACACATATACATTTATTATTAAATAATTCCATGGTAGTGTCCAAATTCTTGCTGTATTCTTATCTTGGTTGTGCATTAGAATTTGACCTTCATGTTCCCCGATACCATTCTGATTTATCCTCAAGATCTAACATGTTGGACCAAACATGATCACGACACATGAACTAAACTATAGTTTCTATGTTTTCAAGCCCATATCGCCATATAGAACTTTTATGCTTAAACCATTCATGCAATATAATTGGGTAGTGTCGGGATTGTCTTTCCATCCCGAGGTGGTTCGTTGGCCCAGGTCCTTGGCGGGGCTTGCTACATTGTCCATTCCGTCCATCCGTAGGGTGGGGCCATGGGGCATGAGTAGTTTTGGCTCCTTCCATATGGGGGGGACATTTTCTAATGAGGATGCTCTCCTCTACCTATAAAAAGGATGCCCTCTCCCCCTCATTCAACACACACCTCACAAGAAAGCTACTTCTCCTCTCCACTTCTTCTTCTTCCTCCTCGTAGTTGGATTAGTAGTTTAGGATGCCTTCCATTGGCAAAAATACCAAGGAAGGCTTGGCTCCTTGGAAGATTTCATTCTCGGAATAAATCTCCTCTATGGTTGCCTTCCAAAGCCTTTCTATATTCTTATGACTAGAATCTATATGCTCCACTTAGGATTTCTTTATTCCATGTTATTTCTATACCTTTGGCTTGAGTGAGTTTATCCCTTATGATCTAACATGTTGGTCCATGACATGATCATGTTATCTTGTTCATGTCTCTATAGATTCCATGCCTTCCTATGGGAAAATATAAAACTTTATGCTTAAACCATTCATGCAATGATAGATCCGGTAGTGTCGGATTGTATCTTAATGGCGGTTCTATCATCGTTGATGTACCTTGTGTTATCCCAACACGGTGGTTTCACTTAGGGTGGGGGCCATGGGGGGCATGAGTAGTGTCTAGTATTAGAGATGGGTTCTAAAATGCCGTATCCTTCGAATATGAAATGCAACATTCGTTTAGGGGGAAAATTTTGTAAGACAAGATAGTAGTAGTACTTGAAATCCCCCCAGTGTTCTCATGCTTGTTCGTAAATCATTCCATTGGGAAAATAGGAGGTCTCCCCCGAATTTCATTCGGCAATCCTCACTAGGAAAACCTAGAAATCAAGCGGTTCTATGTGTTGGTTGAATATGAATGAGACCATCCAACACCTTTTTATTCCTTATTGTCTTTATCCTTGAGTTTGGCTTGGAGGATCATCTTTTTATGCCCTTTACCGGCCTAAATCCCCTCATGAGATTGGTCCATAAGCCATATGTTTGGTACATGGCTCTACTAATCCTTTTAAAAGGATGCAAACTTCCTTTGGGAAAATATAAATAACGATACCTATATACTTTGGGCCATTTGCTACAAAATTATATCCGTCTTTAACAAAATGATATTTTATTTGTCGAAGGTTATTTTCGATGAGCCTATTGGCTATCACCAACACGAGCCCAGTTTCACTTAGGAACAAGACAAGAACACACTCTCGCTAATTAGCGATGGGAACTAGAAGTGATTACTTTGGATTTCCCTATAGAAATGGAAGCACATTTATCATTTGCTTTAGTTCTTTTTATAAGACAGAGACTTGTTTTAGTACCTTTCTATCCACTACTTGTAATAACATGCTTGTACAACATCTATGAAGAGGCCGGATGTTTTTCTCATCCATTATCTAAAAACAAAAAAGCAAGCCGCTTTGAGGTGTTGGTTGAAAATTTGAATGAGACCATCCAAATTTTCCAAGGCCCTAATATTATATGGAGGATCATCTTTTATGCTAGGCGCCTAAACCAGTGAGGACTACATAATCCATATGTTTGGTACATGGCTTACTAATCACAAAAAATTACAAACTTGATTTCAAATTGCAAGTCCACTTTGACTTTTATGGTTCGGCCATTTTGTAATGTATCCAGGCATATTATTGTATCTAGATACATAGCTAAATGGATGTACCAAAAAATTTTCAGATGAAACTAAACGGAAGAAGTAGTTCCGAATAGAGGAATATAAACAAACAAAGTTTAGCAACGCTAATTTAGTGGGAAAAACTTTTGTAAGACAAGTAGTAGTTTCCTATATAGGGGTGGAAGCACATTTATCATTCTCAAGCTTTAGTATTCATCTATGAAGAAAATAAGACTTGTTTTGTAACATCTTTCCTCACTACTTGTAATAATGAAAAATTCGTACAACCGGATGATGCGTTGATGCCATCCATTATCTAAAAACAAAAAAAGCTTCGTCGCTGAACAGATTTGAAACTTTCACCACCTAAAAATTACCAAGGCCCTAATATCATACGAGTTCAATTGCGTAATAGGCGCCTATGAGGACTACACAATCCACATAGGCACAGATCACAAAAAATTGCACTCCCTCCGTTCCAAATTGCAAAATCGCTTTGACTTTTTGGTTCGTTCCATTTTGCTATGTATCCGGGCATATTATTGTATCTAGATACATGGCTAAATGGATGTACCAAAAAGTCAAAGCGACTTTACAAACCAAACGGAAGAAGTAGTTCGAGAATAGAGGAATATAAACAAACTATAGTTTAGCAACAATTCGTTTTAGTGGGAAAAATTTTTGTAAGACAAGATAGTAGTAGTACTCAACGACGAGGAGTCATTGTTCTCATGCTTGTGTATTCATCTATGAAGAAAATAAGCGGCCCAGAATTAACACCTTTCCTCACTACCGGTGAATGAAAAATTCGCGACACGGGATGATGAGTTGATGCCCGAAATCACCGAAGGAGCTACGTCGCTGAACAGTTTGAAATTTCAGTCACCAGTAAATTAGCAAGGCCCTAATATTATACGCTTCAATTCTATAATAGGCGGTCTATGAGGACTACACAATCCACATAGGCACGATCACAAAAAAATTGCACTCCCTCCATTTCCAAATTGTAAGTCGCTTTCACTTTTTTTGGTTCGTCTATTTTGCTATGTATCCGTGCATATTATTGTATCTAGATACATAGCTAAATGGATGTACCAAAAAAAAGTCAAAGCGACTTTACAAACTTAAACGGAGGAAGTAGTTCAGAATAGAGGAATATAAACAAACTATAGTTTAGCAAATGCTTAGTTTAGTGGGAAAAATTTTTGTAAGACAAGATAGTAGTAGTACTCAACAGAGGAGTCATTGTTCTCATGCTTGTGTATTCATCTATGAAGAAAATAAGCGGCGAAATTAACACCTTTCCTCACTACCGTGAATGAAAAATTCAGCGACCCGGATGATGAGTTGATGCCCGGAAATCACTCAAGGAGCTACGTCGCTGAAACAGATTTGAAACTTTCGGTCACACCGAAATTACCAAGGCCCTAATATTATACGAGTTCAATTACAGTAATAGGCAGTCTGTGAGGACTACACAATCCACGAGAACACAATGATCACAAAAAATTGCACTCCCACCGTTTCCAAATTGTAAAGTTGCTTTGACTTTTTTTTGGTTCGCCCATTTTGCTATGTATCCGTGGCATATTATTGTATCTAGATACATAGCTAAATGGATGTACCAAAAAGTCAAAGCGACTTACAAGCTAAAACGGAGGAAGTAGTTCAGAATAGAGGAATATAAACAAACCGTAGTTTAGCAATAGTTCGTTTAGTGGGAAAAATTTTGTACGACAAGATAGTAGTAGTACTCGACAGGCCAGGGTCGGTGTTCTCAAGCTTGTGTATTCATCTATGAAGAAAATAAGCGGCCGAATTAACACCTTTCCTCACTACCGGCGAATGAAAAATTCGCGACCCGATGATGCGTTGATGCCCGGAAATCACTGGAGTAGCTACGTCGCCGAACAGATTTGAAACTTTCACCACTGAAATTACCAAGGCCGTAATATTATACGCTTCAATTCTCAGTAATAGGCGAAATGTGAGGACTACACAATCCACGAGAGACACAGATCACAAAAAAATTGCACTCCCACCGTTTCTAAATTGTAAGTTGCTTTGACTTTTTGGTTCGTCCATTTTGCTATGTATCCGGGCATATTATTGTATCTAGATACATAGCTAAATGGATGTACCAAAAAAAGTCAAAGCGAATTTACAAGCTAAAACGGAGGAAGTAGTTCAGAATAGAGGAATATAAACAAACCGTAGTTTAGCAACAGTTCGTTTAGTGGGAAAATTTTTGTAAGACAAGATAGTAGTAGTACTCGACGTAGAAAGCGCCGAAACTCAAGCTTGTGTATTCATCTATGAAGAAAATAAGCGTACAGAATTAACACCTTTCCTCACTACCCGGCGAATGAAAAATTCGCGACCGGATGATGCGTTGATGCCCGGAAATCACTGAAGTAGCTACGTCGCCTGAACAGATTTGAAACTTTCAGTCACACCGAAATTAGCAAGGCCCTAATATTATACAGCTTCAATTCAGAATAGGCGGCAGCGAGGACTACACAATCCACGAGGCACGTATCACAAAAATTGCACTCCCATCAAGTTTCCAAATTGTAAGTCGTCGATTTGACTTTTTGGTTAGTCCATTTTGCTATGTATCCGGGCATATTATTATATCTAGATACATAACAAAATGGATGTACCAAAAAAGTCAAAGCGAATCGACAAGTTGAAAAAAGAGGAAGTAGTTCAGAATAGAGGAATATAAACAAACTCTAGTTTAGCAACAGTTCGTTTAGTGGGAAAATTTTTGTAAGACAATATAGTAGTAGTACTCGACAGAGCGTCGGTGTTCTCAAGCTTGTGTATTCATCTATGAAGAAAATAAGCGGCAGAATTAACACCTTTGCTCACTACCCGCGAATGAAAAATTTGCGACCGGATGATGCGTTGATGCCCGGAAATCACCGGAAGTAGCTACGTCGCCTGAACAGATTTGAAACTTTCAGTCACCCGAAAATTAGCAAGGCCCTAATATTATACAGTTCAATTACAGAATAGGCGCTCCGTGGAGGACTACACAATCCACGAGGCACGAGATCACAAAAAATTGCACTCCCTCCGTTTCCAAATTGTAAGTCGCTTTGACTTTTTTGGTTCGTCCATTTTGCTATGTATCCAGCATATTATTGTATCTAGATACATAGCTAAATGGATGTTCCGAAAAAGTCAAAGCGACTTACAAACTAAAACGGAAGAAGTAGTTCAGAATAGTGGAATATAAACAAACAGTAGTTTAGGCGTTTAGCAACAGTTCGTTTAGTAGGAAAAATTTTGTAACACAAGATAGTAGTAGTACTTTCGGCAGAGCAGTCGGTGTTCTCAAGCTTGTGTATTCATCTATGAAGAAAATAAGAAGCGTAATTAACACCTTTCCTCACTACCTAGCGAATGAAAAATTCAAAGCATAACACCGGATGATGCGTTGATGCCCGGAAATCACTCAAGTAGCTACGCCACCTTTTGAACATTTGAAAATTTCAATCACCGAAATTTGCAAGGCCTTAATATTATATAGTTCAATTCGTAATAGGAAGTATATGAGGACTACACAATCCACGAGGGCACAGATCACAAAAATTGCACTCCCTCGGTTTCCAAATTGTAAAATCGCTTTGACTTTTTTTTTGGTTCGTCCATTTTGCTATGTATCCGGGCATATTATTGTATCTAGATACATAGCTAAATGGATGTACCAAAAAGTCAAAGCGACTTACAAACTAAACGGAGGAAGTAGTTCTGGAATAGAGGAATATAAACAAACCAGTAGTTTAGCAACAGTTCGTTTTAGGTGGGAAAATTTTTGTAAGACAAGATAGTAGTAGTACTCGACAGAAAGCAAATCGGTGTTCTCATGCTTGTGTATTTATCTATGAAGAAAATAAGCAGCAGAATTATCAGCTTTCCTCACTAGGAAAAACTAGAAAGCAAGCCAGAAATGTGTTGGTTGTAATATGAATGAGACCATCCAACACCTTTTCCAAGATTGTCCGTATTCAAAAAAAAGTATGGAGGATCATCTTTTATGCTACTGGCCTAAACCAGCCTAGATCTACATAAGCCATATGTTTGGTACATGGCTTACTAATCAGAACAAAAGGATTAGAAACTTGATTTGGGTTGGCGTCACAGCTATATGCTGGGCCATTTGGTGCTGTCGAAACGATATTATCTTTAACAAAACGATAGTTTTCTCGTTGTCAAAGGTTATTTTGAGATGAGCCTATTGGCTGCGATCGAGCCCGATTGCAGCGTGATGAACAAGACAAGAACACACTCTCGCTAATTAGCAGAAAACTAGAAGTGATTACTTTGGAGTTTCCCTATAGAGGGTTGAAGCACATTTATCATTTGCTTTAGTTCTCTTTATCTGTTTTAGAGACTTGTTTTGCTCTACCTTTTTATCCACTACTTGTAATAATTGGTCGTGTACATACTCGGATGTAGAGGCCGGATGTTTTTCTCATCCATTATCTAAAAACAAAAAAAGCTTCGTCGCTGAACAGATTTTGAAAATTTCAGTCACCGAAATTAGCAAGGCCCTAATATTATAATTTGTTCAATTCACAGAATAGGCGTGCTGTGAGGACTACACAATCCACGAGGCACGATCACAAAAAAATTGCACTCCCCGTTTCCAAATTGTAAGTCGCTTTGACTTTTTTGGTTCGTCCATTTGTTATGTATCCGGACATATTATTGTATCTAGATACATAGCTAAATGGATCTACCAAAAAGACAAAGCGACTTTTACAAACCAAAACTAAGTAGTTCGAGAATAGAGGAATATAAACAAATCTGTAGTTTAGGCGTTTAGCAAACAGTTCGTTTAGTAGGAAAATTTTTGTAACACAAGATAGTAGTAGTACTCGACGTGAAAGCAAAATGGTGTTCTCATGCTTGTGTATTCATCTATGAAGAAAATAAGCGTTGTAATTAACACCTTTCCTCACTACCGGCGAATGAAAAAATTCAAGCGACACCGGATGATGCGTTGATGCCCTCGAAAATGGAAATCACCGAAGTAGCTACGTCGCTTTGAATAGATTTGAAAATTTTAGTCACCAGTAAATTAGCAAGGCCCTAATATTATACAGTTTAATTCTATAATAGGCGCCCAGGAGGACTACACAATCCATAGAGGCACAGATCACAAAAAATTGCACTCCCTCCATTCCAAATTGTAAGTCATTTTTGACTTTTTGGTTCGTCCCATTTTGCTATGTATCTAGGCATATTTTTGTATCTAGATACATAGCTAAATGGATGTACCAAAAAAGTCAAAGTGACTTACAAATTAAAACGGAGGAAGTAGTTCAGGAATAGAGGAATACAAACAAACTTTAGTTTAGCAACAGTTCATTTAGCAGGAAAAAATTTGTAAGACAAGATAGTAGTAGTACTCGATGCAGGCGCTTAGTGTTCTCGAGCTTGTGTATTCATCTATGAAGGAAAATAAGCAGCAGAATTATCACCTTTCCTCACTTCGTGGTGACTGAAAAATTCAGGCGACACCGGATGGCGCGTTGATGCCAGCTGTTGGATGGAAATCACTGAAGTATCCATGTGAGGCTAATATTATACAGTTCAATTCTGCAATAGGCAGTCTATTAGGACAACAAGAACCACGTAGTCACGTAACACAAAATAAATTAAATGTAGTTCAGAATAGAATAGTATAGACAAACTGCAGGTTTAGTAACATTTCATTTAATAGGAGGAGTCATTGTTCTTAAGCATGTATATTCATCTATAAAGAAAATAAGCGTAAGTAGTTGCAGTCTCCTAAAACAAAAACACAAAGGTAACAACATTAATGTAGTAGCCAGTGTCAAGTTCAAGATGTACAACTCAATACATCCATCTCGGGATATAGTTATATAGTTCAATTCTATAATAGACAGTGTATGAGGAGTAGACGAGAGCCCTGCTCGCTTGTTCTTGTAATTTTGCTTCATCTTGTTTTGAGCTTATTCTCTCACAAGATACTATTAAACAAGCGAACAAAGCTCTCGGGGGCAATGATCACCAAAAAAAAAAGGTAGTACTCTACAGGCGTCGTGTTTTTACTTGAGCATGTGTTGGCATTTGTTAAGTGCTAAAAGAATATGAAGGATTCTCGCAGTGCACGAGAACACCTACCATTGTAGCTTTTCCCTAGGATGAGTATTCTAGAGTATCGTATCCACAGGGAAGCTTTGGCTAAAGAATTCTAATAAGTCACAATCATGTATCCACTAACTTAGCAAACCACTAGACTATAGTAAGGGGTAATTGTTAAAGGATAAGTAAATGTCAATGCATAAAATAATAACCTACCTAAGATATCAAAGAGTAACTAAACTAATCAAGAGGTCAAAGGGAGAGATCAAGGTTCCCGAAAGTACTTCTCTATTACTTAGGTTCTATGATAGCAATCACACCATAACACTTCGGACATCGTAACACTAGCCACGTAAAGAGATGAGAAGGGGGCTAGGAAGTCCGACTACGGTCCTACAAACACCAACCCTAACGTGGTGGAATACGCCGGCCATCGTGGCTCGCCACCACCGGGCTACCACAAACTATTCGGTGGGATTGGGTGCAATCTCAGGTAATCTATAGCCTAGACACCATGTCTATACTATAAATTACTACTCTAGCTACCATGAATAACTAGAGTCCTCAATACGAGCGGAGATCCCATGCAATAGCATAACAACTATACTTAACCATATATGTAAAACATGGAAGTAAATAGAGAAGATAAATATGTGAATCATAAGTCTTGTAGAGAAGATACAAAGACATACCATACCCTCAAGACATCTCGAGCAATGGAGCATAGCTCCTCTCTCCTTTACTCTGATTAGATCTAAGTTAGATCTAATCTAGTTCTAATTTCATGTCTAATCTACTTCTAATTACATGGCTAATCTTCTTCTAATCTACTTCTAATTCACTAATCCTAGAGAGAGTTATCCTTACATTGGGACACCTCTACAACCGAGAGATAATGAATAGAATAAGATAGAATTAATTCGGTTTCACCACGGGGTCGGGGGTCTTCTTATATAGGCCTTGGCGATGAACGATAGCCCTTGGATCAAACCGGCCTTGGCTACGATGTAGATACAACCTCAATGTCGGTGGTGAACCGCCATAGAAAGGAGAGGCCGACATGTGGGCCCGTACTGGGCGGCCGCATAGTTGGCACCGGCGGCGCCGGTGGCATGCCACCTCGATCCCGCTTGTCGGGTACCAATATTAAAGGGTACCCTAAACGCACGACAAGTCGCGTAAACCCCAAGCGACACACTCGGCCCGGATCGGCCTCAACGCAAGCTCGGCCATAAGACACCTCGCCTCGCCGCGAGCTCGGAGGCGGGCGAACTCCACCTCGTGCGGCGAGCTGCGTAGGTCGGGCCGAGCTCCACCTCACGGCTCGGAGGCCGTGATGCAAAACTCACCGCCTGCCGCGAGCTCATGGGTCGGGCCGAGCTCCTCCTCATCTGAGCTCGGCCGGCCCGTGTCTGAAAGCTCAGCCTCGCTCGGCTCTAAGCCGGCGGACTGATCCCCGTCTCGAGCAGGCTCTTAGCCCGCGTCCTAGAGCTCGTCGGACCGCATAACTCACGGGATCACTCAGGCTCGCGCGACCCTTCACCACGAACGACTACTAAGTCGTATGGGCCTCTCATCTAGCACCACCGTGGTCTCCACGCGCTCCCCGTCTGCGATCCCCGGAAGGGACGGGTGAGACGTCTCCACCTCGAGCGACTAAGGGCCGGACGGACCGCTTTTTTCCGCCTCGCCCGACCTATAGGTCGGGCGGCCCACGACGCTCGTGAGCTCATGAGCCAGCTCTCACCAAAACAAACCACCGCGCGACCTCGGGGCGCGTGACCGTCTCCGATTCTTACGGCGTGGAGCTCGACACGGCGTAAAGCTCCGACTCTTAAGTCTCCGGGACCATCCACCCGACGCGCGCCCTTCCCTTCCATACGAGCGGGCAAGTCAATCTACAGTTTTCGGCGGGGGGCCTTTTCGAGTGTTGTAGGCGTTGCGGCGCCATGCGTAACCACAGCTGCAGCGCCACGGCTACGTCGCAACGGCGGACATCAATGCCCACGGCGGGCGGCGTATCGGCCCGATGCCGAATTCGCCTCCCCGACAGCCACTACCAGACAACGGCGACCTCGGCAGCGGCGCCCAGCTCCCGTCGAGCTCTCCTGTCCACGTTTTCTTGCGACACGAAGTCGCGCGCATTTATGGCCGGCGGCGCGACGAGCTCATTGTTCCCTCCGTCACCAACCAGCGAGCTCACAGGCTCGGTGGACGGAGACGAGCTACGCACATCTAAATATGGAGCCGCCCCTACGAGACTCTATGACGACCGATGAGCGCGACTACCGGGTAGGGCGGTGACGACGTCGCGCCGACGCCGGATAGCCCGGCGTGCCGCAAACTCAAGCGACTTTTACACTTTTACCCCTCTATTTTATATTCTTCACACCTTTAGTCCTTCTCCGGTGGCACCCATGTATCCTCCCCTTACGACTATAAAAGGAGAGCCTTGGCCCACCGGAGAGGAGGATCGATTTTCTTCCCATCGCATCCTCATTCGAACACACACCACTCACGAGACTTGGGAGCCGGGCCTCCCTCTCTCGACATGCTTGTATTCGCCCGATGCGGCGTTTGAGCTCGCCACATAGTGACTCCAACCGAGATCGGGACTAGGGTGCCCGATTGCCCCAACCAATAAATCTTGCGTTTTGTGTCCCTTGAGCTAGGCCATCAAGTCCCACACGAGCCATTCGACCAGATTTCACTATGTCCGTGGTATATCAGCCATATTCCACCACAACAGTTGGTGCGCCCGGTAGGGGGCGCTCGTGTGGCGATAGTCAACTGCCCGATAGCTTTCTTCCGTTTAAATCGCCCGCGTCCTGAGCGCCGTGCGCTTCAGGACGCTTCGTCTTCGTCAACACCGGTCCCAAGGGCCTATCGCTGGGGCCACCCTTCCTCGATCGATCAGCATCGCCGCCGACTCCGTGTTAGTGCGCTCGCGTCTGCGCCCATTTGGATCGCTCTTCATCGTCGTCTCGGCACCGCCACCGCCCGAGGCATACGCCCCCAAAGGGGTAGGCGCTCGGCGCTTCTTGCCGTGGAAGCTCGCACTCTCGTCGAAGGGGCCTCCACGAGCTCGATCGGCATCGCCACGAGCTGGGAAACCAGGGAGACTTCGCGCCCCGCACGACCTCTGGGTCGCAGGCCCTTCCGCCTCGAGCGCGCCACGGCCTCCCGGGCGCGCGGGTTGCCGCGCCCCACACGACCTGGGGATGCGGGGCTGCGCGTCATCGCCCGCACGACCTATGGCCGCTGGCCATGGGCGTCAGGTCCCGTCTGACCTCCCTCTCGGTGCCCCGCGCCCCGCGGCCACGGGTTGAGGGAATCATCCCCGCACGACCTTTCCCTCCGACTTCAGGAGGTATCCATCCCGGGTACGCGTCCGTGACCGCACACGACTTGGCGCGCTCGTCCTCATGCGTTGCGTCTCACCCCGGCGCCCTGGCGCCCCGGCCTTGCATGTAGTGGAGGCCAAGCGACCAACTCCCACATCACGCGCGCCCGCCGCAAAGACTCGGCGGTGCGGCTCACACGACATCGCTCCGGTGGAGGCGCATAGCACGAATCCCCGCCTGATCGGGCGCGGCTTGCCTCGGCCGTGGTCCGCATGGACCCACCTCCTCGCCAAACTAAGACGGGCGTGGGGCCGTGCCCGCCACTCGCTCACGGGAAAGGGAGGACGGCGTGTCGCGCCACAAGCGACCTCGCCCGCACAATCCGCGGGGTCGATCGCGGAGACCGGCTCGTCTTCGCGCGCCACCGCCCCATCCCGCCGCGACCTGCGGGTCGCCAAAGTACGCTCACCTCCTCTCGTCCAGTAGCGACCAGCAGGTCAAGGTCCGCCATGTCGCTGCCCGTACCGCCGCGACTTCAAAGACACGAGTCCCGCCGTGTCGCCGCGACTACGCGCCGATCGTCGCCCCCATCCCGTCGGGTCGCCAAACTTCATCGCCGAGGCCGGCCAAGCTCTATCGGCGAGCTCGCCGCTGAGCTCTTCCGACGAGCTCTATCACGAGCTCTCCTTTAAGCTACGCCCCGAGCCTTCGCTGAGCCTCCACGAGCTCCACCTAGAGCTCCGCTACAAGCTCCCCGACAAACTCCAACTCGAGCTCCACCGCTGAGCTCGGCCGAAAGAGCCTCACCGCGAGATCCGTCGAGCTCGGCCGAACGAACTCCACCACCCGTTGAGCTCCACGAACTCCGTCACTCCACGAGCTCCTCCGGGGTTCCGCCTCGAACGAGCTCCGACAATTGCAAGCCTGCGAAGGTCGGATCCACTCGCCGCGTCTCGCGCGACCTGCGGGGATCGAGGCCTCCCGCTCCCGGGCGACCCGCAAAGTCTTGCGCGACCGAGCTACGAAATCCGCTGCCTCGGTTCCCTGTCACGCACGACCTAGGGGCGGGATCCCCGCCACGCCGCGACATGCGGCCGTCCCGATATCCCGGCGCTCACGCAACATATCAGGCGAGGGATCTCCGTCCGATGCGACTTGGCGCGACTCAGGTCGAGGCCGCTCACACGACTTGCGCGACATAGAGCCGGAGTGCCGTGCCGCACGACCCGGCGTGCACCTCCACCCCTTCCGACCACGCTTCGACTCGCCCGACGACTGCCGTTCGGTGAGGGTCGCGTCCGCCGATCGCTTTGCCGCGATACGCCGCCGAGATAGGCTCCACTTCGAGCTCCACCTCAAGCTTTCGCCGAGCTAGGCCGAACGAGCTCCACGGCCCGAGGTTTCACCATCGAGCCTCGTCGAACTCCGTCGATGATCTACATTTGCAAAGCTTCACCGAGCTCGTCGCCTCATGTGCTGGGCCGGCCATTCATCCGACCTCGACGGCTCGTGTGACCGCGCTCATACTCGACATGTACGAGATTAAGGGCGTCGGCGATCAAGTCCTCTCCAACGCCCGAGACATCGAACAGCTACGTCTCTTTTACCCTTAATGTACTTCGTAAATTATCGTTATAATAGAAAGTACTTCCCGACCTCCGCCCCGGGCGAGGCCAGCCCTTGCTCGGGGGCTGCAGAGGACAGGATGCTCACCCGTATTCTCCGTAACTTTTATGAAAAAGCCTAAGCGCTAGTCAATTCGTTTAATAACCCTGGGCGACTCGAGCTCGTCGAGGTCGCTTTTGCGACCTGTTTGGGTCTTGTTTGTTCTCTTTCCTTTTTTGCTTATCGGGGAACATCGTCCGACTAAGCTATAAGTTGAAGTCACGAGGCATGGCGCGGGCGCTTATCAACCTCCTACGCCCCCGCGGCTACGGAGAAAAGGCCTGCCATCCGCTCCTCTAAAGTCCGACTTTAAGCTTAGGAACTCGATGAGCCCTCAAGAGCAAAAAGAGAACGAACAACAAGAGACTTTTGCGATTAAAGTTATGTGCCTGACTCCGGGAACTTCATTTATCCGCGACCGAAATAGGCACTGCCTCGATCTACATCAACTTCTATAATCGTGCAGGTACATCGACGGACTCAACGTACGTCATCAAGACCCACGAGCTCGCCTACGCGCTCCAAACCACTCGCCCAGGTCCCGCCGAGGCCGTGCGCCAAGATCCGCACCCCATACGACCTATGGGTCTTCGCGGCATCATCGCGCTCCGCAACGACCTCCAGGTCAGGGACGTCGGGGAGCACGCGTGACAGCGTCCCCGCGCTGGTCCCGCTTGGTCTCGCCTGCGACCTCATGGGTCACCCCGCCTCGCAACGCCCGCCCGCGTCACGCGCGGGGGCCTTGTCCGTCTCGCATGACCTCGTGGTCGGGGCAGCCCGGTCTCGCTCCGCGCCAACGCGCGCTCTCGCACGACCCACGTACCGCGACCGCCGGCCATGGCGAGCCGAGCTAGTGGTTGAGTACCAATCGAGCAAAACTACGTCCGCACACGGAGGCCACAAGCCGATGCATGTGTGCATGCAGAGCTGAACAAAGAAACCATGCTTGCTAACAATAGCACATAGGAGTATCCAACGCGATCGAGGTCAGAGGTCAACTCCTCGTCGCACCATCTACCGGTCGCGGGTCCATCCCGCGCGACCTCGAGGTCGGGAAACCAGTCTCCTCCAAACGTCTCACGACATGGGGCTACGGGGCCGCATGACCTGTCCCGTCCCGCGCGCGTCACGCGCGTCACGCACGACGTTCAGGTCATACGGGCCGCTCCTCCCGGCTCCATCCAACTTGACTCGCCGGCGCAGGAGTGGTCCTGCCTCACTTCCGCTGCGACCTCACGCCTGCAGGCCGAAGATGACGCGCCACGACCAAGATCGGGGGCCGATCCGCCATCCCGCATGCGCCCCTCGCGACCTGCCATCTGGATCGCGAGGCGCATCCCACCTTGTATCATGCATGTGCGTCCAGCGCGACCCTAGCGCCGTGAGACCGCCCTCGCGCATGCCGCGCTGAACGCGCCTGCGTCACGCGCCCCGGCGGCGCGAAGAGGCCGTCGCCCCTCGCAGCGACCTCTGCCACGGTGCCGCCCCCATCACTTCCGTCCCGCCACGATCTGATGGCGCGCGCCCCCACCTCCCCTTTCCGACTACGCGACTCACACAACCTACGCGCCCCCAAGCGACTTGGCGCCTTTCGGAGGCGCCCCGCACGACATACGCAACACGGTGATAGGCATCCCGCACAACCTATTCACCTCACCTCCCCAACCCGCACGACCTATGGCATCGCCGTACCATGGCGGAAACCACAACATCAGGATTCGACGAAGGTAAATAAATAAGAGGTAAAATCTTTTTCCTCTTCCGATTCCGACTAACACGTCGTGCCCGTCTCGCGCGACTCAGTGGTCGACTCGGTTCGACTAGCGGACGGGCGTAGCGATGAGCTCGCCGTGATTCAGGGGCTCGGGGTTCGAAGGCCGGCCCATCGAGGGTTCGACGGCCGCCCGGCCCATCTAGAGCGAGGGGCGGATCGAGGGGAAGTCCAAGCGACTCTCGCTTGCGAGCTACGAATGCCGCAAGTCTCCTCGAACTCGTGTTCGAGTCACCAGGAGCGACGCACGGACCTCCCGCCTCTTCCTTGAAGAAAAGGCGTCGTAAACTCGAGACATTATCTCGAGGAAATGCGAGGCCGAGCTCTTGGAACATGAGGTCGATCCACTAGCTGATCAAACGAATGAGCTGACGAGCTCGGGCCTCACTCGAACTACCCGCTAGCAACTCACCGAGCACCTCGTCTCGACCGCCGAGGCAAGACAAGGCACGAGCTCACCCCATCTCCCCGCGAGAGAGCAGAATGGGGAACGAAAACGCAGCTCAAACGAAAGTCAGGCGGATTCCGCCGATCGATTGGAAATACAAGCCTCTACGAGTGTATCACTCTCGTATAGCCTCGGGGAGCTACGCCGGCCCGTGCGCCCAGGCGCACCCTCCGGCACGGAACAAACCCAACGACGATCACAATGACCTCGACTTCGACCTTGAGCGCTTGAGGAAGAATCCCTCTCCCCCAAACGCTCGGGGGCTACCGTCGGGTACCAATATTAAGGGTACCCTAAACGCACGATGAGTCGCGGCAAACCCCACAAGCGACACTCAACGGCCCAAGCCACCTCGGCCTCAACGCAAGCTCATGAGCCCGCTCCACCTCGACCTATAGGTCGAGCCTGGCCCATGACTCGCCTGAGCTCATGAGCCTCTCCTCATACGAAGCTCATACGCAAAACAAACCACACGCTCGAATGAGCTCTCCGAGAGCTCGTCCCGTGACTCACTCTCCGATTCACCACGAACGACTACTAAGTCGTATGGGCCTCTCATCTAGCACCACATGGGTCACTCCACGCGCTCCCAGGTCCGCACGACCAAGGGCGGGTGAGATGTTCTCCGCCTCGGCGACTAAGAGCGACCGCTTTTTCCGCCTCACACGCGACCTATAGGTCCGGAGTGGCCCATGACTCGTGAGCTCATGAGCCCGGCGCTCTCACCAAAAACAAACCACACGCGACCTCCGAGGCCGCGTGACTGCCTCCGATTCTTCGACGTGGGCTCGACACGACGTAAAGCTCCACGAGCTCTTAAGTCTCGGGACCATCCACCCGACGCCCCTTCCGCACGAGGAACGGGTAAAGTCCAATCTATAGTACTCGGCCGGGCGCACTCGAAAGTGTTGTAGGCGTGGCGGCGCCATGCGTAGCCACGCCTACGCCCCGCGACGCACCGACAGCGGACATCAATGCCCCCTCGCGGGCACGGCGTATCGGCCCAGATGCCGACCGCCTCCCGACAACCACTACCGCACAACGACGACGCCGCAACGGCGGCCGAGCTCCCGCCGAGCTCTCCCGTCCACACGTTTTCTTGCGACACGGCACGCCGCATTTATGGCCGGGCGGCGCGACGAGCTCATTGTTCCCTCCGTCACCAACCAACGAGCTCCGAGCTCGGTGGGACGGAGGTACGGCACATCAAAATATGGAGCCGCCCCTATGAGACTCTATGACGACCGACGAAGCGTACTACCGGGTAGGGCGGTGACGACGCGTGCGACGCCGGACAGCCCGGCGTGCCCGCAAACCCTGGCGACTTTTACACTTTACCCCCTCTATTTTATATTCTTCACACCTTTAGTCCTTCTCCGGTGGCACCCATGTATCCTCCCCTTACGACTATAAAAGGAGAGCCTTGGCCACCGAGAGAGAGGATCGATTTTCTTCCCATTGCATCCTCATTCTAACACACACCACTCATAGAGACTTGGGAGCCGGCCTCCCTCTCTCGACATGCTTGTATTCGCCCCGATGCGAGCGTTTGAGCTCGCCACAAAGTGACTCCAACCGAGATCGGACAAGGGTGCCCGATTGCCCCGAACCAAGATAAATCTTATGCGTTTTTGTCCCTTGAGCTAGGCCATCGAAGTCCCACACGAGCCATTCGACCGATTTCACCGCGGTCCGTGGTATATCCGCCATATTCCACCACGACACGCCGTTCCTTCCGTGTCCTCTCGGTACCTTCTAGAATGTTTTAGTCCACTTTTCGGGTTGAGTTGCTTCATGGTTAAGTCTTGTCATCGTATGTGAGATATATTCGAACTTTCTCCATTCTTCTCTCGCATTTATCCTGTTAAGTCCCTCAAAAAGATATAAATCACCAAAGCTTATGGAATTATGTTAGTTAGACCCCTAGTCTATGTTGATATTCAAATTATGTCCTTATTTCATGTTTAGTTGACTATTAATATTATACTATAACAGGTGTCAACAAGTTCCCCCAAGCTTACCCTTTGCTAGTCCCTAGCAAAGCCAAACTTAGCAATGGATCAGGAGTTGCTACAACGCTTTCACACCTCACAAGTACACATGCTTTCAAACAAAATTTCTCTCCATATAAAGATAAACTTTTCAAAACTTCATCTTACCCAATTACCTTTTACCTTTTTGGGGCTTATAATCTTTTTCTTCAATCTTGGGTAATTGAAAGATAGAATAGTCAAGGCGAGCACTAAATCTCAAACTCTTTTGATCAACTGTCCTTCCGGAGTTTTTGCTGGTTTTCAAATAAAACTCAAAGTTCCTCAGTATGACTCTCTCTAATCTCTCATTTGTGGTATTTGTGGATCCTCACTTAAACAATAATGTTATGTTGCCTTTCTCTAGGACACTATGCCTTCTTCTCTCTCACCCTAAATCTAAGGCTTATATGTGGAGTTTATAGGTGGGAGAAGAATAAATCTACTTACTAAGCATATATTGTAAATTCAAGCAATGGATCCAAAGTTACAAGTGAAGATCTCTAGATTGGTTTTGGCTAATTGATGACATCCTTAGGACTAATCTCTCTATGCTAAGTGTTGTTTTAGTTGGAGATTGGCCAAGTCAAGGACGATGCATGGTGGTCATGGTGGATGGATCGAGATGATTCAAATGATGATCAAGTGCATGACTTGAGTGGATGGTGGATCAAAATGGGCTCAAGGCAAAGGTATATCCATAGGGCCATTTTGATTTTACACTCAAGACACCATAGAGGGTGTGAGTGATTATAGGATCGATAAGCCGTACTATAAAGAGGGGAAAACTATCGTACATATCGGTCCTCATGTGCCTCTAGGTTCAAAATCATTTGCATGCATTCTAACCTAGAGAGCTAAGCCAACCTTCGAAATTGATTGTGAAAATGCTAACACACGAGCACATGGTGATATACACATGGTGGTGTTGGCACATTTGCGGGCGGTGATGGTTGCAGGGGTTGAGATGGGTTTGGGTACCGCTCACCCTCCCGCCGAGCTTGCGAGGCGGATTCGGCGCTTTTGAGAAAATGAAACATCTATTTTCTATTGCGCCGGATGCATCGTGGTGGTAAAAACATGCTAGTCCTTGTTCTCAAGTTGGTACACTTGGTGGATAGCATGTCGAAGCAAAGGCGGCAGAGAAACGACGAAAATTCGCTGCTCTGTGCTGACCGGACGCACGACCGGAACCATGACCGGAAGCACGAGGCTCGGCCGGACGCCCGGTGAGTGCGCCCGGCGAAGAGAGCAATTTTTCGATGGATCGGCCGGAGCGGCCGGACGCACCGACCGAAAGCTTCCGGTCGACCGGAAGCACCGACGGACGCTGCGTGATCGGACTCGCTTCAGCAGCTCGGTCGGCGATCCGGTTGGGGTTGTCGGTTGATGGCCGGACCGACCGGACTCACCGGTGAGTCCGGGTCGATCGTCCGGCCAGCTGATTTTTTCGCCAGATTGCACCCCAACGGCCACATTTTTCGTGGTGGGGGGGTATTTATACCCCTTTGGCCGGTTCTAGGAGGCCTCTTGGTCATTTTGAATCAATCCTAACATCTCTAGAGCTGAGCACTCATCCTCCTCCTCACTCCTTTGCTTGAGAGCATCCATTCTAGTGAGTTGAGGTGATTCAAGTGCATTTGCTTTGATCATTGCATCTAGTGGCGCTTGAGGATCGTTGTGAGCCGGTGGATTTCTTGTTGCTCTTGGGGAGCACCACCCCTAGCCGGCTTGGTGATTGGTGGAGGCGTTGGCAAGAGTTGGTGATTGTTCTTGGCCACCTCCGGTGATTTGTGAGAGGACCGTGCATCCTCGTCGGGACGACGAATTGCAAGATAATACATTGCTCGTGTCGGTGAGTACCTCTCATTTGCTTTTGGTGCGGTAAGCCTAAAGGCATTTGGCTTGGAGTGAGCTCCACACCGACCCACACGTGAGAAGGTCGACACAACGGAGACGTAGCTTGACGGGTGCTCAAGTGAACTTCGGGATAAATCATTGTCTCCACTTGTCTCTTGTTGTCCCTTGGTGATTGGCAACGATTTGGTTATCTCATTGTGTCATCTTGGTGATTGGATTGACTAGCCTCGACATTGTGGTATAACTCTTCTACACTCTTGCATTACTTTCATAGATAGTGTAGTTTGAGTAGCCTTGCTAGTTGTTTAGCCTTGTTTTGAGTAATCTAGCTTGTTCACCTAGTTGGTAAAGTAGCAACTTAGCCTTTGTGTGTGAACTAGAGATCATAGCAACTAGAATTGTCAATAGGAGGCTTGCCGACAAGTAGAGCTAGAGCAAACGCGTTTATCGCCCTTTGTTATTCTAACAAGTTTGTCTAGTGTTTTGTAGAAATTTTTATTAGGCTATTCACCCCCCCTCTAGCCATTTAGGACCTTTCAACAAGTCACACTGATCAAGTGGTGCATGTGTATGGTGGATAGGATATATATGGTAGAAAATGTAGTAAAGCATGTAGTGAAGTGAATAGAATAGATGATGGGAAATCTTACTTTTGCTCCTTGAGGAATCTTCTCTCTTTTGAATTTAGAAACTTTGCAGAGAACCTGGGTTGTATCTTTTTCTTTCTTTATTTTTCTTTTTAGAGAGGTGGGCTCTGCTCACCCTAGACTTTTGTCTTTTATTTCCTCTCTTTAAAGATGTGGGTTCTACTCACCCTGGACACTTGTCCATTTTTCATCTTTATTATTATTATTTTTTTCTTTTTCTTAGGGAGGTAGGCTCTACTGCCCGTAGGACTTTTGTCCATTTTTCATCTCCCTTTCTTTTCTTCTTTTTTTTTTTTTCCTTAGGGAGGTAGGCTCTACTCGCCTGTAGGACTTTTGTCCATTTTTCATCTCCTCTTTTTTTTTTTTTAATCTACAACCCGCATCTCTTTTGCAATAACTTTTTTTGAGGTAAAATATAATGGAGCTTTTTGTAAGACATTGGCTAGCAATGAATGAGTGGATGGGTATAGGAAATATTTTTGGTTGTTCTCTCCTAGGATAGGAGTAGAATATTTTTAGTGGATGTTGG
Source organism: Hyparrhenia diplandra (assembly GCA_015847255.1). Lineage (NCBI taxonomy): Eukaryota > Viridiplantae > Streptophyta > Magnoliopsida > Poales > Poaceae > Hyparrhenia > Hyparrhenia diplandra. Next base: position 40,509 of record JADLZK010001170.1, on the reverse strand, counting down.
TGGATGCTTTGTGGATGCGTACTTCGGGGTAGAAGTAGCATAAATGCAAGTGGTGTAGAGTGGAGTGGAATAAAGTGTGCATGATCGGTATGACAAGTTTCTAAGGGTCGACAAAGATTGAACAAACTCAATGCAAAGCAAGCAGCCTATATATATGTCAAAAAGGTTTTCCTAATCTAGAGTGGAGTGGAATAAAGTGTGGTAGGAGGTTCAACACTCTTGTCACACAGGAACTTATCATATGCACTTTAATTTTCAAAAGATAAATCTCCGTAAATCTAGTATTACTAGGGAGTAAGATAAATAGCAAATCAGACTCTCATATATCATATCCATCAATCACCTAGACTTTAGAGCAAGCATTTGCTACCCACAGGTTTCAGGTTCAAAGCAAATCTCAAGTCAAAGCAGTTTACATTTAAAAGCTCGAGAGAAATTAAGCTTGAAAGGTAGGTACTTGAAAGGAATTACGACGAGACAACTATTCATCATCTCCAAGGCTAGAGATTATCTTCGAGTTTATTTTATTCTCACACTCTAATTAAGACTCTTTAATAAAGACTATATAGACTCTATTTATTTAGTTTCCTTAATTATGCATCCTTTTATATCTTTCCAAAGCAAACAAATCTAACTAATATTAAATAAGATAGAAGGATACTTATCTGGATACATGGGGGTTGCCCTCCCCCAAGCTGGATGTTGACATAGTCTTTGATGTTCTTGATAGTTGGAAGTAGAGATAGATAGTAATGGTGGTTGATTGATCTTCTTTAATGCTAGACACCACGTGTGTCATGTCTCTCTTCCTTGAGATCCTGCTGAACTCAAAATAGACAACAAAGCTAGTGGAACTTGATTAAGCGTTAGGGGTTATTATCCACGTTGCTTCTTGTTGCCAAAGATTAAGATTATTCCTTTTAAGACAAGAGTTCAAAGAAAGATAAATATTTTTGGGGTTTTATTATTTCTATGCAAGATAGAGAATGATGACGCATGCATATTTATTTTATTTTTATGCCACCACAAAAATATCCTTGTGAGTTGTTACACACCACAAAATTACTCACATGGGGCTTAGAGTTTTTCATGTCTATGCAACAAACAAATATTTATTTTCTTTTCTAATGCAAGGCTAGTGCTATAATGTAAATATGCTAAAGGACAATAATTATGCAATGCAATAAAGTAAATATGGATAGCTACCGATCTTACCTTTTCGGCGAGGGTTCAGTGTTTTAAGTCCTCTGAACGAGACTTCTTACCTTGTTGTTTCCTTGAGCGAATTACCTGATCTTGACGGTTGTGCTCCATGAGATGGTGAAGGACAACGTCACCCATGTTCTTTGCTGATCATATGAGTTGGAGTGAAACGCAGGCAACGTCTTGTTTTGTGTGTAGACTTGCAAGACATTTACTTGTTGAATTTTGGAGAGACTGGTAGGCTTCTCCACCATTTTGCTCAAAGTGTGTCCTGCTTGCAAAGTCATGGTAGAGATCAAGTGCATGGGCTCTGTTGGTGGGAAAACACCAACAGAACCAAAACTTCATTCATTCTTCTCTAACCATAAACAAGATAGAGTTGATTTATTATATACTTTTCTTAAACCTAACTTGGGTGACAAGATCGAGAAGATTGAGCATGATTGTTTGTGATTAAAACATTTGACGGATCAAATCAAGCTTATTGACTCTTGGAGGGTTTTCTTATCTAAACACCAAAGGCATGATTATGATTATGTTCTTCCAAAACAAGGTAAGCAATATTCTGGCTTACAAGATGAGGACTAAGAGATCAAAAGAATGGTGGTAGGAACAACTAAAGAAACAAAAAATATGTTGAGCTAATGAAATTGGATCATGCAAGGTTGTTACTCTAACATATTTATTTCTTTATTTATGAACAAACCATATTTTAGGAAAAGCTTAAGTAATGACAACTTACCTCAAGGTGTTACCTTATTATTGGAATGTGACAACATCGTAACACCTTGTGGTGGTCCTTCCGCCGAAGCTTTCCTTCTTTGGCTTCTTGTGTATCTTGCTCCTCACTTGTCTCTTTTTATTATATCGTCCTTTCTTTCTTGTTCTTCAAATTGCACTAGGACCTTTTAGCTCCTCCGATGGTTTTATTCTGCAGTATTAGTTGACAACACATACCCGAAGGAATATACAAGTAATTGTAAACAAGGGTAGAACTGTCATGGAGCTTAAGGTTGCTTTTTATACCAGAAAAAGTGTTGGTTGAATATATTAACTAACAAGTGCTCACTATTACTTTCTCTCTAGTGGGAAATTTTATTATCTTAAGTTTGATTTTGATGTAAGACATTTATTAACCAAACAAACTTAGAGAGACAAAGTAATAATGAGTAGAGGGATTGCAAACCAAGATGTCGAGTGACGGGAGCTTGAGTAGAGGAAGAGTAATGTTGAATGATCTTTTTAGAGGCGTCGACCTTCCTCCCCCCATGCTTGAGCCTTCTTGTCACTCGGCACTTTAAGTGTGAATGCTGAACCGCTCTCTAATCGTGTGTTGTAATCACCATGTCCTTAGATGTTGTTCATCCTTTGTTTCTACAAGGTTAGTGACAAAAAATACCCGAAGGGAACTTGTCCTAGGAACATGTTACTTTTTACCATGAGCCATCATGTGCTCAGATATATATATTATTTTTATTTTCTTTAGAACATAAGACAAAAGTTGTATACAAATATGTGATTTATATTCACTTACCTGCCTTTGATGTTCTTTTTTGGTCTGTTGTTTTGTCTATCCACTTCTTTCAAGTGATAGCTTTTCTAGATCGTGTTGTATGACACCCTTCTTTATTGAATAGACATAGCACGCATTCTTTCCTGCAAAATATTAGTGGACACATACCCGAAGGAATACAACATGGTTGAATCGGGGGTTGTTGTCCAAAGTTCATAAGATCTCATCTATGCTAATGAAAAAAAGGTGGTTCTTTGATTACTCTTAGCACAGATTTTTATTTTTCATACATTTTGTTTGTGGCTGCACTCTAGCATATGGATCAAGGCAAAGGTAACTTGTAGTAAAAGATAGAGTGAATGGTATTTGTTACTTACAGTTCTTCCATTAATGATGAATGAGCCGTATCTTTTGCACAAGGTTGGAGTTCATCATATGCCTTGCTTCATGTCTAATATGAGTTCATCTCTTGACTTACCCAAATTAGATTTGAAAGTCCTCTGCATGGGTTAGTCTAACAAAATATCCAATGTCTACACAAACAATTCTTAGTTCAATAACCAAACTAGACTCCATGTCTAATTCAATTAAGGAAAGCATTTTAACCTAAGCACCACGCTTAATTTAAAAGCCTTTGGAAATACCCTATATGCATATAGAAATACTCCCAAACTAAAGCATACTTTAGTAAACAAAGATAGCATGATAGCACTCAGAGAGATTTAATCAAATAGAGATGAAAGAGCATGATCATGGTGAGATATATATATATATATATATATATATATATTTTTTTAGATGCAAATGATATGGATGTATGTAAGGAACTAAACATGCAAAGGATCTACTATGAGAAAACATAAACTAAGCGGAGTGAATGCATGAATTGATCAAGTAAACATGCAATGCAATGCAAAAAATTAAATGATAACTACTCAATCAATTTATAGTCCATGAGCAAGACTATCTCACCTTTTAATCATACTTACCATGATGTGCAGCTTCTATGTACGTCACTTGAGATGTGTGCATTGAATTCTTGTGACGGCGACTTCTTCTTCAATCTATACATGGTTAGAATAATATACAATTAAATACTTACCTTTGAGATGGCAGGGGTTCCATTATTGATGAATCTTAACTTATCGGGCACCCTGGGTTCTTCAATCTTTCTTTTCTCATGGAATCTTGTCGGAAGGTCGCAACGACATCTTTTGTCCCGCCTATTCCACAATTCAATAGAACAAGGATAATCCTACTAAAGCTAGTGATACACTAAATTAGCGCACATCATGATCATTATCGGAATCTTTAGGCCAATTGCTTCCCCAAGAACGGCGCCAAAAAAAAGCTTGTTGGCATTTGTTAAGTGCTAAAAGAATATGAAGGATTCTCGCAAGCGCCTGAGAACACCTACCATTGTAGCTTTTCCCTAGGATGAGTATTCTAGAGTATCGTATCCACGAGGGAAGCTTTGGCTAAAGAATTCTAATAAGTCACAATCATGTATCCACTAACTTAGCAAACCACTAGACTATAGTAAGGGGGTAATTGTTAAAGGATAAGTAAATGTCAATGCATAAAATAATAACCTACCTAAGATATCAAAGAGTAACTAAACTAATCAAGAGGTCAAAGGAGAGATCAAGGTTCCCGAAAGTACTTCTCTATTACTTAGGTTCTATGATAGCAATCACACCATAACACTTCGGGACATCGTAACACTAGCCACGTAAAAGAGATGAGAAGGGGGCTAGGAAGCTCCGACTACGGTCCTACAAACACCAACCCTAACGAACGTGGTGGAATACGCCGGCCATCGGGCTGTCACCACCGGGGCTACCACAAACTATCCGTGGGATTGGGTGCAATCTCGTAATCTATAGCCTAGACACCATGTCTATACTATAAATTACTACTCTAGCTACCATGAATAACTAGAGTCCTCAATACGAAAGCGGAGATCCCATGCAATAGCATAACAACTATACTTAACCATATATGTAAAATATGGAAGTAAATAGAGAAGATAAATATGTGAATCATAAGTCTTGTAGAGAAGATACAAAGACATACCATACCCCAAGACATCTCTCGAGCAGAGCATAGCTCCTCTCTCCTTTTTACTCCCGATTAGATCTAAGTTAGATCTAATCTAGTTCTAATTTCATGTCTAATCTACTTCTAATTACATGGCTAATCTTCTTCTAATCTACTTCTAATTCACTAATCCCGAGAGAGGTTATCCTTACATTGGGACACCTCTACAACCGAGAGATAATGAATAGAATGAGATAGAATGAATTCGGTTTCACCCCGGGGTCGGGGGTCTTCTTATATAGGCCTTGGCGATGAACGATAGCCCTTGGATCAAACCGACCTTGGCAACAAGGTGTTAATACAACCTCAATGTCGGTGGTGAACCGCCATAGAAAGGAGAGGGTCGACATGTGGGCCCAAACCGGGCGGCCGGCCTAGTTGGCACCGGGCGTCGCCAGGGTGGCATGCCACCTCGGCATCCCATTCCTTCCTTCGGTGTCCTCCGGTACCTTCTAGAATGTTTTAGTCCACTTTTCGGGTTGAGTTGCTTCACGGTTAAGTCTTGTCATCGTATGTGAGATATATTCGAACTTTCTCCATTCTTCTCTCGCATTTATCCGTTAAGTCCCCGAAAAGATATAAATCACCAAAGCTCATGGAATTATGTTAGTTAGACCCCTAGTCTATGTTGATATTCAAATTATGTCCTTATTTCATGTTTAGTTGACTATTAATATTATACTATAACAAAAATCAACAAAGACGCATATTCATCTATAAAGAAAATAAGCGGCAAAGGATAACAACAACATTGTAGTTATATATAGTAGCAAATCGGGCTGGTAGCAAAGTGAGGTGTCAAGTTCAAGTATGTACAACTCAATTATATCCATATTATGAGGATAAAATTATAGTTCAATTTTGTACGTAATAGACAAGATGTGAGGACTAGTCGACTGTTCGCTTGTGCTTGCTTCATCTTGTTTCAGCTTATTCTCTTTCACGTATGTAATACTATATATTAAACACAAGCGAACAGGCTTCGTGAGGCATAGATCACGGAAAAAAAAAAAGGTAGTTCAGAATAGTGGAATCTAACAAACCGTAGTTCAAGAATGAAGAGGGCAATGCACAAGATTGATGGGCTAGATATGAAACCCTAGAATGGCCGGCCGGCCTGTGGGAGGAAGAAGCCCTCGGAGAAGGAGGTCGGTGGCGGAAGCGGCGCCGCCTTGAATGGCGCGGATGCGCCGGGCGGTGGCGGCGGGCTGATGAGGCGGCCGAAACCCTAGAGTCGCCTGAGGAGGAGTGTGGCTAGGAACCAAACACCCCGATCGAAATGAATCGCCGCCTGTGACGAGGCGGGTAAAATTTTTTTGAGTTTTGTAAAGGCTCTGGCGTAAAAAAATCGTGAGCGAAAAATGGGCGCGCACAAGTAAAACGTATAATAAGTCGTTCGGGCCGATCTTGGCGATTGAATAGTATTCCTGTGAAAGAGAATAAGCCACTTCAGCTGCAGCCGGCACGTGGTGGGGCCGCCCCGTCGGGGTCATAGTGCACTGCCCCTATGTATGTATAATGTATATATATACTCCTCCGTCCCCTAAAAGATTGTCACCGCGCTTACCGAGACATAAATGCCGGCAATGTTATTATTGTGGTATTTGCGAATATCACAACGCGTCGATTGCAATGCTTGGTGTCAAGATTTTGCACCTGTGAAAAGTCAATTGAGTGGAGTGGATCCACCTGTGGGTTAATATGCCATCCGCTATAGACCCATGCCGTGTAAAGGCGTGAGTGATACTCCCTCCGTCCAACAAAAAAAAAACGTAATTTTTTGACCTTTTTAAAATCTAATTTGACTATTCGCCTCGCTCAACATATTTGTGTAAATTCCAAAATAAATTAGCTATTGTTATAATATCTTTAATGATCTAATATGTCATAACAAAATTGATAATATTTATATACATTATTCAAATAAAACGAATGGTCAAATTAGATTTTGAAAGGTCAAAGAATTGCGTTTTTTTTGGTTGGACGGAGGGAGTACTCCACGCTTGCCGACGGCGTGGGTTCGCAACTAGTCTACGAACACGCCGATACTAAAAAGCGCCGTGAGTAATAAAGCGACGCCTCGCGGCCGAGTCTACTCTACGACGCCGTCCGCCACTTCTCTCGCGATCGCGCAATTGGAGCGCGAACTCACTTCCGCGCCCGGCTACATCTATCTCGCCGCCGCCGCCACCGCTATAAGCTTAGCTTCACGCCGTCACCCTCCACGCACCACCACCGCCGGGCGCCGTCCATCCTTGCCGCGCACCATGCAGCGGCTTCCGTCGAGATGCTTGCATTGGTTGCCATCCGCGCCGCCAAGGAGGCAGAGGATCCTATGGACGACCTCACCATTCTCGCGCCGCACCTGTAGCGTGGCATGGCGTGGTGTGCGGCGGCGCCATGGTGGGACGGAGCATCCCAATCGAGCGGGTTTTCCAACGTAACAGGAATGGCGCACCGCCACCAATCTCGCGATCGTCGGCAACCCGAGGCGTGCTTTTGAGCAGGCCCGTGCGCCCTATTCGCCAATGGCCGCGCGACCGCCGCGCGCCGCCGACATGCCGCGCGACGCCGCCGATGCGGGCATGAACTCGCCGCACGCATACATGCCCTTGCTTTCTACAGATGAACACCGGCGCCGATGACGATGACACCGCACGAAAGGTGTTGCGGGGGATCGAAGGCGACGCGGTGACGGCAAATGACGTGGGGCACCGCAGAATCGTGCACGTGTTGGTATTTTTTAACGCACACGATAAATCCGCAAAGCGCATGGAAAGTACCGCTTGTAGCTTTCACCCTGAGTATTTAGGGTATCGATTTCCACGGGAACGAAGTGAACTAGGAAGAATTAAGGTCGCCCAAGACATGGTAGGAATAATATTTTTGGTAGGAAGAAAGGGGTTCTCTAGGGTTTTCCCAAAATTACTAAATTACTAATGTTCAAAGCTTACTAAATTCCACTTGCTTCGAGCAAAGGACCTTTCGATTCTCGAAAAGACTGGGAAACGGTAATCGGGGAAGGCCACCAAAAGCTCTACGAAAACACCAACACGCACGTGGTGGACTACAAAGGCCCGGGTCGGAGTCGTCACCCCCGGGGCTACCACAACTATTCCGTAGTGTTGGGCGCAATCTCGTAAACTCTAGCCTAGACACCACGCCTACGCTTAGCGGATACGAAACTAGTCTCGCTAAGACTAGAACCTTCTACGAACGGAGATCCGGCAAGTAAAATAAAAATAAATACTGAATTTAGTAAAATAATAATATTAGAATTGCCACAAGATAACCTGGACGTTACTCGAATCGAGTCGGCTCCGTAGAGGTACAAAAGTTGAGGCGAACCGACAAACCCGGCTCTTCTTCTTCTCTTCTCCTCTCACTCTCTTCCTTTTTCTAAATTGTACAACTAGGTGGAGAACACCTAGAGGGACACTACTACAAAATATATGTGGGGAAGATGAAGCTCAAGTGTAGAATGTGTGTTACAAGTGAGGGGGTGCCTCTCTTTATATAGTGGAGAGGAGGAGTGAATGGAGGGCTCTCCTTGCTTCGAGGTCTTCTTGGCGGAACGAAACTTTGCACCGCATGCAACCGCCGCATGAAGACCGGTCCAAACCGCCAGAGAAAGGGCGGCAAATTTTGGCGAAAATTTGCGCCGGCCGCCCCCGCGCCGGCCGGCCCCTGGCCGGCCTCCCGCCCCGCCTTCTCTTGTTGCGCGCTTTTGTCCTTCAAATGTTGGGCCTATGATGGTGCATGGGCCAAATTGTGCGCTGGGTTTGGTCCTCTTGATTGATCTACTCCTTGGCGTCTTTTATTCAATACGCTTTCTAATTTATTTGGCGACTTTGTACCTGCTTTCCACTCTTATACCGCAAAACATAATTTCTACGAATACAAGTGGAACTAGGTTAGAAGTAAAGGTATATGTAACATAAGTTTGCTCCTTTCTCGTGAATTGATAAAGGTTGGCGGTATAATATACTCGATAATGACCGCCAACAAGTTCCCCTTGCTTAACCTTTGCTCGTCCCGAGCAAATAGCTAAGTGTTTGGTTGTTGATCGAGAGTTGCTACAATGCCGATATATGTCAAAATGTACCATGCTCATAATAAAGTATTCTTCCGATGTTTAAATAAATTGGCATTTTTTTATCTATCCTTGTTTACTTAAATCATATGGGGCTTATAACATTCTCCAAACTCTTGGATTATTGCAAGATAGAACGGTTTTCATAGAAACACTAGTCATTCATTCTTTGATTGATCATTCATGCGAGATTTTTGTAATGATTCCTTAAATCATCTCGGTGTGCAAACCATAAGGAGAAACAAGTCATAAGCCTTAATCAAGATGTGCAAGTGAAATTTTATTTCTTTTGATAAGGTATGGGCTAGCTCTTATTTCTTTTTTAGAGAAGTGGGCTCTACTCGCCCTCGGACACTTGTCCATTATTCTTCTCTCTCTTCTTTTTTTTTTTAGAGGCGGTATCGAAGTACCCATTGTTTTATTTTTTTCCTGACACACGTCCATTTTTTTAGCTTAGCCCATAACCTATTTTTAGCAATGTGAATGTGAATCTTGATCAAAAGCGTATGACAGTGTCTCACATAGGCTATCATGAGAATTTTGATCATTAAGGAATTTTGGAAATTATTCTCCGAATGATGAATCTCTCTTAGAACAAAATCATAGTAGATTCTATTTTTACCATATCATATCCTAAAATAGCTTAGAGAAGAATCATGTGTTTGCATACCCACAAATCATTAAGTTTTAGGACAAGACAAGTTAAGCCAATAAACTTAAACATTGGGGAATACAATGTTATGAACTAGGTGCAAATTGAACTATAGACAGAGCATCTATTCATCATTTCAACTTCAGAGAAATTAAGCATCCTTATACTACATATTGGAGTGGAATCATATTTTTGTTCTTTTCATTTTTTTTAAAGGAAATGAAAATGAAAAACTAAGAGATAAAATAAAATGATAGGGGAGGTAGGTACTTACCTCCGTGGGGGTCCTCCCCCAAGCTATCTGATGGCCTATGGGTTAGGGGGGTAGTACCCCATGTGGCGCCAGAACGCCAACTGTGCCTCGTGCTCCTGCCGTCTCCATTCCGCCTCCTCTGCTTGAGTATGTTCCATCACCCATGAGCATCAAAGTTTGTTGTTGATGTAGCCTCATGTCCTCAAGCATTGTATGCTTCTTCGTTCTTCTTTGTCTCCACCTGAAATGGTTAGCAACAAGAATACCCGAAGGTGTATACTAGCTTGATAACATGTTCTTGCTTTTTATTAATAGGAAAAGTGCTTTTTTTTATAACAAGAAATAGACATTAAGGCAGAGGTAAAAAAAAAAAAAAAGAAATGAGTTTTTTTTTTGAAAAGAACAATTTTATTGAAGGTAAATCACATAAGGACGGGTTATCTCCCGGAAGTGCTTTGTTTAAAGACGAAAGCTCGTCCTTGGGAAACCTTTTAAATTTGAAACCAATGTTGGTGAAGTGGTTTCCCCTCCAACACCAACCTTTGAGTGTCGTCCCTCAGAAACTCATGCCGAGATACCACAAAATTTGCAAAATTTATGGTAGACAAAAGCATCTACAATAACCCTTTCAAAATTTTTATGAACAGAGAGCGAGAAAGGGTTGTAGATCATGGTGAAGATGGTGAGTTATGGATCGACTCGAGATTTTTCATATGAGCATGGAATGGATGGGACATTTAGAATGTAACTTCCATGTTCGTTGATGAAATATCCTATTTGTGGGGAGCACTTTCTTTTTCATGACAGATCAAGTTATCCGCAAAATATGGATCGAAAATTATTGCGTGAGATCGCCTCACGCTCTCCCCGGTGATGATCGTGAATGAATTCTCGATGAGACATCGTGTGTGGGGCATAGGGGAGAAGGTGTAAAAATGTCTTCTATATGAATTGGTTCACCCTCTATGTGTTGTGAGTGTTCTTGATGTCTCATATAGGAATTCAAGGTATATGATGATTCTGATCTGGGAATTTCTAAAGCATTCCAAAAATCATCATCAAGGAAATGGTCATCCTCGAATTCAAAGGGACATGCATAAGGATGGGATTCATCATCCCAAGAAGTGTGATTGCATGTTCCCTTAACGGGAGGTTCCTCGACAACCAAATTATGAGAAGAATTTGAAGGAACTTCAAATTCGGTTGTAAGTGCCTCCTTTTGCTGGTCGGGGCTTGACTTTATTGGATCTTCTGGAAACTCGTCATATATACCAGTGTATGGGGTGTTTTCTAAGATCTTCTCTAGAATGGCTTTCCCCTCACTAATGGATTTATGCACAAACGAGCCTCTAGAAGAGAGGTCAAGTTGGAGAGCATCCTCCTTGCTAAGACCAAGATAGAAGTGGCAAAGAATGACTTGGTCTGGCAAAGAAAGGTCCGGGCCTCAGTATTTATAAGACTTAGTAACCCGCCCAGATGCTCCTAGAGTCTCCTTCTCTTTTGTTTAAATCTGAGAATTTCTATTCGAAGGGCAAATACTTGGGAATCGGGAAGAAAGCAAGACAAAATTTGTCTCGAAGTTCAACCCGCTTTTGGAACACCTCCTACGGTATGAGCATACCATTGTTTTGCTCTTCCCAAAAGGGAGAATGGAAACAATTTCCATTTAATGGTCTCCCCGTGTCATGCCGTATAAAATGAGGCAAGAACACAGTGCTCGAATTCCGAGGTGGCTATATGGATTTTCATTATCGTGCCCAGAGAAGGGTTGGTCTCAACCATGGCTATGAAAGCGGGCGAAATTTCAAAGCCATTTGTAAGAATCGGATGGGATGATGGTGGAGGCTCCAACGAATCGCCCTTCGGCCGAATGTTTATAGATAGGCGTTAAGTCCATGTGGTTGTGGTGATGGTGGTGGTAAGGTGCATAAAAATGGTGGTAAAAATAAAAAGATACACGGACGACTTGGTTCGATCCTAGAACAGCTACCGCTCCCCGGCAACGGCGCCAGAAAGCTTGTTGGTATTTTTTAACGCACACGTATAAATCCGCAAGCGCACGGAAAGTACCGTTGTAGCTTTCACCCGAGTATTCAGGGTATCGATTTCCACGGGAACGAGAAGTGAACTAGGAAGAATTAAGGTCGTCCAAGACAGGGGGTAGGAATAATATTTTTGGTAGGAAGAAAGGGGTTCTCTAGGGTTTTCCCAAAATTACTAAATTACTAATGTTCAAAGCTTACTAAATTCCACTTGCTTTCGAGCGGTGACCTTCCGATTCTCGAAAAGACTGGGAAACGGTAATCGGGGAAGGCCACCAAAAGCTCTACGAAAACACCAACACGTACGTGGTGGACTACAAAGGCCTGGTCGGAGCTGTCACCCCCGGGGCTACCACAACTATTCCGTAGTGTTGGGCGCAATCTCGGGTAAACTCTAGCCTAGACACCACGCCTACGCTTAGCGGATACGAAACTAGTCTCGCGCTAAGACTAGAACCTTCTCGAACGGAGATCCGGCAAGTAAAATAAAATAAATACTGAATTTAGTAAAATAATAATATTAGAATTGCCACAAGATAACCTAGACGTTACTCGAATCGAGTCGGCCCGTAGAGGTACAAAAGTTGAGGCGTAACCGACAAACCCGGCTCTTCTTCTTCTCTTCTCCTCTCACTCTCTTCCTCTTTTCTAAATTGTACAACTAGGTGGAGAACACCTAGAGGGACACTACTACAAAATATATGTGGGGAAGATGAAGCTCAAGTGTAGAATGTGTGTTACAAGTGAGGGGGTGCCTCTCTTTATATAGTGGAGAGGAGGAGTGAATGGAGGGCTCTCCTTGCTTCGAGGTCTTCTTGGCGGAACGGAACTTTGCACCGCATGCAACCGCCGCATGAAGACCGGTCCAAACCGCCAGAGAAAGGGCGGCAAATTTTGGCAAAATTTGCGCCGGCCGCCCCCGCGCCGGCCGGCCCCCCGGCCGGGCCTCCCGGCCCCGGCCTTCTCCTCGTTGCGCTGCTTTGTCCTTCAAATGTTGGGCCTATGATGGTGCATGGGCCAAATTGTGGGCGGGTTTGGTCCTCTTGATTGATCTACTCCTTGGCGCCTTTTATTCAATACGCTTTCTAATTTATTTGTCAACTTTGTACCTGTTTCCACTCTTATACCGCAAAATATAATTTCTACGAATACAAGTGGAACTAGGTTAGAAGTAAAGGTATATGTAACATAAGTTTGCTCCTTTCTCGTGAATTGGATAAAGGTTGGCGGTATAATATACTCGATAATGGCCGCCAACAGCACGCCTCCGCGCATAGGCAATAGCGGTGTTGAGCGACGAGCTGATGGTGGCGCCGTATCCAGCGGGTTTCGGTTTCTCCGTCGTCTCCCCTCGCCTCGCCCAACCGCCGGTGCCTCGCCAACACGGGCATCTTCGATGCAGCGTGTCGGGCCAGTGGCGACATTGCCGGATGGTCGAGTCGGAGCGTGAAGTCAACCGTGGGGAGTGTACCGCAAATGAAAGTGCAAAGGGGATCAGCGATGAGTCTACTTTGTTCTTCGTTGATGGCTTGTGGGCATGAGTGTACTTCGTTCTTCCAATGCGGGGAGTTGCTCACGCTGCGCGGTGACGCCTAGCTAGATATAACAAATTTTGGTAGCTTTTGGAAGTGTGCACGCGTCGTAGGTGATGCATATATGGTGTGCATATGTTCGATCCTTACCTAGCGGATGTTCAAGAAACGTAGATTTGGATGGAACGAAGACCGAGATGTTTTAATTAGTTGTAATATAATCCGTGTGTTATAATGCTCACTGCTTTTGTGTCTACCATTAATTCTCGCCGCAGCAAGAGCCACGCAGCCATGGTCGCCGCGAGCACCCCGGCCGGCATGGCTATAGTTAGCCGCCTCTCGGGCTGAACTCTCTCCCTTCTTTCTTACCTTGCCACCTCGAGGCTCGTCGGCTTGAAGGCGCGCTATTCCCGTGCCGCTGAGGTCACCTTTGAACGCCGCCGTGTCCGCCGGTTCACACGCCGCCGGCCGCCGTCCGCTCGAGCTAGCGTCACCACGACGGCAACAACCCCTCTGCGACCCGTCCCCCGCCTCGACCGAAGTTAATTTGAAAACCGTTTACGCCACACTCCCGATGCCTCCACCCCGTCCATGTAACCTCGGCCTGTCCTCGGCCGCCGGAGAGTGTCACTCCCCGCTCCGCTCCGCCAAGGCCCGCCCGCCAACGCCGGGCGCCGAGCTCGCGGTAGGCGGAGCCCATTCAAACCCGCCATCCGATAGCATAGATAGGAACGCTTAGGTTCTGGGGATCACGGTGTTCATCCTCCCGCCGCTAGAGACATCATCTCCGTGTGCCGCGCCATGATGGACTTCTCCTCGAAGGGGTGATTCACCCTTGGCGCGGTTTCTAAGACGAGGGAACAAAGAGAACGCAAATGATAGAAAAAGATTGACACGCATCATATTAATTAAACCGATACAAGGAAACAAAGATAACCCAAATTAACGAAAAGATAAAGAGATTGCCATGCAAAGATTAACCAACAACCGATTCCTTAGCAAATTAACCACACGTATCATTGTATCTTTTACACACATCCACACAAATCGACAAATGATAAATTAACATTAAAAAAAAAGAAGAAGAGAACCTAGGCCGCCTTCTTGGCCTTCTTGGCCGCCCACTTGGCCGGCTTCCGGGCGGCCGCCTTCCCCGGCCGCCTCCTCCGCCTTTGGCCGGTATCCCCCTGGCGAGGGTATCGGCCAGAGATTCGATCCGAGGGCGTAGAAGTTGGCCCTCTCCCCTCGAGGGGCAGATTCACCTTTTGGCAGGCCAACATCATTGGCCGGCCGTCAGCTTTTGGTGAGGGCGGCGCGGAGGCGCTCCACAAATAACTTCATCTCCTCCCGGTGGCGGCCATGTCGACGATCGTGGGCGGCGAGTCCGCTTTCCCGTGAGAGGGGCACGAAAGAGAAGTTAGTGTTGGATAACGGAGGGGGCGGGGGGCGGGTATAATGTGGCGTTTCCAAACACGGTTGCTCGAAAACGTGAATCGGCGACCGCCGCGCCCAATGGCCGCCTCCTCGGCACTCAACGGCGGCGATCGTATTTTCCAAAGCACAACCGACAGCTAATTATTGTTTGTTTTTGACAAATTTTACATTGAACAAGTTAAGATTCAAATCAAATTTAATATAATATATATATTGTTAATATATACAAACAAAAAAAAAGAACATATATTAAAAATGATTAAAAAGAGGAAGGCCGCTGGCCTAGTCCTCGTCGCCGCGTCCGCCCCTCCTCCTCCTCCTCCTCCTTTGGCGTCGTCCTTCTTGGCCAAGGCCTTGAGGACGATCCCAGCCAACTCTTCCACCTTGGGGGCGTAGTGGTTGATCTTTTCATCCAGAGGTGGATCCACCCTTGGAAGAAGACCATGGCCGTCCGCCAGCTCCTACTTCAGCTTCATGAAGGCAGGCGGGAGACGATCGAGGGTGAAATCCCTCTCGATTACCTCCTGATAGTGGCGCCGATCAGCAAGCTCATCGGCCGCCTGCTCTAGCCGGGAGGCCAGAACCTCCATGCGGTCCCGCTTAGGAGAGGGCGGGACGTAGGAGTCGAAGTCGTCGTCGGAGTCGGACCCGGGGTCGGCCGCCGGCGCCTCCACCACCGGATCCTTGCCCTTGCCCTCCGCCGCCTCCATCTCCTCCCTGGTGCGCTTGTTGGATCCTGAGCCTGAGGCAGCCATGGCGCTGATGATTGCAAAGAGAATGTGGCTGGCTTAGAGAACTGGAAAGGATGAACGCCATGATTAGAGTGTGTGCTTAAATAGTGAGTTAGCCGGCTGCTCTACTTCCCCACGATCGAACGCGGCGTCAACGCAACCGCTTGGAATTCCCACGATCGAACGCGGTAGTTTTAAATAGCGGGCTAAGGAGTGGTTTACCTCTAAAACAGCTATAGCGGAGCTAATAGCGGGCTATAGCGGAGTGGCTTAAATTGTACTTACATGAACAGAAATAGCGGCACCCTACCTCGAAAGGCTATAGCGGGCTATTTAAAACAGGTAATGTACAGGGCTCAAGAGAACTCTAATTTTCCTTTTTAATCTCTGGTCAAAACTTGTAACTAGTCTTTTGTAACACCCCGATTTTTGGCCATTTTTAAAATTCGCTAAAAATTTAAACTTTTCGATAATCGTATTTTGATTCGACACTTTGATGCTTCCCAAATATTTTTAACACCTCAAATCTATTTGGCAAATTTTGGTAAGACCTAAAGTGGAGTTACACTAATAAAAGAATAGAGGAATAAGAAAATGAGAGAGAAAGAAAAGAAAAGGGAAAAGGAAAAGAAGAAGAAAGGAAAAGAGAAACCAGCCCGGCCCATCCTTCCCTTCCCTTCTCCCCTCCTCTCTTTCCCTTCCCGCGTGGGCCGGCCCAACACGCCAGGCCATTCGGCCCACCTCGCTATTCCTCCTCTCCATCACCGACGCCCGGGACCCACCCCCTTCTTCTTCCTCTGGCCGTGTCGACGACGACCCGGGAACAGCTCCGTCTGCATGGCTGTCGCCTCGCCGTACCACCGCAGAGAGGGAGACGACCGAGGCAAAGTCAAGCACGAGCGCCGAGCGAAACCGGACGAGCACGAGCAGCTGGCTCGGCGCCGCCATCGAGGCGCACAGCGCCGGCGATCAAGGCATAGCGGCCATTGCCGGCCACCACGACAGGGCAAAACGACGATGACCAGCTGGCCAGCACGAGGCATGACGGGACTAGACAGACGGAGCCGAGCAGAGGTCCACGAGCACAACAATGGATGCCGGAAAAGATCGGGCTCGCGAAAAATATCTCGCCGGAGCTCGCCGCGGCGCTAAGGCTATAAATAGCCCGCCCCGGTGATCCAATCGACCTCGCCGAGCATCAAGAGCTTCGCCTGAAGCTGGAACACACGGTGCTCGCGCCTCCTCTCCCCCCCCCCCTCTCCTCTGTCCCCAATCGGGATTTTCCCCAAATCCAATCCCGCCGCCGCAGAATTAGGGTTGCCCCGCCGCGCCAACGCCGCCAAAAGCCCCAATTAAGTGGTTCAAGACGCTCCTCTAGCCCTTCCCCAATGTTCTCGCCGCAGCTTTTCTTTTGATTCCGAAGCACGCCGGGCGTCAACGCTCATCGTCGCCGCCGAGGGCCGCCGGCCACGCCACCGTCGTGGGAGCCGTCGAGCCCCACCACCCTAATGCCCTCCACCGTGACCGGGAAGGCGTGGCAAATCTCTAGAGCCCCTCGCGGCGAGCTATGGGGCATGGGAAGCCCATTCCGGCGAGACGCCGGCGGAGCGCCGCCGTCGGGCACGACGGACGGGGCCGCGCCCGACTCGCCAAGCCACCGTAACGGCGTCGACCGGGTGCCAACCGGATGACGACACGCGTCCACCCGTTACGCCACCGTCCTCCCTCTCTCGTTATCGCCACGTGGGCCGTGCCGCACCCACCGGTCGGGCCACCGATGGACGAGTAAAGAGAAAACAGTTTCGACCTACGCTCAAGTATGCTTGTGGGGTGTGGTAGACTAGGACCACTAGACGCCGTAGCGCACTCGATAAATAAAGTGCCACAAAGACCCCTATGCCTACCTACCGTTGTGTAATAAGATTGTGACCCTCGGGCCACTTATGTAAGACCTATTTATCCTATCAATAAAGCTCCGGCACCTTTTTAAATAAATCAGGTCCACTCTTGTTTCTAGCAACGTATTAGCGCGTGATCCCGCACTAATACGTAAGGTTAAGGACCCATTAAAGTGGGGACCTGACAGAGTGGTATCAGAGCCGAGCTTGACCGTAGGATGAAACTCTAGGTCCTGATACACAACAAAAGATACACACACATCCCGATTGTCCTCGTACTTTCATATGCAAAAATAAGTCTAACTTGTGGAAGTGTTTTTGCTGTATGGAAGGACCCATTGATAATGACTGGGAACAATCAAACTGCATTGCTGAGGAAGGATTTCCCGTCTCTTATGGGAGACACTCCAAATGGGCCGGGATACACCGAGCCTCCCCAAGATACTTCATACAATATGAGGATGCGGAGTGCGAAGGTGCGGCGCGAATGCACATCAAGGAACATCCCGACTTCTCTGCAAATCCATGCGAGATGGTACACCATGATTGGTCGAGGCCATGGGACACCACCCGAAAGTGGCACGACGTGCATTGGCGTATCATCGCGGCATCTTCGAGGAAGACATAGAGTACACACCGGCGAAGTATCTACCCGCACTGCACCAAACCACCCCCTACCTAGCGCAACAAGGTACGCTGAATTCATGAAGATCAACCCAGAGTATTGGAGTACAAAGAAGGTGTTCACCGTTAGGTACCTACACAACCCGACACCTTGTGTGAAGATCAGAACAAGAGATCCAAGCCCGGTAGAGTCGCTTTCGAGAGAAACAAGCCAAGGCGCATAAGATGACCATGGAAGCGCACAAGATCGCTAGAGAGCCGGGAGTGGTGCGCATGTGAGTTGAGGAAGACCCAAAGAAAGAATCGTACGACCTGAAGCGAAGCAAGAGGACATACACCAGGAGAAGAATTTCAGCAAATGCCGCTAGTGAAGTGCCAGCCTATGACCCCCAACAGCCTCATTATGGCCTAAATGGATACGTACCGAAGGAGTCTATGACTGATTCCGAAACAATTGAAACTGAGGAATCTGTCGCAGACAACTTCCAACAGGAAGCGGGACCATCCCGGTGCCCATGACAAGGGTACTTTGTGCCAGCACAACAGCGCTGTGAGAAGTGGAACCTCCAAAAGCTACAGTTTGTAAAATAAATAAGAGTAGCTGTAGCAAGCAGTCGCTTTTAGGGCAGAATGAGCGTAGTTCAAGATCAATGTCTCGTAGTTGGATGTGGATTTCAAAGAGCATCTAAATGGTTATTATGTATGATGCGCATGTATCATGCGTAAGAACTATGAGGATGTGTTGAATGTTTGATGTTTTTAATAAATTGCATTTGAGTTTTGCCTTCTTGATCCGCGAACACCGCCTTACTCACATTGCTATCACAAAGAATCGATGGAAAGAAGGTCTAGCAGATCCGTGAACACCGCGAAAGAGCCGGGCCATGGACCGCAATGGGAGAGGCGAAGAACCTCCAAGAAATAGGCGGAATAGGGGCAGCAAACCCGTAAAACAATAGGGGCAATGAAGAAAGACCAGCAGAAGAGGAAGTTAATCGGGAGAAAAAATGAACACCTACCACCACCTCCACCCAACCTAGCGAAGATGATGGACCGACGCACACAATTATTAGAGAGACTTGCCTAAGAAGAGACCCCGAGAACGGAAGATTAGGGGCATTTATGAGATTACGCCCACCCACCTTCGAGGATGTTGGGGACGATCCTTTGTCCGCAGATGAATGGATACGCCTCATCACCAAGAAGTTGGATGCGCTTGGAGCAACCCCAAATGAAAGAGTCATACTAACCACCCATCAACTTGCCGGAGCCGCAAGTGAATGGTGGGACAACTATCGAGGAAGCCTCGGAGATCCAGGGAGCCTATTACTTGGGATGAGTTTGTAGAAGAATTCCGTCGCTACCACATTCCCCGAGGGATCATACATAGTAAAGTGAAAGCGAAGGAATTTCGCAACATCCATCGTATGCCATGATCGTCCCCACAAAGACATCCGTAAATTCATGAAGCTTGCGCGCTACGCGCCAAGTGAGGTGAATACGGAGAAAAAGAAAATGGAGTGCTTTGCGAGAGGACTCAATGCTACCCCTCGAGGGAACAAATAGCGTGACACGAGTACACCGCCTTCAATACAATGATGAACAAGACCATAATCATAGAAGAAGAAAAGATGAGGACTCGAACGTGAGAGGAAGCGCAAGATGATAGCGGTAGGAGAACGCCACCCCGACAGATTTCAACGAGCGGACCGCACTGCAACGCACCCCCAAGATTCCCACCCACTACGCAGCTTTCGAGCACCGTGAAGTCAACAAACCCGGGCCAGCAACAACAACTACCGCACCAGCCCTAACTTGCACAACAACAAATCCCGTCAAGAACAACAATTTCCGCAACAACAACGCCAAAGAATAAAGAACTTTGACAAGGGCGTAAAACAGCCTAGGACAAGAAAACCCGTTATGGATGCCGCCAACCCGGGCACCGCATCGCAGCCTTGCCCAAATCGAACCATAGTAATGCCCTCGCCCCCCTCGCTTGCCGATGCAATGACCGCCCGTTTCTGAATAAATCGCAATATCCCTTAGAGCTCCAAATAAGACCCAAAAGGACTACCCCGAGCTTTGGTCAAGGCAGAGTAAACCATGTGAATGCAGAAGACGTCTGAGACAAAGACCGATGCCGTGTATGGTGAGTTTATAGCAAACTCTACTACAACAACCGTGCTATTTGACTCGGGCGCCGCATTCGCTTATTTCCGATCGTTTTGTTTCCCGAAATAAGTTGAGAACGGTGTTGTTACCCACCCCTCTTTTTAATTCTCACCCCGAGCCATAATGAAATGCTCACTACAATGTCCTCGATTGAGAATTATGATCAGAGGAATAGAGTTTAGAGCAGATTTGGTAGTCCTAAAGACGGACGGATTGGATATAATACTAGGAATGGATTGGCTACAAGAACATCATGGGAACATATCATGCAAAGACAGAGTAGTCACAGTGACCAATCACCTAGGAAAGACTATAACGTGCCAGCCACAAGTGCCCAAGTTGACCCCAGCAGTATACAATGTACAAGCCACCACGGTAGAGGACGTACCCATAGTAAGAGAATATCCGGATGTATTTCCAGAAGAGCTACCTGGAATGCCACCAGACAGAGACTTGGAATTCATTATAGACTTAATACCAGGGATAGCCCCAATAGCCAAGAGACCATATCGGATGGCATCAAATGAGTTAATAGAATTAAAGAAACAGCTAAGGGAATTGCAGGATAAGGGATACATTAGACCCAGCTCATCACCCCGGGATCGCCAAGACTATTTGTTAAAAAGAAAGATGGCGTACCAACGCATGTGCATTGACTACGATCCTTAAATGAAGTCACCATCAAGAATAAGTACCCTCTTCCAAGGATAGACGATCTATTTGATCAACTAAAAGGAGCCCAAGATTTCTCCAAAATAGATCTCAGATCAGGCTACTACCAACTCAAGATCCGACTCGGTGATATTCAAGACAAAGATTTGTGACCCGCTATGGACAGTATGAGTTCACGGTTATGCCCTTTGGATTGACAAATGCTCCTGCCTATTTCATGAACCTAATGAACAAGGTATTTATGGAGGAGTTAGATAAGTTTGTCGTAGTATTCATTGATGACATACTTATTTACTCAAAGAGCGTCGAAGAACATGAACAAAGACTGAGAATAATCTTAAGCAAGTTAAGAGATCACCGCCTATATGCCAAATTCAGCAAAGTGCGAAGTTTTGGTTACAAGAAGTTGCCTTCCTAGGCCACGTCATCACGACAGAAGGAGTAAAAGTAGACCCTGAGAAAATAAGAGCAGTAACAGAATGGCAGCAACCCACCAATGTCACAGAAATAAGGAGCTTCTTAGGATTAGCAGGATACTACCGAAGGTTCATCGAAGGATTCTCCAAGATTGCTAGACCCATGACCGCACTAACACGTAAAAGGAAAAGAATTTCTATGGACGGAAGCCTGCAAGAGGAGCTTCCAAGAGTTGAAGACAAAGCTTACCACGGCCCCGGTACTCACCTTACCGGATATACATAAAGATTTCGTGGTATATTGTGACGCATCCCGATGCGGACTAGGATGTGTTCTAATGCAAGAAGGGAAAGTTGTGGCATACGCCTCCAGACAACTGAAGAAGCATGAAGAGAATTACCCAACACACGACTTGGAACTAGCAAATGTGGTACACGCCCTCAAGATATGGAGACACTACCTCATCGGGAACAAGTGTGAGATATTCACGATCATAAGAGCTTGAAGTATATATTCACTCGCATTTAATTAAATCTAAGGCAAAGAAGATGGTTAGAGTTAATAAAAGACTATGATCTAAGTATACAGTATCACCCTGGAAAAGCCAACTCCATAGCCGACGCACTGAGTAGGAAGACCCACCGAAGACACGTAGAAGACCTCCAGAGTAATCCCGAATTGGCCCAAGAAGTAGGCAAGCTAAACCTACTCATCGGAGAACAAGGGACGCTGGACACACTAAGCGTACAACCTACCTTAGAACTTCAGATTAAGACAGCTCAAGACAAAGATGACGAAACTCAAAGATTGAAGAAGTTGGTCACCCTCAAGGAAAAGGAAATGTCAGAATTTCGAATAGATGAAGAGGGAAAGCTATGGTTTAAAAATCGTATCTCGTAACCGAAGGAAGGAAATCTCAGAGATTTAATATTAGAAGAAGCACACGACACCCCGTACTCCATCCACCCTGGAGCAACTAAGATGTACATGGACCTGAAGCAGAAATATTGGTGGAAAGGCATGAAAGCAGATATCGCTAACTTCGTAGCCAGATGTGACCCGTGTTAGAGAATCAACGCGAAACATCATCGACCGGCAGGATTGCTACAACCGTTACACATACCAGAATGGAAATGGGAGGAGATAAGTATGGATTTCATAGTAGGACTCCCAAGGACCTCTAATGGCAACGATTCCATATGGGTAATTGTGGACCGACTAAAAAAAGTAGCACACTTCATCCCCTCGTGAAGACCACACCCAGTGCTCACCAATTGCGAGGCTATACATCGACGAAATCCTTAGGCTACACGGAGTCCCTAGTAGAATAGTGACGCATGAGGCTCGCAGCTCACCTCAAGATTTTGGAGGAGGTTACACGAAGCTTTGAAGACACACCTAGATTACAAAGACGGCATACCATCCACGCATTGCATCGGACGCATTTAACGAGTGAACCAAATCCTAGAAGACATGCCGAGGGCACGCTGCACTACCCTATGGAAAGGACCGGGAGAAGAGTCTATCATTTGCCGAATTCTCCTACAATAACAACCTACCAAGCCGCCTAAAGATGTTCCCGCTCGAAGCACTATACGGGCGAAAGTGCGTAACGCCCTTAATGTGGTCGGGTTGGAGAGCGCACGCTGTTTGGACCCGACATTATACAAGAAGCGTAAGACAAGGTGGCCATGATCCGCGAGAACCCCGAGGCAAAGACAGAGCCGATGTAAGAGCTATGCCGACCGTAGAAGAAAAGAGTTAGAATTCCAAGTAGGGGACCACACCTACCTAAAGTGTCACCCCCCCGCGGGGAACCGACGTTTCCATGTGAAAGGAAAGCTAGCCCCAAGATACATCGGACCGCTTGAGATCACAGAGAGAATCGAAAAAGTAGCATATCGCCTACAGTTACCCCCAGAATTGGAAGAAGTCCACAACGTGTTCCACGTATCACGCTTAAAGACGTGTTTGCGAAGTCCCTCAAGAGCGACTCCGCTAGAAACAAGAGACCTTCAACCGCACTCCGCAAAGATCAAGAGAGACCAATCAAAATCTTAGACGAAGCGCAGAAGACGCATTACCGAAGGACAAAACGCTAGATTTTGCCGAGTCCAATGGAGCAATCACACGTAAGCGTAAGCCACATGGGAAAGGGAAGAAAGTTTGAAAAAGGAGTTCACATACCTATTTGAGGAGCAAAGGCAAAATTCCGAGGATGAAATTCTCTTTAAGGGGGTAGGTTTGTAACACCCCGATTTTTGGCCATTTTTAAAATTCTCTAAAAATTTAAACTTTTCGATAATCGTATTTTGATTCGACACTTTGATGCTTCCCAAATATTTTTAACACCTCAAATCTATTTGGCAAATTTTGGTAAGACCTAAAGTGGAGTTACACTAATAAAAGAATAGAGGAATAAGAAAATGAGAGAGAAAGAAAACAAAAGGGAAAAGGAAAAGAAGAAGAAAGGAGAAGAGAAACCAGCCCGCCCATCCTTCCCTTCCCTTCTCCCCTCCTCTCTTTCCCTTCCCGCGTGGGCGGCCCAACACGCCAGCCCATTCGCCCACCTCGCCCTTCCTCCTCTCCATCACCAACGCCCGACCCACCCCCCTTCTTCCTCCTCGGCGCGTGTCGACGATGACCCTCGAACAGCTCGTACCGCACGGTATCGCCTCGCCGTATCGCCCGAGAGGGAGACGACGAGGTACGATCAAGCACGAGCCCGAACCGAAACCGACGAGCACGAGCAGGCGGCTCGGCGCCGCCATCGAGGCGCCAGACGGGCGACGAGGCACGTGACCATTGCCCGGCCACCACGATGGGGCAAACGACGACGACCACCGTGGCCAAAGACGAGGCATGACGGGACTAGACGGACGGAGTCGAGCGGAGGTCCACGAAAGCACAAAGAATGGATGCCGGAAAGATCGGGCTCGCGAAAAATATCTCGCTTGAGCCGCGCGCCACTATAAATAGCCCGCCCCTGATCCACTCGACCTCGCCCAGCATCAAGAGCTTCGCCAAGCGGAACACACACGTGCTCACGCCTCCTCTCCCCTCCCCTCTCCTCTCCGTCCCCAATCGGGATTTTCCCAAATCCAATCCCGCCGCCGCAGAATTAGGGTTGCCCGCCGTCGTGGCCAACGCCGCCGAAAGCCTCAATTAAGTGGTTCGGTACGCTCCTCAGCCCTTCCCCAATGTTCTCGCTCATAGTTTTCTTTTTGATTCCGAGCACGGGGTAACAATGCTCATCGTCGCCGCCGGGGGTCGCCGGCCGCCACCGTCGTGGGAGCCATCGAGCCCCACCACCCCGATGCCCTCCACCGACCGGAAGGGTGTGGCGAATCTCGGAAGCCCCTCGGGCGAGCTGTGGGGCATGGGAAGCCCATTCGAGAGCCGGCCGCGCCGCCGTCGGCACAACGGACGGGGCCGCGCCCGATCCGCAAACCACCGTAACGGCAGCGTCGACCCTGGTGCCAAATCCAGATGACGACACGCGTCCACCCGCATACGCCCACCGTCTCCCTCTCCGTTATCGCCACGTGGGCCAGGCCGACCCACCGGTCGGGCCACCGATGGACGAACGAGAGAAAAAGAAGTGGAAAATGCTAGGTCTACCCGAGATTGTGTACCCCTAATGCTATAAGTACCAATCCGCACCTCGAAAATTCCAGAAAATATGTAAATAATCTAGATCATGTGGAGATAATTGTCATGATTTTTATTATATTTTCACATTAATAAAATAATGACATAAAAATCCCACCATGTTTATTAACTAGAATTAAACTTGAAAAAATCATAACTTCCGAACCGTAACTCCAAATTGGGTCAAACCACTTCTATTATTTTTCTAAATTCGAGTTTTATCCATTGCTACTGGGGTTTTATATATTATCACATGGTCTCATTTTTATCGCTATGCAATTGCCTTATTAATTTATTGTAATCGCGCCAGACGCGCGAGTAGCCGACGAAGACCTCAACCAGAACTAGACGATCCCGACTACGCCCGAGCCGAAGACTACGGTAACCAAGGCAAATCCTTACCCCCTAATAATCTTGACCTAATTAATTAATCCAACCCTATGAGATGATGATCATGGTTTATCTTGCTTATGCTATGTGAATGATATGATGAATGATGTTATAACAATATGACTAAGTATGAGATCAATATAACTTAAATAATAATATGAACCTCCCAACAAAAAGGTGAGTGGTGATAGTCTACATGGAGGTAGACTAGTCACAATCGGGGATGAATCCCGCGGAGAGATGCTCGCCTCCCTAAGGACCGGTTCATAGACCATCCCCCTAGTACGATATTCGTACAGCCACACGTCGAGATGGGACGACCTGATCTCACACCCCGTTAGGTCAAAGTATAGTTTCTAACCTAGGAGGCCGGTGAAGGCAAGCGGTCTATCAGGAGCAGACGTGGGGAGAGTGGCCCCATGGTCCGGTTGGCGTGGATGCTGAGTGATCTTCCACGTAAGTGTGTGGGTGCAGTGCTAGAGGCACATATTTATGAATATGATTATGTGGTGTGTATTGAAGCCACATGGGCGTGGTGTGTATTGAAGCCACGTCGGACGTAGTGTGTATTGAAGCTACGTCTAAGATGATGCGTCATCCTTCCAATCCCTGAGAAACCGTGGTGGGAACTATATGGAAACCTAGGATGGCTACCAAGCGGGTACGGGATCTTGTTGGACTATTCTTGCCCGCTGATCACGAGGAGAGTATGTCCATCGTGTGGGGAAAATTGTACACCCTCTGCAAAGTTATTTAAATCTATTCGAATAGCCACGTCCTTGGAATGGGCAACCGCTAGGACGGATCATCTATGATTAGTTTAATCCTCGCTGATACTAACCGCTTGTGTCTTGTGAAGCGGCGACCATATAATCTGATCGGGAACTAGTAAGGGCAGTTTTAGAGACCCCGCTAGGGCCCAAACCCTTAATAACCACCAAACCCCGTGTTTGGACTTGCCGAAAGTACCTTTGTACTCACCCGTTGATATTTTCAGACTTCGGCTTAGAGGAGGACTTCGGCTACGATGATCGTGAGGATTTCCCGCAGGAGGATTAGACGTGATGTTTTCGGCTTTGCTAGGACTATGATGTTGATACTAGAGTTTCGACCTACGCTCAAGTATGCTTGTGGGTGTGGTAGACTAGGACCACTAGACGCTGTAGCGCACTCGATAAATAAAGTGCCACAAAGACCCTATGCCTACCTACTTTTTGTGTAATAAGATTGTGACCCTCGGGCCACTTATGTAAGACCTATTTATCCTATCAAAAAAGCTTCGGCACCTTTTTAAATAAATCTGTGTCCACTCTTGTTTCTAGCAACGTATTAGCGCGTGATCCTGGCACTAATACGTAAGGTTAAGGACCCATTAAAGTGGGGACCTGACATCTTT
Organism: Hyparrhenia diplandra; assembly: GCA_015847255.1. Taxonomy (NCBI): domain Eukaryota; kingdom Viridiplantae; phylum Streptophyta; class Magnoliopsida; order Poales; family Poaceae; genus Hyparrhenia; species Hyparrhenia diplandra. The sequence goes on along the minus strand of JADLZK010001170.1, from coordinate 13,733 downwards.
CTCCCTCATAGTATAACTCCAAAATTGATGGTTTTTCTTTCTATTTTCTTAAAAATCATGTTTGATCGAAATGCGATTGTATTATTATTACTTCTATTACTATTTGTCATGTTTCATCGATAACATTTAAAATTTGAATTTCAAATTACAACTTCAAATAACATTTTTGGAGTATCTAATGATTTCAAAGAAGAAGTCATGAACATATAAAAGTTGTACAACTTCTTATGATGCACACCTTTTACACTGGTCATCTTCACCTGGGACGACATCATGGTAACATTGTTCACAAGATTTACACATCCACATAGAGTTTATATGAAACTACAAGAGACATCTCTAAGATTTGTGAACAATGTCTAACACTATGTCGGATAGGGAAACAACCAAATTAAAATGTAGATCTTGCAGCCTCGAACATAATAACTCTCTAGTTGAAAACTTTTTGGTTTGACGTTACCTTGTAAAGGAAAATCTAGGTCTCAATTTCAAAAAAATGGAAATTGAAATTTAAATGTTTCAAGTGACCTTGGATAGACAAACCACCACCCAAGACGATTGTACGTAGTTCTCAATTATCCATGAAACTTTGTAGTATAAAAAACGTTTTGATTTGGCATCATCTTGTCATGGAGAAACATATGTAATAGTTTGAAAACATTTAGCTTAGAGCGCATTTGGGATAGTTTCATCTCAAGAAAAGGCGTCCGCCCATTTCCTTGACGCTGCCCGGCTCTGCGGGTCATGTCCGCCGCCGACCGCTACGCCGGAGCGCCAGCTTACTGCTCACCTCCCCCGCCACGCCCAGCTTCCAAAGAAGAACCCTACTTTTTCTTTTTTAATATGTGGTCAAAACTTGTGACTAGTCTTTCTCCCTCATATTAACTCTAGATGTGATGGTTTTTCTTTTCTAAAATTTTGTAAAATCATGCTCACAAGAGATTGTTTTCTTACTTCTATTATCCTTGTCATGTTTCATCGACAACATTTGAAATTTGAATTTCAAAAATTACAACTTCAAACAACATTTTTCGAAAGCATCTAATGATTTCAGCAGAAGAAGTCATGAACATAAAAGTTGTATATATAACTTCTTAAGATGTACATATTTTATATAGTAGGTCATTTCTTCATCCGATGACGCCGCAAAGAACATTGTTCACAAGATTTACACATGTGTCATAGAGTTTATGAAACTAGAAGAGAGATTTCTAAGATTCGAGAACAATGTCACTATAGCACTATGTCGGATGGGGAAACAACCAAAATTAGAATTGTACGTCTTGCTAAGTTATGAAACTCTCTAGTTGAAAACCATTTATTTCGACATTATCTTATAAAGATAAACTATGTCTCAATTTCAAAATGTTGAGAATTGAAATTTAAATGTTTCGGTGACGTCGGATAGACATACCACCAACATAACGATTGTAGTTCTCATATATCCATGAAACTTTGTAGTTTATTACAACATTTTGATTTGAGATCATCTTGTCATGGAAAAACATGTAATAGTTTGAAAATATTTATCTTACGATGCGACCGATAGTTCGTCTATCCATTTGGCTCGACACCTCCGCCGGAGTGCACCGGCCCCACGCCCCTGTACCGGGCTTCGCACCCGCATTATTGCTGCTCACCAAGTCTTCGCGGCACAAAACATACTATAAGCTATAAGCGCCCCAAGCTAGTTTCCACCAAAAAGCTCCCGCCGTGTCGCGCCATGAAAAAACTCCGCCGACATGCTTGCGAGATCCGCGATTCGTGTCGCCGAGGTCTCGGCGGCCCCACGGAAGATCCAATGGCCGGCGAGGGCGAGGGCAGCCGCGGCAAGCGATCGGCGGAGGAGCCATCGGTGAACCAGGGCCGCCGCAGCCGCCGCGCCGTCTCTGCCACCCTGAGTAAGATCGACCGTTTCTTATTGCGGTTATGTTCATCATGGGAGTAACGGTCCTATTATGCCCGGGGAGACGACCGAGCATCTCGGGAGGGTATCATCAATGGGCTCGTCATCAATCCGACTATCGTCTCCTCCGACTCCGGGGACTCCGATGCCTACATTGGATCGCACGCTAGCCGCTTGCTTAGAGAGCTCAACGCGTGCATGGGTGCGCGAGAATGTTGCTTTCAACGCATCCGGGCCGAGGTGGCGATATGCGTGCTCGGCTCTCGTAATCCGACGCCATGGTTGCGGGGTGGGGTTTTTTGACAGAAATTATTTTCTTGCTTGATCAAACCGTAGCTTTCGACGTCTACGGTTTTCCTTGATTCTCGCCAAAGACCGGCGGTGCGCGTGGAGAACTTGCTGCCGGCCGCCGCAATGCCGCCGACGCCAAAAACGCCGTGGGCGAAACCATGGAGCTTCGTCTGCGGGACATCGTCTTCTTGCGCCAGGGAGGTCGCGCGACCACGGCAGGCGGCATGGTATCGCCCCTCGGCCGGGCGGCCGCATTGTGCAATCCAGCCACGACCTCACCTCGGTGGAGCCATGGTTCCCGGGATCATGGTTGTCCCGAGGAGCACAAATACTCGTCGACGCATTCACCGGCCACGGCGCAGCGGTGGCCGACAGGACCCCTCCTGACCTTATCCTGAGCCTCCTGTTCTAGAACTACTAGTCTGTACCTGGGGTAGAATAATGGGCGAAAACCATGTTTATATATGTCGATGGTGTTTGCGATTATCATGTTATCTGGATGTAATTCATGTTATGTTCATGTTTGCGATTCTCGCGGCTATGCATGTCCCCTTGACGTTGCGCTGGAACGCTACCGTGTCCGCCGGTTCAGGCCGCCACCTTCGTTAATTACGTTGTCCACGACGGCAACCCCTCTCCGACATGTCCCCTGGGACGAGGTTCGGTGAGTATCTTGTAGTGGCCGTCGCTAGACGGCCTGCTAGACCTCATTTCTTGTGAGACCGGTGCACGCCGGAGTCCCGTGGCATGCCTAGCGGGGGCCTTGATCGTCCACGCGACGAGGTCGCGAGCTGCTCCGCCGCTTGAACGGCGGGCGTCTTCTGCGGTGGCGGAGTACGTGATATCGGGCGAATACCGTATTGGAGGCGTATCTGCGTATCAAGCCAAATCAAGGAAGTATTCGGGGTACGTACAGAGCTGGTCTGTACAGAATAGGAGTCAGTCCTTCATCCTCGTCTGGTGCCTCGCCGATAGAGACGGGCATCAGTATCAGTATAATATGATGACACTGCGGCTGCGCCCGATGGCAGACGTGCGCGCGCCCGCGAGCTCTCCACACGATACGCAAAGGATGCACCCACGCAAGGTGTAAATGTTAGAGACGCGCTCTATCAAAAAGCGTTGGCATTCATTACGCTGTACTAACACCGGTCATGTCGTCGCAGGCCTCACGGCCCGCTCCTAAAAAAAGCCTACGTCCCTACGCGGGGAACGCACCCGGCCACCCGTATTATTGCCCTGCTGCTCTCCGACTCCAACTGAGCGCCACACAGCTGCTGTTCACCTCCCCGCCACGCTCAGCCTCGAGGTTCCAGCAAAAAAGCCCCCGCCGCGCTCAGCCTCAAGCCATCTTCGCAGAACCTTCCGCGGACATTCTTGTGGAGCTTGCGATGCGCGTCGCCATGCACTCGGATGATCCTATGGATGAGCTCTTAAATCCGGGGCCACCTGTTCGCGGTGGCGGCGGCGTGCGGCGACCCCCTGGTGGGATGGAGCATCCCACTAGACTGGGTGCTGCACCGGCGTGTCGACTGCTGCGGGCCGCTGTACTACTCACGCGAGTATCGCGCGAGTCTCATCACCGAGCTCGCCAAGGTCGGCAACCCGGAGGCGTGCTTTCAGAGCGAGGCATGTCCGCCGTGTTCATGGAAGGTCAGCGACACCATCTCGCCGCCTCGACATGCTGAAACTAGCCGCCCGACTCGGGGCATGTGCTCGCCCGGTATGTTCATGCTCTTACGCTCTACAGCGGAACGCCACCGCCACCGATGACGACGGTGCCGAGAGGTGTTATGGGGAGATCGAGCGACATGGCGGTGACGCCGCCTCGACTCTGGGCGAACATGAACCGCCGTGGAGCACTTCGCATGCATTGGAAGTGTTGCGCGATGATTTCTTTGGTGCCGTATCGGTGTGGCAAAGATCGTCCTGCTCTGGCCCAACCGGTGCCTCGCCAGGACGCGCACAAGTGGAGATTAGAAGACAACACTTGCAGCACCCTGGCCGAATGGGAGCCAGGATTAGTGTGGCCGCTGCGGTGGGTGTACTGCAGCGAGGAGTGTAGGATCCGCAGCGAGTGTACTATGTTCTTCCTCGCTGCAAGGTTGAAATAAGCACGCCGGGCGATGATGCTCTCATGCAATGTATGTCTAATATATATGTGTGTCTGTTGCTCTAGCTAGATCATCTAGATCGAACAGCTTTTGCTAGCTTTTGGTTGTGTGCATGCATGGATTGGTTGATGTTCGATTGATCCTCTGAGTAGCATGCAGTGATGAACACTGGTGAGTGGTGAGATGTTTTAATTCGTTGTAATCTTGTGTTATATTTACTCTAATTCATGTGCTGCGTGGATGTTTGATTAATTGCATCTGAAATGATGAATGAACAGAGTGACAATGGTACAAAGATATTCATGTTTTTGCGATGGTGTATAATTAAGATTCGTGAACAATCACTAGCTAGCATGGATGTCGATGGGGAAACAAAGAACCAAATTGAGATTTAATTGTAGATCTTGCTAGGTTATGAAACTTTCTAGTTTAAAACTTTTTGATTTTTGGCATTATCTTGTAATGGAAAACTAGGTCTGAATTTTTAAAAAATGGAAATTTAAATTTTTTGGATGACCTCCGACAAACTACCAATATAAAGACTGTAGTTCCCAAATATCCATGAAATTTTTGTGCAAAATATCACTTCTTTTGTTGTGGCTTGATTTATTAACAAATGGTATTTAAGAATGACTTAAATTTGACTCTTTTTGTACAAATTTTTTGAATAAGACGACTGGTCAAACTTAGGGTCAAAAAAGTCAAAGGAGCTATAATTTGAAACGGAGGGGCCTTTATATTTGGGATCATCTTGTCATGGAGAAACATGTAACAGTTTGAAAACATTTAGTAGATTACACATACTACACACATTGGGATAGTTTAGTATGAAGAAAGACGCAGCGGCGCTTGTAGCGGCGCCGCATGCGCTTTTTTGACGTTTGGCTCACGGGCGCTTGTCGCGCGGCATCGCCTAATTAAGCGTCCGACGCTTGTGCCCGGGCTTGAAGGAAATCCCTACCGTGACAAGCTAATTATAGTATTGTTGACTAGTTATTCAGTTAATGAAGCACCTACTACACCGTTGTACTAGTAAAGTAGAAAAAGTTTTACTATGCCTTCAATGTTTAGCATCCCCATTGTACGTGTCCTCATGCCCGTCGCGGGAGGGCACCAGCCATCCTACGTGGAGGTGACTGCATGGCCTGCACCAAGGATTGGACGGAACGACAAAGGGCGACGTGGCTCCACCAAATTATAGCGAGGTGTGAAGCATACGCAAAGGATTCGCATGCAAAGGGCGTGGATATGATCAGCACGTGTCACGGGAATAGTCCAGAGAGTACTGTACATGTGTACTGATCATTTTTATATTGCCAAAACCTTACTTTTATGGGGACTCACGCCGGGCCGCCAAACGCTTACGGTTCCTTGTCGCAGAAGCGTCGGGTTGTTGCCTCCGCTTCCGGGCCGTCCGTCGCTACTACTTCGAGTGCACGGGCCGGCTACTCTAGAGGGCAAGAGCGAGGGCCAGGCTCGTTGTCAAAGAAGAAGGGCAAGAGGCCGGCAACACGGCTGACACGCGATGGCTTGTACTCCATACGTAGCTTGTCTTGAAATTAAAATACCCTCCGTTCCAATACTTGCAATTCTTTGACTCATATAAACTGTGTTTTGACCTCTCGCCTTATTCAACTTTTTTAATAAATATTACCACTTTTGTTATGACTTATTACATCACTAAAGATATTGTAATGACGTTTTCTTTGTTTTATAATTTACATAAAAAATTTGAATAAGACGAGCGATCCAAACACAGTTTATATGAGTCAAAGAATTGCAAGTATTGTGGAACGGAGGGTAGTAGTATCAAGTAATAGGTCACGAAACAACAATAAAAAAAGACGAAACAATGGTAATCATGACCATGTATTTGAACAGGTAGTACACGTTTGAGAAGAAAGAAAGAAACTGAACAAATACGGTGAAGAAGCACAAATGCAGAGACCAAGTACTTTATTCAAAGTTTCATCACAGGTACTCCCTCCGTTCCAAATTATAGTTCACTTTGGTTTCTCTAGATACATTGGTTTTGTTATGCATCTAGTTATACATTATGCCTAGATACATACTAAAAAAGAAATGGATCTAGAAAAGCCAAAGTGAACTACAATTTGGAACCGAGGGAGTACAAACTAATCCTCAAGGAATTCACCGATAAGAGTTTGAGGATCAAGGAGATCGACTACAGGCCGGCATGATTGCCGAAACTCCCTCAATCCGGGCTCGGTCCTCCTCGCTGATTGAGCCCCACGAAAAGCCGGGGAGCATGGATACACAAATCTCTGCAGGTTTGGGTTGACAGAGCCGCCAAACCCGTCGAAGGGCGGGAAAAAACGCCGTGCCTCGATGAGCGCCGTCACACGAGGAAACGCCGCCGCGAGACGTTGTTGCCGGGAGGATTCACCTTGTACACATTCGTAGAGATTACTTTGGTTGTGTGAACGCTAGTGTTGTCAATGCATTCTACGGCGAGGTCAAAACTTAATAAAAACTTGTGCTCCTTGAGATGGCTAGTTTTTATTAAAATGTGGAATCGCCATGTTTTGTAGAATTATTTATTTTTAACACCAACATATTACGTTTTATGAAAATTAAATAATTCTACAAAATATGGCCGATTTCATATTTTTTTAATAAAAACTAGACATCTCAAGGTGCACAAAAAAAATTCACCAAAATTGGAGTTACCAAACTCTAGTTATGAATTTCCAAAAAGTGACGAAAAGGTCGGATTCCTAACAATTTTTCGTTTTGATTTGAGGCCGATTCCCAAATTAAAAAAAATGATGCCGATTCCTAAGACAAACTTTCTTCAGGGCCAAATTCCTAATTCTCCCAAAGTCCTATTACTCCAAACAATGTTTAACATTTCGAAATACTACTAGCACTAGCACACAAGTTACAGTCCCCTTTTACATTAACCGTGGGACCATGGTGTCTGCATCGAACACTCTACAGTTGCCACCTCGGATTCCCTCAAATGCTCCATATAGTGCTATGGGCAGTTCTCTCTCGCAGTCTCTCGTCTCTTCCTTCTCCCATACTACACACCTACTAGTAGTACTCACACAATACACCGCTCTCTACACAGGGGTCAGCCTCGCCTTCGCCTTCGTCTCCATCCTGGGCAGGTGCACCTCTTTATCACATCCATGCAAAATGCAAAGCTAGATATGGTTTTTCATGTGGTTTTTGAAACAAAGAAATACATGAGTTTTTTTTCTTTTTTGTGTGGTTGCAGATCTGGATCGAGTCCCGGCCGTTCAGATCTCGACTTCATGTGGTCTCTGAAGTCTCGGCCGCTCTGATCTCTAGTGTTGGGTTGGGAAGGAGGCCGAAGAAAATGTCGCAAGAGAAGCACATCTGCTTGGGTAAGCACCGAAGTCTAGATTCTAAAGTGCATTATCCTTCCTTTCTTGAAGTGTTTTCTGAATGGATCTAAAAAGTTTTTGTGTTTGTCTTGCATATCTTTGTGACTCATGCTACCTTCTACAACCACAGAGATCTACGCGGGAAATTATCAAAGGATGAGGAGGACCGATGTGCACAAAAAAAGTGAGCATATTGTTCTCCTCTAATCGACACCACAGCTCCAGGGCAGAGACTCAAAACTCTTGCTTGTTTCTTGAGTTGACTTTGACGAGTGGGGCTCACGGCCGTAGGACTATAATCTCCCGTGTAGGTCTCGAGCCCTGGTCATGGCCATGGCTAGCGCTTAAGACCTGCGCTGGAGATTATAATCCGGCCGCAAGCTCCTCGAGGGTGTCATCGTCCCTACTCGAGTCTGGACCCGAGAGACGTCCATATATGTCTTCGTAGCTTAGGTCTTGCTTCCTCTTTTTGACAATGTTCGCTTGCTCTTGCTTCATCTTGTTTCAGCTTGTTATGTCTCACGGAATACTATTAAATCAACCAAAATCAGGGCGTTAGCAAAACAACCCTGTTCTCTCCGTAATGTTGTTATATTATCAAAAAAAAATTGTTCAAATTTGGAATGCTCTGGCTCTCCAAGAATCAGATCGAACCCTTTGTATTGCTAGTTTGTGCATTGTGGCTCAACAAACAAATTCAGCTTGATAAGAGGCAAATTTTGGCCTTGTGTTGAAACAAATTTGTCATCGAACACTCGCCTCATTCTCTCTCTCTCTTGATCGAACAGGCATGTGAAATGACACCATACGTGACCCGTACAGTACACCTACTCTACACAGTGTTCGGGCATGTCATGATTATGATTCTACTGCACTGTCTTTGGAAAAAAGGAGTCGTAGTGCGCAGTGCGAATGACACTGCGCGGCCCGCACCAAGGGTGGACGAGCGGCGAGTTTTTATGTTCCCAAAAAAGTTTTGACCGAAACCTTTTCCAACAAATACTACGGGGGGGCTCGCGGCGGTAGAGGCGAGCCGGCGGCCATGGGCCCGTGGCAACGTGAACGCCCACGGTTCCTTCTCGCACAAGCGTCGGATTAGTACTACTCCTAGACGAGAGGCCACCGGCGGGCCCCACAATTTAAAATACCTAAAAATGTTATAACCCGACAAACCAAAAATCTAAATTAAGTTCCGACATCGAAAGGTCCCTTGTGGTTTTGGTAATTGAGTGTCAACATTAGGTGAACTAATATGTGTGATTGAGATAATACCGCGGGAGATTAGTTCACTCATGATGACGCAATGAAGGAGCTTTATTGCATATGAAACATGACATGGAGTCATGTGACCAAGGTGGTGAAGATCAAGACAAGGCTTGGCTTGATGGACCAGTTGCAAGTGTGAAGGGCAAGTCGAGGCGGTGAAAGCGATGGACCGCGAGGCGGTGAAGCTTGGCAAGACTTGGCGCCCGACGGACCGACGAACGGTGAAGAGCAAGTGAGGTCAAGATCGATGGACCAATAGTGTCACGTGATGATATGAAGTGGATCATATCATTTGGTGATCGTGTTGGTGCATGTGTTGCATCGGCACTTGGAGATGGAGCGGAATGGAAATGCGCAAGGCAAAGGTATAACCTATAGGGCATTTCATTTCGCGGGTCATGAGGAGCTTAGAGAAGTTTATGACCGGGTTTAGGATAGATGGCCGTACTATCAAGAGGGGCAAACTTGTTTGCATATCGGTCATCTAGTGCCACTTGAGCGATCTAACTGCGATGTGTTAGGATCGAAAGTGGCGTGGTAAGAGCTAACGGGCCTTTAAAATGATTGTGAAAATGCTAACACACATGCACATGGTGATGTACACTTGGTGGTGTTGGCACATTTGCAAAAGGCGGCGGTGATTGCGAGGGTTGAGTTGGGTTTTGGGAACCGCTCATCCTCCCGCCGAGCTTCTTGGCGGGATTCAACGCTTCGAGAAAATGAGTTGCATATTTTCTATTGCGCCGGATGCAAGTTGGTGGTGAAAACATGTTATTCCTCGTGCTCAAGTTTGGTATACTTGATGGGTAGCATGTCGAAGAGAAGGAGTCGGTGTTTCGGTGGAGTTTTATTTGGAAAACGTCGACCGGGCGCTTCAGTCTGTGAGCGGACGCGACGCGGCCGACCTTCCGACGCGCGTCGTCAAGGCGGCGCGGAGAGCTCTGCAGCGCGCGTTTGACCGGGACGCCGTGATCGGATCGTCCGGTGCTTGACCGGAACCGGTGACCGGGGCGCTCGAATGTAGCCGTTGGCGTGGGCGAGTTACTTGTCCGTTTGTGACCGGACGCTGCGGCGGGCCAGCCGACCGGGCGCTTCCGTGAGTCCGGCCGAGGCCCGTCAATCCCGCCTTCAGCGGATTTCATCCCAACGGCTCTATTTGACTTGGGGGCTATTTATACACCACATACCCGACCTTGCTTCGGTGCTGAGCACACTTGGGCCTTGGTGGCTTGTGTTGTGGTGCTTGAGAGCCCTCCCACTCACTCTAACTTGATAGTGTTCATCCGATTGAGTGAGTGAGCGATTCTAGTGCGATTGCTTTGAGAGATTGCATCGTGTGGCACTAGGTGATCGTGTTGCAAGCGGTGTGCTTGTTTCTCTTGGAGGTTGCCACCTCCTAGGCGGCTTGGTGGCAAGGGACTTCGTGAAGCACGCAACGGAGATTGTGCGTGCTCCGAAGGAGGATTTGTGAGAGGTTCGAGCTCACCTTGCGGGGGGATCGCGAAGAGCATCACTACTAGAGCGTGTCTTTGAGTTACCTCACTTGTGAGTGTGGTGTCTTGCGGTGCCTTGTGATAGGCTCACTTGAGAGTGGTGTCTTGCGGTAAGCCTAAAGGCATTTGGCTTGGAACCGAAGAACCATCTAAGTGAAACACCAAAGGAACCACCCAGGTGTTGGTCGACACAACGAGGAGTAGGGGGAAGTTGGCAAGCTTCCCGATACCTCGGTAAAAAATCACCGTGTCAACTTGTCTACTCTTCTCGGTGGTTTGCATTCTCCAAATCACAAGCTTTGCATTTACATTCATATATATCTTGTGCTTGTGCTTGTGGAGTACCTCTTGCAATTACTAGCTTGTGTAGCTTGTTAGTTGCCTTGCTTAGTTTGTGTAGCTAAGTAATTGAGCCTTTGGGTTAGCGTGTGTCGCCTTGTCCATTGTGCATCTAGTGAGCTTAGGTTGGCTTAGTGCTTTTGCTCATTAGAATTGTGTAGGAGCTCACCTTTGTTTGAAGTACTAGTGCATAGGTTTGTGTAACCTTGCAATAGAAACGGTTAGGAGCTCAAGCTAGGCTTATCACCTCATTTGCTTTGTGTAGGATCTTTTGTGAGGTGATTTAGAGTCATAGCTAGAGGGGTGAAGTCTTGGCTAAGCGAATAGTTTTAATTCCGCATTATATTCGGTTAGCCATCGCAATTAGTTTTAGAAAGAACTATTCACCCCCTCTAGTCCCCATCTCGACCCTACAATTACGCCATTAAATTTGTTTCAATTAATTCTTCAAAACAAGATATCACATGGATATATTTAGATAAAATTACAAGTGGGTCCACACAAAGGATATAAAGTATATGTATGAATGCGAGAAAACCGGTGTTGTGTGGGCACTATGAGCAAGTTTTGAATTCCTAACAAATTTTCGTTTTGAGGCCGGATTCCCAAATTCAAAAAAAATGATGCCGATTCCTAAGACAAACTTTTATGTCGGGGCTAAATTTACTCCAAACAAGTTACAAACTTTTGCCAGGGCTAAAATTAACTTAGTGGGACCATGGTGTGTCTGCATCAAACACTCTACAGATTGCCACCTCGGATTCCCTCATATAGTATGCTCCATATATAGTGCTATGGGCAGTTTTTCTCTCAGATCTCTCGGCTCTTCCTTCTCCCATACTACACCTAGTACTAGTTACTTCTCACCTCTTAGTCCCGACTTTCCAAACTCATCTCAACCAAACAAGAGTAGAGAGCGGTCCGACACGGGGGTCGCCTCGCCAGATTCTTGACGCCGTAAATGCGTGAAGTCTTGGCCGCTCGATCTCTACGGGTGTTTTGGGCGGAGGCCGAAAAAAATGTCGCAAGAGAAGCACATCTTCTTGGGTAAGCACCAAAATCTAGATTGTAAAGTGCATTATCCTTCCTTTTTTAAAGGTTTTTTTTTTTTTTTTTTGAATGGCTCTAAAAGGTTTGCTATCTTAGCTTGTAGTACAACATTGCTCAATAATTTTGTTGTCTTATACCTTTTTCCCGATTCATCCTAGGTACAAACACAAAGACCTATGCGAGATTATAAAAGGATGGGGAGGAGGCGAAGAAAATGTCGCAAGAAAAGCACATCTTCTTCTCGCTTGGAGATCCTTTTCCACCTCTCTTCTATTATCCTTCTTGTAGGCTATCGGGTGGCCTCGGCCTCATAAGTGAGGCAAATTGTTCATGCCGTGCATGCCGGTGCATCCTATGCCTTAGCCCTTTGCTTTTGATTGGAATGTCGGCTTCATCTTTGGACCTTGGCCGCCCCTCCCACTCATCCATCTTTGCCGGAGTAATTTGAAGATAATAGATTTTGCGTTGTGAGCCCGAGAGGTGTGGTCACGGTCCAAGTGAATAGTAGCGATGGCGGTTAGATACTCATTATCCTGTTAACATTGGCGAGAGGGGCTGCATGCCCAGTAGGACTATAATCTCCGATGTAGGTCTCGAGCCTTAATCATGCCCATGGCTGGGAGAGCTTAAGACTGCTTACTGGAGATTATAATCTGGCGAGGGCCGCAAGCGTCTCGGCGGTGTTGTTGTGCGTACTTTCGAGTGCGGGCGGGGGAGGGCGCCTTCTAAACGGTGCTCCCTACTCGAATCTGTATTGAACTGTAGATTGCTAGTTTGTGCATTGTGGCTCAACAAACGAATTCAAATTGATTTGTTTCGTAAAGAGGCAAATTGTGGCCTTGTGTAGTTGTGTTGAAACAAATTTGGCATCGAACGCTCACCTCATTCTCTCTCTCGATCGATCGAGCATCGGCATGTGAAATGACTCCATCGTGACCCCTCGATGTACAGTACCCCTCGCGGCGGCAGAGGCAGCGAGGCACGGCCGGCCATGGCAACGTGAACGCTTACGTTTCCTTCTCGCACAAGCGTCGGATTAGTACTACTCCTACTAGACGAGAGGCCACCGGGCGGCCCCACAATTTAAAATACCTAAAAATATTTTAATGACAAACCAAAAATCTAAATTAAATTCGATTACACCGTAAATTTGTTTTGACCAAACCTTTTCCAACAATACCGTACTTTTTTTATAGGGGACTTCAGCGGTGCGGGCAGAAAGAGGCGGCCGTTACAAACGTGAACGCCGGTTCCTTGTCGCGAGAAGCGTTGGATTAAATTATAGTGAAAATTTTTGTCTCGCGGTTTCCAAGCACGCAACATGCCACGTCGGACAGAGCCGCAGGAGGAGCGACATGAAGCCAAGCGAGAGAGAAAGAGCATGGCCACCGGGCGGGCCCCTACAATTTAAAAATACCTAAAAATGTTATAACCCATGACAAACCAAAAGTCTAAATTAAATTGATTACACCATTAAATTTGTTTTAATAAATTCTTCAAAACTAGATATCACATGGATATGTTTAGATAAAATTATAAGTAGGCCGCACTAATAATAGTTTTTTTTACAAGGGCACTTATAATAGTTGGTATAGAGTATTAGAGATATAAAGGAGGAATGAGTGCGGAGAGTGTCAGTAAGAAGGGTGATGACCGGGATATATAGAGGAAGTTAAAGAAATTCCTAAATTTACGTAGAAAATCGAAAATCCTAAAAATCCAGTTTCATAAGAATTCGATGCGACATGGGTCATATTTCATAAGGCATGCGAATTCGGGTCATATTTCTAGCGGCACACAAATAACGGGTTAAATTTCATAATTTCTCATTAATTGTATACATGAAGCCGCCCGGGAAGCAATGGTTTAGCAGCCTCTCATCATAGTTATATCTTGTTGG
>JADLZK010001169.1:0-31112 GCA_015847255.1 Hyparrhenia diplandra | reverse complement strand
CTAGTTGGGGCATCCACCGTGGCTAAGGGGAATCTTTGTTCCCACTCGGTGCTGGCCAACACTCTATCAAGTTTTTCATATGTTGGCACCTTTCTTGAATTAGCCCAAGTAAATTTCCTACCCGACATCTCTATTTCCCTTAAATTTAAACCATCAATGACGGCATTAAATAAAAAAGGCCAATGATTATCATAGTTATCGTTATTTTTTCTCACTTGGGTTTCTAATAATATTAAAGTCTCCACCAACCAAAAGTGGAAGCGAGACTTTCCGGCAAGCCTGTACTAGTTCCGTTAGGAACTTCTCCTTGAACTCAGGCTGAGCCGCTCCATATACTGCCACCAGACACCAGTGGAAATCATCACTTCTGTCTCTGAGATGGAACTTGATGAAGAAGTCTCCCTCCTCTATACTTCCCACGTCATACGAGTCAAGATTAACACCTAGCAGCATACCACCAGACCTCCCATGAGGTTCAGTCCAATGCCAAACAAAATTCTTCCCCCCACAATATCTATCAAGCTTAGCTTGTGAATAATCCTTTTTACCGGTTTCCAAGAGAGCTATGAAATCTAGTCCTTGCTCTCTTGCCGTCTTACTCAGAAATTTGGTTTTAGCCAAGTCCCGAAGACCTCTGCTATTCCAGAAAATTCCTTTCATTTCACACCTATTTTATTAATTTTTATTTTCAGCTTTCTTGAGGCTGTTTTCCTAGACGACTTAGCGCCCAGTTTCCTCTGTACAGTTCTATGTTCACTACTTAGGTGATAGCTGTCATCATCAAAAATTTCCTCCATTAAGTCACCACCTAAAAACTCTAGCGCTTTCCTCTCAAAGTTATCCGAGTCCATTGAATTAACATTGGAGAAATCATTCTCATCCAAATCCATGACAGAACTAGGGTCATTATTAATTAAAGTCCCCTCCAATAAGTTCTGAACGTTCAATTCAAAAGAGTCCAGATTACTACCACTATTCCCCTCCCTTAATCCCAAAGCACGCAAATTATCTACAATGCTTACTAAAGGAACAGAAGACGGATCCGACAGATCGTTACCTTTGCTAAATTCCAAATTCCTGGATTGCATCGCCCGCTCCGCTCGCACCAGTGTATGCTCAGCCGCCACACCAGCCAAGCGTGGGCTCGCCCTGGATGGGGTCGTCACGACTTCAGGGATCATCGCCGCACCAACAATCTTAGTGTCTATCAGTCCGCCCTGATCGACCGCACTAACAATCTTAGTGCCAGTCAGTTCGCTCTGATCGACCACCATGTAGTTCACCACCTCTTTTGTAACCATTTCTGAAGCCTCTCCCCCATCAAGATAGAGGTTGTTGTCCGACCCCTCCACAATCATCTCCTCCTCCCCTGCCCCTGTCCCAATTGAGACAGCACATACAGGGCGAGATGGATCAATCTGTAGTGGATCCTCCTCCTCCAGCACATTTGTAGCCAAATCTTCCAAAACCTCATCAACAGCAGCACCTACCACCTTGCTGGCCTTCCACTTCAAAAACTCCTCAAAATCTTCCTTACTAAGTACAAGGCCCATGCTAGCCTGAGTACCATCACCACACTGAGACGCATCCCTTATCACATCCTTGCTCCCTCCCCCATCAGTCCCCTTTGCTTTTTTGTTCACCCGCTCATGCTCATCACCACTATTCTGATCTTTCTTCTGTCCATCACCCTCCCCTTCATTATCTCCACCATCCCACTCAACATCCACTTCCTCCCCATTCTCATCAAACCCTCCCTTTTCAACTTCAAAATCCAAGTCAAAATAGTGATCACCAATCACTACATCTAGCTTCCTTGGGATCAGCTTGGGATCAAGCACAGCAACCATGGTTCGCCCAAAATCATTTTTCCTTGTTGCCTCCATATAAACTAATTGAGTCAAGCCAATCAAAGAACCCACTGCCCACAAAATAAGATACTCTCGAAGTGTTTGTCTCATACATCTCACTCTCACCCACACCTTGGGAAGAAGAAAACCCTC
Organism: Hyparrhenia diplandra; assembly: GCA_015847255.1. Classification (NCBI taxonomy): domain Eukaryota; kingdom Viridiplantae; phylum Streptophyta; class Magnoliopsida; order Poales; family Poaceae; genus Hyparrhenia; species Hyparrhenia diplandra. The sequence continues at coordinate 29,109 of JADLZK010001169.1, read as the reverse complement.
TTCCTTCTCCTGCCATTCCTCAAATTTAAGCCTAGTACCCTCAGGCACTCCCTCTCCTTTAGCATCTGCACCCCCATAATTAATGGATCGCTGCAGCTTAGCTTTAGAAGGAAACTGAGTAAGAAATTTACCATCTCCAAGATCCTTTATCTCCCAGTTCCATTTTATCGGCACCACTCTTTTTAACTGCATAACAAGCTGATCGATGGACAGAATTCCACCAACCACTGTAACCTGCGCCATCTTGGAATCTTTCTTCACCCTTGGCAATGGAGGGTGCGGGATATGGTAAAAACCCAGACCCGCCACAGCGTAGCCTGCAGCATGAGCCACGGGCCTTGGTGCCTTAAGAAGAGAGCACTTGTGATTCATGTGATCATTAGAATCACAGATCACACATAGTACACTTCAGCCGTGCACGCCGCTGCCTGATGACCCTTCTTTGAACATCTGGAACATCGACCACCTGCCTTGATCATCTCACCACCATCTTTGCTACCACCCGAATCCTCAGCAACACCTAGATCAGCACCGGATCCCAGACCATTGCTCTCACCACTCCCTGCACCATCCACTAACATATCATCCCTCTGCCCACTTCCTAACCCCTGTGAAGGTGAGTACCTCTTCTCCTCCTGCCAAACCCATCTGCCGTGAGCCTGAGAACCGCCTCTGCCAGCTCCGCCTGATGGAGGTAAGTGGCCAGCACGACCCCTGCTGAAGCTTCCATATCTGCCAGGGTGCACTCCTCTTGGAACGTGAGTGGCACCTCCCCTCCTCATCATATCGTCTCTGCCGTCCCAACTCCGGTCCGCGTTGAAAGGTTCCCGGCCCCGACGATAGGGGCCGCGCGCACCACCTCTCTCGTCCCTTCCATGCGCATTGAAATTCCCCGACATCTTCTTCGCTTCCACCTCTCTACCGATCTTGAGTTTTTCAGCCACCACCTCCGTGAAAGAAAGGGTCCTACTAGATGGAGGAATAGTCTGTGATGAACGCCCCCTGCAGCTTAAGTCGGCCCTTCGTGCACCCAGACTCCTCGGTACCCCCCCTGCTTTAAATAGGAGGTTTAAACCCTGTGTTGGCCTAAAAGCGGGGTACACTCCCACCTTAAATCCTGCATGCGCAGCCCGCCTGTCCATCTTCGACTGATCCAATGACCGCTCATGCACGGCCCCCAATCTTGTCCCTCCTCTCTCTCCTTCTTTTAGATTAAAGTTAATGCACCTTCCCCTCAGGCTGCCTAAATCATTCAAGGAACTTACCATTCCATTGGAATAAGAGGATCTTAAATCTTTAACCGGCAAGTCACCCAGCTGCCGATTTGAAGAAGACCTTGGCTTCGGCAATGGCCCTCTCCATGGCTTCCGGGCTTCATCACCAGAAAATCCGCCCTTTGCCTCGCAGATTCTGGAAAGCAAGAGGTTGGGGATGTTTAACATGCCCAGCTCCTCTATCTAAAGAATCAAATTATACATTTAGCATCGAGAGATTAGTCCTAAGGATGTCACTAATTAGCCAAAATCAAACTAGAGATCTTCACCTCGCTAGATCGAGACCACTCCGAGATGCATAGTTGTCGAGACACCCACTCCTCTATCATCTTCTTGTCTTGTAGCTAAATTAGTCAACATTTTGGCTGATGTGAACGAGGGAAGGAAGGAGAAAGATTAGAGCTTCCATCTCATGTAAGCAACGAGCTGGGCTCAAAAGCATATGTAGTGGTGAGTTCACATATTAGTAAATGTGAGATGCATTAGAGAAGGTGGGACATGAGTAAAGTAATACAGTAGTAAATTTTTTCTTTAGACAAATATTGTAAAACGTGTTTGCGCCCGGGAATGCTGATCCGCTATATAGAAATGGCGTGTGGCCGTGTGCTATAAGGAAAAACTCTGAGTTTAGAAATGGCGTGTGGCCGTGTGCTATAAGGAAAAACTTTGAGTTAATTAAATATACATGTATTTGGATATGAACATCTTGCTGTAAACATACTAGGAAAGAAACCCTAGTAGGTTTGGAAATCAACCTTGTAACCCATCCATCCCTAAGGGCTAAGGTTGTTATCCCAAAAGGCGTGTAAGCCATCTACATATGTATAAACACAAGCAATACAATCCACACCAATCTAGATGGATAATGGCGGGTATTACCTCACCATGAGGGTTTAATAAACATGTATACATTTGAGTTTTATGTTCTTTTTGAGCTATAGATCCTACGCATATAACCCATAATCATCATTGGACATACTCAATGCTTATTAAACTACTGGTAACAAACACCAACAAAAAGATATTGATAGCAGAACTTTAGAAGACTTTGAGGTGGCTTCTAGACTTTAGTGGATAGACCGCAAGACGCAAGAAGCAAGGCGATGCGTGGAGGTGGAGCCTTGTTATACCTACAGGTTTTTTTTTTATATTGAGTTGGTTCACGCTCGGCTAGCGTGCGATATTGCCTATAACATTCATATCCTGGTTTGGGCATTCAAAATAAAGGGGTCCCCAGCCCAGGAGCCACATTTTTTTCAATACTTTGTGCTTGGCGGTGTGGCAAATTTAACTTATTCAAAGTGCTGGACCTCCCTTCAATTTTAACCTATCCACGTCGGATGCTAGGACCCGCTCCAACGCTTCCTCGCCTCCCATTGGTCCTGCCCTTCCGCTCCAAGCCAATCAGTCCTTTTCTTGGATGAAGCTTCAAGCCTCATTCGTCACAATTCGTGATCAACTCGACAAACACTCCCCTATAAAACACACCGCCGGTACCGCTCATCGGACTCACGAAACGTAGCAGCTAGTTTACCAGAATTCGAACACAATCGGGTGCTGATCGAGGTGAGGAAAAGATCCATCATGGTGTTGGGTTTGGGAGGATGCTTTGGCAGCGTCGCCATCGCCGCCCGATGAAGAAGGAAGGTGTCGCCTGCGGAGGCTAAAATTCAACAAATGGCGATAAAAGATGCGGCATCGTCGGGCGGTTCTTTGGGAGAGAAGCAAGAGAAGACTAAAGAGGAGAGGAGGAAGAGGGATCATGACAAGGCTCCCCCAATCGTGATGCATCGCTTCCCCTTCCACTCTCGCCTCGGCTTACTCAATTTCGACCGATTGGTCGGTTCTATTTCGTCCTGATTGTCCTCGATGCCATTCGGATCAGCAATGTAATTTTTGGTTCTTTGTTCATTTTAATCCAAAGAATATGCATAAAAGGTAATTTTGGTCCTGGTTGTCTTCAGATGCCCTTGGGGGTGATCAGCAATGTAATGTAATTCTTTGGTTCTTTGTTCATGTGTAAAAATTACTTTTTGAGTACCATTTGCATCCACCACCATCTCCTCATCCTCATAGAGATTTCAATTTCTGTATTGTCAACAGCATGGAACTTAGCAACTGAAACTATGAAAATGCAATCATCCCCTACAGCAGTGGATTATTGCATTTTCAAGACTAAACCGAAAAGAAGGCCTTATAGAAAAGGAATCCAAGAAGGGATGTTCCTACTTTAGTTTTGGGCCGGGCCAACCTCTTTAATCACTTGGCAAGATGATGACTCCGTCCATGTATCATCTTCCTAACAGATCATGTTTTTCCATAGTAGGCCTACCAACATTTGTATGACTCGATAGTACAAAACATATTATGTGCAGAAATCTATATTTACCCCAACCTAATCACTAGTAACGAAATGATTTTAGGTGACGGGCAGTTTTGATTTAGCGTGGTGGGCATGGGCGTCCGTCGCTCACGAAAAGGTCACGAAACGGGGGAACAACCGTGACGGGCGGGATGTGCCCGCCGCGGTTAATGAAAAATAATAATAAAAAAGACCGATAGGCCACCGAGCCCGCCCGGCCCGAGAAGCCCATCGGGCCCGCCGCCGTCGGGATGCCAAATCCACCGGGAGGCCAGATCCGCCGCTGGGGTCGTCGGCATCGGAGATCCAACCACTGGAGGGAGGAGAGGCCTGCCGCCGCCAAAGAAGCCCGCCACCCGCCAGATCTGTAGGATCTGATGGAAGCCTAGAGGGGGGGTGAATAGGCTGACCCCCAAAAATCGACCTGTCAATACTTTGTAGCACTGTCAGTACAGAGATGCGTGGCACTGCCGCGTAAAGGAGCGGCACTGCCGCATGGTACTGGATAAATGAGAGACGAGGTAGTCCGGACGGCGGTCGGTGTAGAAGGCGCTGCACCGCCAGTGTCTTCAAGCGGCACCGCCAAGTACCGCAGCTCGAGCAACACCAAAGTGAATCAAGCAAGCCGGAGTTTGATGCTCAAGGTTTCTACTTGTTCCTGCACACAAATACCTTGTAGAGAGCTAATCAAAATTCGTTGGAACACAGCAACAAAGTAGATCGGGACGAAACCCTAGCTCACAAGAATATTAATGCAAGAATGTAAAGAACACAAGTGACACAAGGATTTATCCCATGGTTCGCCGTCACCACAAAGGCTGGGTTACGTCCACGTTGTTGAGGTTGCCACACAAGGCTTAGCTTGCCCACCGGCTTGCTTTTTCCCTCGTTCACAAGTCTAGGGAGTTAACCCTAGAGATGTGGGGTAATGTATTGATGTCGTGTGAGGTTACAAACCTCCCAAGGCTGCCACACGAAGGGGGCAAGCTCAAGGGTGACGCCTAGCCGTCTAGGAGCAAGCTCAAGAGTAAAGAACCCTAGGGTTCGACCAAACGTGAACCAAATGCTCTTTTTGAGTGGGGAAGTAGTAGATCCGGTCTCCAATCGAAGTTTGCTGGCTTTTCCTCAAAAACCGTGGTGGAAAGTGAGGGATTGAGTGGGGAGCTCAAGGTGCTTCAATGGAGGAGTGAGAGAGAGCAAAAGGTGGTCTTCTGGCTGTCTGCTCGAGGAAGAAGAAGAAGTGAGCCAGATAACCGTTGTGGGAGGGGTAGAAGTGGTATTTATACCCAACGGACCCAATACCTGATTTAAGTGTGGCAATCGCCGTGTGGAATGTGCGGCACCTTGCCGCGACCAAATGCGCTGCATCGCCACCGACTGACAAAGAGAATGAAAAAGATATTTTGCTGGTTGTTCAGGCTTGGAGTTGTGTTTTGTGGCTGGATTTGAGTTTTGAGCATTTAGTCCACATGTAGCCAAGAGTCCCAGGATCCCTCTTGATAGTACGACATTTCCTAAACTCAAGATTCAAAATATGAAATAATTTAAACGTCTTGATCCGGAAACACCACCATCTAGCTCATTGGATGCCTTTGGACCTGTACATCAACTCCTTATTTTATTTCCTGCATATCATCTCGACAAATCTCATTAGTTCCCTAATTAGGTGGTCATCAACGCCAAAAACCCACTTAGAGCTTGATTGCACTTACAAGATCAACCCGCCGGAGGGAGGAAATGCACCCCACCCGGGCTGGATCCACCGCGAGGTCGCACGGCGGCCTGGATCGGCCGCCGGGTCACCGCTCCGCCGCCACCCCGCCTCGATCCGCCCGGAGGAGGAGCCGCATGTTGGGCAGCGTCGAGGGAGGGGCCGCCGCATCGAGGAGGGGGGACAGGCCCCGCGAGCGTGAGCACCAGGCGCTGTCCCGCCGGAAGGTGGCGCCGCCTTCGTCGGGTGAGAGAGGAGGAGTGGCGGAGGAGAGAAGAATGAGTGCGGGGACGCCGTGGGGATGGGAGAGTGAGCGCGAGGGGGAGAAGACAACGAGTGCCGTGGAGCAGAGAAACTCTAAGTGCCCGTCTTATATATGGCCCGATAAGGAGCAGGTTTGGGCTCGGTAGTGGGCCTCATGGTATTTTATGTTGCCGGGCGTTTTTAACAGCTCCGCCTCCGAAAATGGAGCTATTTTACGTGACGGGCAAATGTGCCCGTCACGGTAAATAAAAAATGTCCCCATGCAAAATCGGGGTATTAACCGTGGCGCACAAATTGTGTGCCCGCCACAAGAAATATTTTACAACATCACGCAAAATCATTTCAATACTAGTGAATAGAAATGTTATTGTATTAAAAAAAACTAAGAGCCCATTTGGATCCCTTGAATTTGGGGGAATTGGAATCTACTTAATAAATTAAGCTATTTAGTTTGGAATTTGAGATTCCCTGCCTTTTCAAAGTTCACAAATAAGTCTATCTCAAATTCATAGGGTGGGAGATAGGAATTGAATTCCATTAAATTAAGCATGTTATGTGGTTGAGGAAGCCCATCACCATGTTATGTTTGCATTGCACTCTCCAACTTCATTGCATTGCATTGCACTCTCCAACTCCAACTCTATTGCACTACAATGAATTAAATTCCAAGGATCCAAACAGGCCCTAATAGAAAATGTAATTGTTTTAAGTGGTCCCTACAATCCTATGATTGAAGGGCTCAAGTACCTTCTTCACCTCCACGTTCTTCACGACTGGTCCTCGAGCGAATTTTTGTGCATATGCGGCTGGTTGACACGTACCTTGGGACCTTGTGCATTGCTTCCTTACTACTGTGCCTCAAATTCACTTAAATGGTTGACACATTCTTTTGTACTCATTTTAATGAATATTATAATACATGTTGTCCTAGAGTCTTACAAGTGAAAGATCAAGGAGGAAGCTCAAAAAGTCCACTGGCTACCAGATGTATGAAGCATACCAGGGTGTTAGAAGGGAACATTCTGGATCAAAACTTGTTTGTTGGGAATCCCTGGCAGAAGGGTGCTGAAGAGAAAGAGAAGCTGGGCCTTCCATGGTGGAACTCGCTGGATGTGGTGCTAGAGCCGGCGTTCTCAAGATGGTGGTGCGGAGATCATGCCTGTGTGGCTCTTTTCAAGCAGTTTTCAATTTTTGTTTTCAGAACTTGTTCTGTATTGCACCCAGTAGTGGTGTTTTCGTTTCTTGTTATCTGACTTTGCCATGCTTAATCGTCCACAAAACGTATGTTGTAAAACTGTTATGTCTTTTGATGCTTAATCGAAAGGCTGGGGTGATTCCCACCCTTGAACTCTAAAAAATAATACATGTTTAGATTGAGTCAATTTATGAAACTCCAAATTAATAGATACACGGGTAATCTTACCGAAGCCTTGTTAAAATTAGTTTTTATTAAGTAGAAAAGAGTTTTGTTATAGAACTTAGCGACCACGGTAATCCAAGGTTATTTAAGCCCTACTAAACCAAGTACGCACGTGATTGTGATTACATTCTTAGGACAATTTTGCGATAGACGACAGCTTCCTAAAGCTCCTAGAAGCACCAACAGCCACGGGATCGCTAGTCCATGTCTGAGTAGGGAGCTTGCAAGTTGCAACTCTTGTTGGAGGTCCTCGCTTTTCTTTCTTTCCAAATTATCCACCCAACATATCTAGAATATTTTTCAAGACGGACATTACTTCAGAAGATCTTTTGCAAGGCGTTTAGGATTTATCAAGCGTGGAGGTTTTTGAAAAAAAAAAAAAAACAATGGTTAATCGAGACCGGGCAAAGCATTAATTGTGGCGGGTTTTTTTGTTAACCATGATGGTTATGAAGACCACCACGCAAAAATCTATTAACCATGGCGGACTTCCTTATTTACCCGCATGGGAAAAAGGCTGAGGCCCGATAAAGACCCCTGCATTGAGGCCTGATAGCAGCTCAAGTACAAAATGCACAACTAGGTTTCATCTCACCTCACTCTCCTCCCTCCCTCACTCCTCTCCCACCAGGCACAACCCCTTCTCAGTGCCGCAACCTTCTCCCACCCTCTCAGTGCCGCAAACTTCTCCCTTCGCTGTCGCCGACGCCCCCTCCCGAATTCCCATCCCGGTCGTCGGTGGACTCTTCTCCCTCCCCTCTCTCCCTCGGGGAGAGTGCGGTGGCGTGCGACGTGAGCGCGTGCGTCGAGAGAGGCCCTTGGTGGTTGCTCCTCTCGTCATTCGTGGAATCCTCCTCAAAACCCTAGGTAGGTTAGTTGTACCCGTCTCCCTCTCTTTTCTTCTCTTCATCTCCCTCACTCTCTCCCTCATCGGTGCTTGGATCCATGACGATAGCGGGCAGATCCATGGCGGTGGCGGGTGGATCCACGACACGGATCCCGGGCGCGGCAGGGGCGTAGGGCCGATCTGGGGCGGTGGTGAGCAGATACACGTTAGGTGGCGGCGCGGCGTGGATCCTGGCGACGGCCAGGCCTAGATCCGGGCCCTTCTAGGTCTGGATTTGGGCTTTCTCTCTCTCTCTCTCTCTTTTTTGTTTTTTTACATATTAACCTCTATTTAAAATAGTTGGCTATAGCTTAGCTATAGCTGCGGGAAAGATTCACCGCTAAGCTATTCGTATTTCCGCTATAGCACCGCTATTTACAACTACTTACCGCTATTTACTGCTATAGCGCCGCTATTTACCCCTATTTCGTATTTCATTTGCTACTAATTGGTATTTTGAATGATTAAATTTTTATGTAACATGTTGCAATGTCATATTGGTATTTGGTAATGTTATTTAGACTTATAGAACCTTGTAAACATATTTGTGTTCATCAGATATCATATTTGCCTTGTTTTGGCATTAATTATTGGAATTTTTTCATAGTTTTTCATATAAACCGCTATGTGACATTGCTCCGCTAAAGCTTTATATCCCCTAAAAAAAATGTGCCGCTATTTGCCATAGCCCGCTATTTAAAACTTGGAGATTAACACACGGTTAACCGTGGCCGTTTTAGGCTGTTGGAAAACTGTGGTCTTCCATTCCTAGCGGTTATAAAAACTGTAACGGTAAATTAAAAAAATGTCACAGTTAATAATTTGTGTAGTAGTGGGATGGAGTGTTATTCACTAACAGTCATAGAAAGAGTCGAGCGCATGAATGTTGTAAACTACTCCAAACACTCTGCATTGGTGTTCTTGCCAATGCTCTTGATTGAGATGGACATGCCACGTGGGCAATAAATAGCGTTGGCCGTTCAACCGGTGAGCGATAGCAGCTGCCAGAACAATGCGTGAGCTTGCAAACCTAACAATTGGGCACGCACACATGCACGGCGGGTAGTTTATTCATTTGTAGGACGTACAGCTCGGCTCATATTTGTAGCCATGTAGTATACATTCTTCTGTGTCTTGTACGCAATCTTGTACGCCATAAATTTCATGTCTGTTGATGCCTAGTTGCAATCAGCACAGATTAATCGACCTGGATAATGTTGTTTATTCCTCCATTTTATTCTATTCTATTAGTTTCGTTCATTCTGTTGTTCGATTTAGATTTCAATTTCTTCTTGGAAAAAAGAGAATTTAGATACATGGAGATGGAGGTGGTCGCTTGCTTTCACTGTCAAGATCTTAATTTTTCTTTGTTTCTGATCTGAGAATGTGTCTTTCAGGACCTTAATGCCTTACTGGTAGTTGTCCCAATACTTCGGCCTTTTAATTGAGTGGGGCGTGCTTCGATGATCCTGCACTAAAACTAGTACTCCATAGAATTTGTAGTTGCTGATCTTAGGACTATTTCATGACGAAGTTCTGCTGTCTAAAACAAATTAATTTTAAGTAGTAGTCTCTATTCGGAACCGTATATATATACTATATTTTCATGATGGTTGTCAATGAACAATTACTGTGCTAGACTGGATTTGTTCGTGAATCGTGATTCAGAAAATTCAAGTTCTAATACCATGATTTGAGATTGTCATGGTGTAACAAGGTGACCATGACTCTAGAGGTTTGGTCGGGACAAGGATTTTGGATGGCGATTGTGGTGTGGTGTATCAATGATTATGTGTCAAATTAGGTGGGCAAACAATCGCCAATGAGAATGATAGAATTCTGAAGTGGCGGCATGTCGCTGTTGATATCCATTGTTTTTTAGACGAGGAAGGAGTAGTGTGGTTGAGCACTTGTATGCCCTTCTGACGGTGATAGTTCTAACTTGAAAGAAGAGTGATTATTGGGTCAAGACTTATTGGCTGCGAGAAGTGATTTTGTCTTAAAATACATGCTAGCAACTGATACTTCGACACTTTAAAAATATATAAACTAATAGAATCACACATCACGCAGATGAATAATTTTGTATGAGCTCCACAACTATATTCCTTATTAAGAAGAACAAGTTAGATAAGTCAAATGTATATTGTATTCTATCTGGACTTGTTATGGAGAGTATATTCAGTGCAAATAAGCCAAGGCCAAACTTTCGAAACCCGCACGCGACCCTCGCGTCGCCTCCCAGAGGCGGCTCGGGGCTCCTCGCCGCCGCCCGGACTAGCCCCCCTCCTCAGCTCCGGCGAGGCCGCCGCCGCTCCTCCTCCTCCTCGTCGGCGGCGGCCAGCGGGAGGACTCAACAAGGTGCCTCCCGCGCCCCCCCCTCCCCGTGCATCCCTCGTCCTCCCTCCCCCCACCGCCCCCCACTCCTTCTTCTCCGGCAGCGGCGCGGCCGATCTGGCTGCTCCTTGGTCGGATCCAGCCCCGCACGTCCGAGCCGCCGATCCGTGGCTGGCTCGGCCGAGACTGCTGGTGGTGGCCAGTCTAGGGTTGGCGGCGCCCGGCGGCCCCCTGGCCCCAGCCCGTCATCCCCTTCCTCTCTTCGCACGGCGAGGCCGCCACGGAGGGCGGCGGCGCCCGTCCTCATCACCGGCGTGGTGGGTAGTAGGACGGGGCTGTTCCGGCCTCTGGGGCGTCCTCGGGCAACGACGTCTCCAAGGTGAAGCGCTCTTCGTCCCCGCCGGCGGGTGCGCCACCACGGCAGCCACATGCGGGCGACCCAGCCGGGCGGTTCCGGCTGCTAGCGGCCCGCAGGCGCGGCCCGCGCCACCACGCCGACGTGGCGTGGCGAGACAGCGCCTCCACCTTCCCGGGGACCGAGGCAACTACTTTGCGCGGGACGGTCCTTCTCGGGCTGCCGACGCGATGGTGGATCACGGGGTGGCAGCCGCGGATGATCGGCACCGTGAAAAACCCTCAACTCCCAAGCCTTGCGCCTTGGGCCGACAACGTTGGCGTGCCGCGTCACTTCCTTCTTGAAGGTGTCGTCCTTTCGTTCCGTCGTCGCGGCTGCCGGGGCTCTAGGAACGAAAGTTCTAGTGGGTGCTCTCAACGCAGCTTGCGTCCGCGGGCGTCATCCCCTTCTTAAAGGCTTCGTTGAACCCACCGAGCTCCTGCGTCGCCTGCAGTTCCGCCCCAACCTTCAATGTCGCCTCGCCGCCCCCGCCCTCTGTTTGGCACCGGTGTCGTCGCTCCGCCGCCGATCTGGCCCGCCTTGCTCCGAGGTTGACGCTTCGTCACCGCCACCGTCGTTGTCTGGTCGTGGACCACTGTTGGCGGTCGTTATCGACCATTTTATACCGCCAACTTATGTCTTTTTCAAGGGAAACTTGCTAACCTATGACACATATACCTTTACTACTGACCCAGTTCCACTTGTATCCCGAGAAATATGTTTTGCAGGACTTATACACGAAATCAAGTGAAAAGACGTCAAACAAAGAACAAAGCGCAAAGCATAATATACATTCCGTAAATGCGCAACCAAGGGGGAATAGAGAAAGCCCAACTCAAGGCCGAATTGGACCAAAGCACCCCTAAAATACGGATCCGTGCCTGCCCAGAGCCCACAGCGAAGGCGGTCGCGAGACGGGCCACCCCCGTCCGGCCGACCCACGGTGTGCCTCCTCTCGAGCCGACCTTTCACAGCGGTTGCATGCCGCCATGCATAGGCGGTATTGCTAGGTGCTTCCATTTTTAGCTGCACCAAACCGACCATAATTAGTATAAATAGAGGGTAGGAGCCTCACCTCAAAGAACACACCACAAAAGAGCTCTCTCCCTCCACACTTGTATCTTTTACTTTTTTGTTAGTATTAGGAGCTTGGCAAGATGTAATACAAGATCAAGATCAACTATGGAGGTACTTGGTATGATCAATTTATTGTTCTTCATATCTTGTTCTTCATCTTGTTCTTGTTCTTATTATCAATGTAGCTATGCTATGAACTAGAGTATAGTTCCTATGATATGATCTTAGCATATGAACTAGTATATAGTTTTCATGTTATGATTTTGTCATATAGAACTTTATGCTTAAAGTATTATACGTACATGTTTAGACCAAATCCAAGTTAAGATGTAGAGTTCTACTTTGAGTTGGTCTTGGCCGATGTTGGTTTGCGGGATCGTCGTTCGTCTTCGTGGCGGATGCTCTAGTAGAAGGACCCCGGGGACGGGTAAGCCTTGTTAACACGCTAGAGTAGTAGAGGATAGCATAGGCGTGGTGCCTAGGCTATAGTCTACCTTCGTTTGCTCCATACACGGACGGACGAGGTGGTAGGCGGCAGGTGGTGACAGCCCTGTCCGTCCTTTGTAATCCCCCACGTCCCGTATGGTGTAGAGCTTGTGCCGGTATCGCCTGGCAGACCAGGTGCGCTCCGGTGCCCGAAGTAAGTCAACAGTGACCATAGCTTTCTTAACTTAGAATCTCTAATGGTACAAGCATGTAGTATACCTGCTCTCTAACATAGCTATTCAGGATATGCCTTGCTCTAGTTTAGGGTTTTCTTTATCCTTGAGATTGCTCGAATGTGTGTGTCAAGTTATCCCTAGTTATCCTGATCTATCCCCTCATTATGAACTTTAGTCCATTTGCATAGTCATGTTATCGTGTCCATGTTCATATTAGAGACTTCTACACCGTGCCTTCCCTATGGAAATACGATACCCTGAATACTTCGGGTGAAAGCTACAATGGCATTTTCGTGCGCTTTGCGAACTCTTTACGCTTGCGTTAAGAAACGCCAACAACCACCGACGTCATGTCTTGGCGACCGGAGCTTCCACTACATACTTCGCTTGCGTCCCCCGGGCTTGGTAGTGCGTTGTTGCGGCTTCGCCCAACTCATCATCCTGGCCTTGTCCCGCTTGGATTTCAGCGCCTTCGTTGTCGCAGCCGTCATTGCTTGGCCGTGGGCCACCGACGTCACACTCGGCTTGAGTCGCCTCTCGGGGGTTGACGCCATCGTTGTCGCCGTCGTCCGCTGCATGGCCGAGGGCCACCGACGTCGCACTCGGATCCCCGCGGGCGGTGTTGCCGAGTGTGTGATGCCCCTTGATGCTCGGTCGTGTGGATTTTGGCGACCGGAACTTCCACCCATTCGGTCGGCGTTTCGAGCCTTGGCCTAGCGAGGCTGCACCGCTTCCCGTGTTGTGTGGCTCGGTGGGGGATCCTCTACTTCTTGCTTTAGCAGTTGTTGTTGCCTTATTTGTGGTGGCCACTTCCTCTGTGGTTGAGTTGTGTTGTGTTGTGGTGTTTTGTGTTGTGTCGTGTTGTAGTGTTTGTTCAGCGGTCTTGTTTTCTTCTCTTAATGAAAAAGACACGCAAAAGGCGTGTTCGAGGAAAAAAAAAAGTGCAAATAAGCCAAATGTGTATTTTATTGTATACCATACCTTTGTCTTGAAATATAAGGTCCAAGCAAGTTTTAAATAAAATGAGTATGGTAAAGACCATCTCAACCGACGGAGGGATTAGTTCGGTTGTTGTTTTCCTTATTTACTAGTTGTTTTTCTCTAGTTAAAACCAAGTTTCAAGGAAACTCGATATTTCTTACCAAGAAAGAAAAAGAAGAGGAATGGTTGATGGCCTAGAATACCTACGATGTGGTACTCTGGATCACTTATATTTCAAGGATTGAGAGAGAGTATATCATTAGATTTTGTTATGGAAAGTATATTCATAGTTACTAAATTTGCATGTTTTGACTTAGACCCTGTTTGGTTTTATGGGACTTTGTACTTTGAGACTAAAAATGTCCCTTTTAGTCCCGTGTAAACCAAATAGGGAGGGATTTTTCTCCATTAGGCTAAAATCTGTAATTGGTGATCTAGTTCATGCAAATCAATATGGGTTCATCAAAGGTAGAACCATCCAGGATTGTCTAGCTTGGTCCTTTCAGTTCTGCATTTACGCCACCAATCAAAAAAAAGGAATTGTGATCCTCAAATTAGACTTTGAGGAAGATTTTGATAAATTGGAGCATTAGTTTATTCTTGAAATTTTGAAAGATAAAGGTTTCTCCACTAAATGGATACTGGATCCGTAACCTGCTTTCCACTGGACCTCCTCTGTGTTGTTAAATGGTACCACTTGGCAAATCATTTCTTTACAAGAGAGGAGTAAGACAAGAGGACCCCCGTCCCCTTTGCTGTTTGTTCTAGCAAATGACCTTTTTGAAATCTATAGTGAATAAAGCTTGGCATGATGGGCTACTTAAGCATCCTCTTGGAGACAACTTTGGAGGAGAGTTTCCAATCATTCAATATGCCGATGATACCCCTGTTAGTACTTCTAGCGGATGCTACTATGCTCTCCAATCAAAAGTTGTTCTAAGACCTCTTTCTCGATTCATCTAGTCTTCATGTCAACTTTCAAAATCTTCAATGGTTCCAATTAATGTAGACTCATAGCAAGCACAAGACCTTGCGGGCATCTTTGGATGTCGGTTGGGAACTATGCCTTTTACTTACCTAGGACACCCACTAGGCACAACCCGCACCAACAAATCAATAAGTTTGCCCCCGTCCTTGGTAGGATTGAAAGATGGCTTAATGGGATTAGTAAATTTCTTTCATATAATAGCAGGTTAATCCTAGTTAATTCAGTTTTCTCGGCCTTACCCACTTTTCTCGCATGTGCGGTTTAAAGATCCCCCTCAAGTGATCCATCGATAGACTTATACAGGAAGCAATCGCCTTTGGGACAAGGGTGATATTAATAGAAAAGGGAAGTGTTTAGTAGCTTGGGAAGAAGCTTGCAAATCAAAAGAAGAAGGTGGTCTGGGTATTGTGGACATTGAAATGCACAATCAAGCACTGCTCACGAATTTCCTTTCAAAATTCTATACAAAGCAAGGTACACCTTGGGTTCAACTGACTTGGCAGCACCTTTATGCCAATAAACACACTCCACCACAAAATAGAGCTCCATCGGACTCCTTCCGGTGGCTAGATGTCATGAGATTGTTCCTAAAATTTGAAAGAATGTCTATCTCGCTCCCCCCAAAGAAAGGAGATTCAACAACACTTTGGTCTATAAAAATCAATGACATCAATCTATCTAAAAGCTTTCCCCACTTATTCTCCTACTGTAGAAAACCCAAATGCTATCTCTCCTTTTTTCTTAAATGAAAGCCTGGACAAAATCTTCAGACTTCCTCTCTCTCAAATTGCAACCAACCAGCTTGAAGAACTAAGCTAGCTTTGAGAGGATCAAGGTTGGAAAACTTAAATGATCAGTGGACCTTCTCTTGGGGATCAGCCATCTTCAGAAGCAAGAAGGGATATAAGGTGCTTATAGGTGAAGAACCGACTTCGCCCCTTTTCAAATGGATGTGGGGAGCACACAACTTAGGCAACCAGAAGTTTTTCTTCTAGCTTCTCCTAAGAGATAGATTGAACACCAGAAACCTATTGAGAAGAAAAAACATGCCATTAGATGACTATACTTGTGTTTTGTGTGATCAGAATTGTGAGGAATCAAGCTTTCACCTATTCTTTGAATGCCCATTCAGTCTTGATTGCTGGAACCTTATTAGCATACACTGTAACCCTCGTTTAAGTCCCTTGGACATGGTTCTCCATGCGAGACAAATCTTCAACAGTGTCATTTTTGGAGAGGTGATTATCACAGCTAGTTGGTGTATCTGGAGAGCCAGAAATGGAGTCATTTTTGACAATAAACTGAAAAACCTGAGCCACTGGAAGAGGGATTTCCTGGAAGAATTTGGACTTGTGTGTATGAAGTAGAAAGGTGCTAGACGTAGTTTGTTAGTTTCTTGGAGAGAGAGTCTTTTTTGTAACCTCCGTTTCCTCTTCTTTTTGGGCATAAATGCCTTGTAATTTTGTTGTACATACTCCATTCATTCATTTAATTGAAAAGAAAAAAATATAGGTAGGGGAATTCCCCTACTGATTCGGTCAAAAAAAAAAACAGGGAGGGATTTTTTTAAGACTTTTTGCTGAAAGTCCCTAGAAGTACCTTGTGGAGAGTCTATTTTTTTAAGTCTTGGAACTAAAAACAATCCTTTTTTTACAACAAACACATATATTATACTATCATAGCAACTGTATTACAAAGAAGCACTCTAGAGAAGGCCAAATTACAATAAAGCCCTAGATCTTGAAAGGAAATTAAGGAAGCTTTGTCCATGGCGTTGGAGACGACGAAGCCACCGCCAGTGGGTCGTAGGGGCGCCGAGGACGCATACACCCGAATGAATTTGACCGCTCAAAGCGTCGGTTGAAGGTGGGCCAGTCGAGCCATCGGAGAAGAATCGCACCGCCGACCGAAGGATGTAGTAAAGACCCCCGCCGGTGGTTGAAGAGGAGCTTTAACCTAGATCCCAGGGGGAGGCAGAGCTGTCGTGGCAGAACTAGGAGAGAAGCCACCTAGTTGAAGAAGAGACCACTAGGACCGGAGGTTGCTGTGAAGCGGTGAACGCGAGCGCCGGAGGTTGTGGATCGGAGTGGAGTAGATCTCGGCAGTGGCAGGTTTGCATAGCGGGAGATCGAGTTTATTTTATTACCTCTGACCTTGGATACGACGGCGACGGAGAAGACCATGGCGACCCCGGCGAAGGCATAGCTCCAAGACAGGGACTTCCACATCGGGAGTACCACAATGGGAGACTGAGCAACTACAAGCTAGTACTAGGAACAAACTACTAGGTGGGGCCCCTAGCCCTGCTCCGGCGAGCTCGCCGGAGGTGGGAGGGAGGCGGCCGGCTGGGCACCGCTCGGGAGGCCAGGGAGGAGTGACTTTTTTTAACCAAGCAAGGCCTATATAGCATGGGGGCATACGGAGTAAATGTGTGAACGCAGGGCCGAGCATATATATTTCCAAAGCGGCCATACAATTGACTGCGGAGCCATGAGTTGGCCATAATATTATTTTGGACTTGCACATTATTGGTCTTTTCATGGAGCCTTCTTTCCAATATTCTTTTTTGTTACTCCTCTCCCAGCTCTTTTGGGACACATGTACTCGCTGTGTCATTGAATAAATTAATTACTAAAGTTATCTTAAATCAAGCATTTCTATGTTATGCAAATATATAGGAAAAGTATAAGTATTTGTGATATGAAATGAGCACACACAATTGTCGAACCCAGCTAGATTGGGTGGGCCGACATGAGATCGCGTCGGTCGTCGGGGTGGATTGGAGGGAGATGGAGGCGGTGGCGTCGGGCGCAGCGCGCCGGCGGCCGGCGGCGCCGGCGGCGCGTCGGGGGAGGGGGCGGCGCGCGGATGGAGGCGGCGCACGTGCGCTAGGGTTTAGGGAGAGAAAGAGAGAGAGCTGGAGAGACAAGAGCTGTTTGGGTGTTACCCCTTTAATTTTTCTGATTAAAATTCAACTGATTACATCTCCCTTGTATTTATAGTCCGAGGAAGACTTGCATCTTAAGAAATATCTAGGAGGTTTCCTTATAGATTGGAATACCTCTTGGCAAAGCAATCTATTTATTTCCTAAATATTTATTCCCTATTATTTTAATAAAGATTGGATGACGACGGCGGCGGGTAGCGGCGGGCGGCGGGCATAGGGTCTTGTTGCCACAAGACGCCCTAGGCCCTCCTTTGGGCGGGCCCTTCTGGGTCATGACATCTCTCCCCCCTTTCACGGACAAATAGCGTCCTCGCGGCTGTGGTTCTACACGGGTTGTCGTTGTTGGCGGTGCGATCGAAGCATGTCCCGAAGATTGTTGCATCCACTTGTGTCGAAGGAATGAGCTGGGCGAAGAGGAAGACGCTGACCTGTGCTGATGCTGGTCCAATGGATGGAAGCCCAGTGCTCTCCGGAGAAGTGAGCATTGGTGGCGAGTACGTGGCGAGGTGATAGCCAACCTCAAGAGGAGGCAGAAGGATCCCACCTGGTTGGAAAACATCCCATAGCATCTGTGCGAATATTGTGGCGTAGCGGCGGTGGTTGTTGAGGAAGAAGATTGACACTGATGGCAAGAAGCTCTGTGGGGGCTCCTCCATCAGCAAGGTGCTTGTCGTGAAGCCTGGCATGGTTGGCGAAGTCGTCGGAAGGTGAACGCCAATGGGTGGCGCCAAGCCGTTGTTCCCCGGTTGGAATAGAATGGTTCCGCGGTGCCATGTAGGTTGTCGTCGGTCGGTGTAGCAAGTTGAGGGTGGATGAGAGCCGCCGAGGTAGCGACAAAGCCGACGAGGTAGGGGATTGCGGCGGGTGGCATGTACCTCATGTCGTCGTCGATGGAGCTCGCGAGGTAAGGCTTGCTTTGGTCGGCCGCATAGTAGACAGGAGCGTCGAACTGGTGGGCGAGTTGAAGCTCCTTTACCAACATATAGGGCGCCTCTGGTGCATCATAGCCCAAAGCTTGTTGTAGAGCTCGTTGATGTAGTCGTATTGGGTGTTGCTGTCGTCGAGGAATGAGGGAGCCGGCTGGATCAGCCCTCGAGTGGGTCGGGTTGTCATAGCCCAGTCATCCATGGTGTTGTGGCCGTCGGCTGTCGTCGAGCCGTGTGACGAACGTAGCGAAGGGGTGTCGAGCAGATGAGCGAGTTGCCTCGCGCCGTCCATCGTGCAAGGAGCCATGGTGTTGACGAACTTGAAGGTACTGATGTAGTCATACGAGTCCTTGTCCGTTCGTGTTGGCGCGAGGTTGTTGGTGAGGTCGCCGTAGATGGGCAGCTTGAAGCCGCGAGGGAGACACCGTGTGGAAGTGCCCCAGTCCTCCCGTGTTGCCGTGCTTGGTATGGAGATGGACCAGAGAAGTACTGCTTGGATCAGCTGGATAGCGGCATACCTCATGTATTTATTCGGGCTGATGATCCGTCGACGTGGTGCTGGGGGTGCCTTTGCTGGATCTACAGCTTGTTTGATGGTGTTCTCCACCATTGTTGATGTCGGGAGGATGTCCAGCAGGTGTAGGAGATTGTTGTCGTCGTATGTCGGCGATTGAACGACCGTCGCGTCGGTGACGCCTGGGAAAGCGTCGGTGTTCTCATCCGTAGTAGCGCCCATGGGGAAAAACGTCCCGGTTGCGGTGTTGATGTTGGTAGCTGCGGGTGGGGTGGTGATGCGGGGAACTTGTGTCGTGGCTCGGGAGAGGCGGCAAATGGCGCCGTGGAGGGGCGTCATCACCGTTGGCGGTGCCCTTGGGGGCATCGGTGTTTCCCTTGACGTTGACATAGGTGTCCGGGATGTCGACCTTCATGTTCAGGGTGCTGGTGTTGAAGTCGTTGGCCTTGGAGTCGATGTTGTTGGTGGTCAGTATGGTGATGACGAGGATGGTGTTGAAGTCGTTGGCCTTGGAGTCGATGTTGTTGGTGGTCAGTATGGTGATGACGAGGGCGTCGGGGTGGCGTCGGTGGCGCCAATGGGGATCATCATCTCGCGACCGGCGTTCTTGAGGACATCGTTGGCGATCATGGCGCCCGGTAGCGTCATCGTTGTTGCGTGTTGTTGGCGCCGAGGAGGTGTCGTTGTACCCTCCTTTGGCGGCGCCGTGTGGGGCGACGTCGTTGTCGTTGATGGTAGGCATGGCGATGTCGAAGACGTCGTGGTCGATGGTGGCGCCCTTGGGAGGGGCGTCGTTGCCGTTGGTGTCCTTGGTGCCGGTGTCGTCCAGGATGTCGATGCCTGCGACGTCGATGTTGACGCTTAGCGACGTCGATGTCGGCGTCGGTGACGCCGTCTTGTCGCCCATAGTGACGTTGGCGTTCCCGATGCTCGATGTCGAGATGACATTGTTGGTGTTGTAGGAACTTATCCGGACCGTTCTTTGGAGTCTCACGGCGTTGGCCTAGTTGGGTAGGCTTTTCGTCTAGCGGTGGGTGGACGTCGATGGTGGCCTCCTGTTTTGATCTGATCTGGACCACGATAGCAGGGGCATCCTCGGGGTAGGCGTAGTCGTTGATTGTAGCATCATCGATCTTGGAGGGGTGGCGTGAGACGGCGCTGTGGGGGCGACGTCGCCGTCGGTGGCGCCCATGGCGGGCGCGGAGGCGATGGCGGGGATGACGTCGGGCGCGCGTCGTCGGGCAGCTTGGCCGCGTGCTGCGGGTATTGCTTCTTGGCGTGGCTACCGTGTCGTCGTGGATGTCGGGAGCGGCCATGGCAGCGGCGGCGGCGTTGTTGGCGGCGCCGTGGCCATGTCGTCGTTAATACATCGTCGGGCGGTGCTGTTCATCGAACGTCTCGGGAGGGCGGTGAAGTTGGCCTCGATTTCCTTCGAGAGAGCAAAGAAGCTCGCAAATCCCCATCCGGAGCTCGGCGATCATGTGACCGCCCATCGGATCTTGGCGTTGGTGGTGGTCGGAAGCCGTCGGTGGTGGGAATCGCCCCGTCTCCGGATACCACCGCCGAAACCCAGCTAGATTGGGCCGGAACCGACATGAGATCGTCGGTCGTCGGGGTGGATTGGAGGGAGATGGAGGCGGTGGCGTCGGGCAGCGGCGCGGCCGCGCCGGCGGCGGCGGCGCGTCGGGCGCGAGGAGGGGCGGCGGCGCAGATGGAGGCGGCGCACGTGCGCTAGGGTTTAGGGAGAGAAAGAGAGAGAGCGGAGAGACAAGAGCTGTTTGGGTGTTACCCCTTTAATTTTTCTGATTAAAATTCAACCGATTACATCTCTCTTGTATTTATAGTCGAGGAAGACTTGCATCTTAAGAAATATCTAGGAGGTTTCCTTATAGATTGGAATACCTCTTGACAAAGCAATCTATTTATTTCCTAAATATTTATTCCCTATTATTTTAATAAAGATTAGATGACGACGGCAGCAGGCAGCGGCGGCGGCCGGGCACGGGCCGTCGGCAAGACACACGCCCTAGGCCCTCCTTTGGGCCGGCCCTTCCTGGTCATGACAACAATAATATAGCTTAATTATATGTTTATTTGATTATATTAATTGGTGTCACAATCAACGTTTGCTTCGTTAATTTTAAGCATAAAAGTTACTTTAAACAACAGTACAAATTGATTTGTTCAGGAACCAAGAGAGTAGCTACTTTGAAAGACAGTAATTCGAAAATGTTCATTGTACCTCTATATATTGAAGGATAGCGCGTTCATGAGGAATACAATCTTCACTTATCATATGAGATGAGAATTGACTGTTTACCGTGCAATTCACCAGGAGCTCTGATCAGGTGCTTGCGGCTTACGCACATGTGTGTGATGACTGCAATTGTACCTTTTGCAAAACAATAAAATGGGAGACAACTCTAACCGTAAAAGTATATGGAGCCCCACGCACACGCCCTCCAACTACGGCGTACTTCAACCAAAGTTTTCTCCCAGTAAAATGCTTCCAGAACAAATGCACCAGTACAGAGTACAGACACTTGTCTCCTCTGGATGAAAATCATAGGACTGCAGGTGCATCCAGTCAGTGACACACACACACAGCACATGGATGTCACCCTGTGATATTCACCATTCATACGTTAGGTAGTTGTATGTACGTACTGTGTCACTGTGTATTCAGCCGACACCGTCATGTGTGCGGCGCGGTGCCAACCACGTATTGGACCATCTCCTCCTTCGTGGACGGACGCCGCTCTTTGCCGTGACAACCGGCCCTAAAAGCCTCATAAATTAATTGTGAGCGACGGATAGGTGGATGAGCAAGACACGCCATGGCACGCACTGGAGCGCTGGAGCCTGCCAGGCTGCCACACATTACTCCGTTGAGCGGTGACCCCGTATGCAGCTGCATGAACGGCCGGCCTATATATCGTCCCTCTCGGTCCCCTGGAAATTTCTTCCAAGGCAACATGTTGCCCTTCGTCGGCGCTGGAATATTATATATGACGCTGTGTAGTATTCATGGTGGGATGCAAGATTCAACTCCTGAGTATGTAGATTTAGCTGGCCCGTATTGTTCTAGTCATGTAATATTTTTTGACGTATCTCCGTACTTCAGAAAATCTGATTGCTAGATATGAACCGCAGAGAATAAAGATTGCAAAAGCAAAAACCTATACATATTCAGGTTTCTTTAGATAAAAGATTTAAAATCGGCTTCATCTATCAAAGTAGAATCGCACCACTTATTATAACGTTCAACTCACAGACCCCAGCGTCATCCCCGCGTAGGGGCGACACGGGCGGACACCCGACCGCCCGCCGCCGCTCCCTCCACCCCTCCCCTTCGCCCGCCGCCGCCGGGAGCCGGCCGCGGAAGCCAGCGGCTAGCAAGGATGGTGGCGGCGGGGCATCTCGTCTCCTCCTCGCCGGGCGGGCGCGGCTGCTGCGGGGGGGGGGGCAGTCTAGCGCTGGGCGGACAGGGAGCGTCGCCCGGCGGGCGGATCCGGTGTCTCGGCGGCCGGATCCGGTGGCTCCACCGCGGATCTACGGTTGCCCGGCGGTGGTGGAGGCCCGACGAGGGGCGGTGAGGGCCACGGCGCGATGCTTCTGCGGGCGGAGGCGGTGGCGGATCCGGCGCCCGTGTGGCGGGTCTTGCTCGCCGGGTGAAGGGATGGTGATGCGGCGTCGTGGTGGCCTTGCGGAGTCGCGGCCGTGGCGGCGCGGGCTCGGGACCGATGGGGCGGCTGGGCCCGATGGGGTCGGCTGGGCTGCGATGTGCAGCAGCGGCGGGGCTGCGGTGTGCAGCAGCGGCGAGGATGCGGTGTGCAGCGGGCGGCGGGCGTGCAACAACAGAGGAGCGGTTCGGTGTGCGGTGGCGGATTTGCGGCGAGGATTTGCGCTGATGGGCGGTTGCGGCGGCGGTCCGGCGTGCCTTGCCATGTGTGTGGCGGGGGGACTTCATGCTCCAGCGAAAGCTTTCACCAGCTCCACGCTGGTGGCATGGCGGCGGCGTCTTGAGCGTCGCAATCCCGTTGAGGGCGCCATGATGGAGCTACAGCCCTACCGAGGTCTCTGGGTGAAAACCCTGTCCATTTCTGGACGAGCGACGGCGGCGCCATTGGCGTCGTCCCCTCCTTGGAGGCGCCGTCTCGAGAGACCGCACTCGGCTTTGGTGTTGCTGGGCCACTATCCTTGACGGCTTCGCCGGTGTCGGCTTCTCCGCCGTGTGACTAGATTCATGGGTGCTGGCCTCGCGTCCCAGGAGGCTCCTTTCTTGTTGGTGGACGGGGGTCATCTCTCTTTGTCGTTCGGCTGCTTGCAGCCAAGCGAGCGGGCGGCGGCATTGCCCGCAAGAGCCCGTTTGGTGCGGGACTGCGTCTTTGGGCGGCGCTTGCGGCAACGGCAACGGGGACGGCTCGGCTTGCAGCGGATTGCGGCGGGTCCTTTCAGCATGGCTGGAACCACCCGGTGTGGTACTACGTCGGAAGATGGCGCAAGCGACAACCCTGGTCTTCTGGCTCGACGGTGGCAACCTTTGCGCGGCGATGCTACGAGGGAACGTCGACCAGCGGCGGCGGTCTGGTTGCTTCAGGACGTTCATCGTGGGTGGGGCAGCTTTGCTCGTTGTCTCGACGGCAACCTTTGAAACGAGGCCGGAGCATGGCGTTGTGGCGGGCGTGGCAAGGAGGCCCCCGCACACAAGAGAGAGTACAACAGCGGATGCGGCGAGGTCCCCCGCGTGTTGTGGAGGCTCGGTCTCGGTGCTTTCATTCCGTCGGATGGCGGCCAAGTTGCAGCGGCTCTGCGGCGAAGGGTCCTGCATAGCGGAGGCCTTCTCGGTGTGGTGGTGTCCGCCCCTTTGTTTTTCTTTGGCATTTGGACCTCGTCAGTGGTTGACAACTACTTGCGTGCGGTTTGGTGGGTGGTGCAGCAGTTTTTGTCTCCTCTGTCGCTGTGCGTGTTTGGTTAGAGTTTTGGCCATGTTGGCCGTTGTGCAGTAACCCGCGTTGATGTCCCAATCCAGCCGGGGGTGAGTTATAGTTGTTTAGGTGTTTTTCTTTTCTTTTCTTTGTTGTTTCGTTGTATCTTGCGCCTTTCCTAATCTCCTTCTTTTTAATATAGCGGGCAGCTCTCCCCGCCGGTTCGTTTCAAAAAAAACGTTCAACTCACAACCAGTTCCACATATTGACATTACAGTGTAAAAGGTGTTTCATATTCTCTTATAGAAATGTAGGGCTTTGTTTTGATAACATGGATTAAGGCTTTTATTAGTTTAAAATTTATTGTCTAAAATTCAACTAACCTCGTAAAATGAAGCTATTAATACTTTAAAACTATGCAAGTGAGCTAAACATGCATGGCAGTTTTTGTACAGTACCAGATGTTTGGCACGGACCTCTACCCATCCATACACTCTGGTGATGTCAAAACATGGACCGTGCACAACAACACATGTGCCGCAGCATTGGCCGCGCCAACCTCCTCACCGAAAAAGCCTACAGAGGCCTATAAAACCTCATTTACGCAGCTCACAGGACTTGCACCTCCTCCTGCTGCTAGTATACTATCCACCCACCTCACCACCTCGCTCGCTCTAGCTCTCTAAGATGGCGGCCACCACCAGAAGGTGTAGTAGCAGCAGCAGCAGCAACGTGCCACTAGGCTTCTTGCTGCTGCTGTTCGCCGGCGTCTGCAACGGGCAGCTCCAGGTGGGGTTCTACGCCAACTCCTGCCCCGGCGCCGAGTCCACCGTGGCCTCCGTCGTCCGGCAGTCCGGGGCCGCCGACCCCACCATCCTCCCGGCGCTCATCCGGCTCCAGTTCCACGACTGCTTCGTCCGCGGGTGCGACGCGTCGGTGCTCATCAAGGGCGCCGGCGGCAACAAGGCCGAGGTGGACAACAACAAGCACCAGGGCCTCCGCGGCGTGGGAGATCATCGAGGGCGCCAAGACGCAGCTCGAGGCCCAGTGCCCCGGCGTCGTGTCCTGCGCCGACATCGTCGTCCTCGCCGCCCGGGATGCCATCGCCTTCGTATGTACTACTACCACTGCCACCTGCAGTACTTGTGGATATAAAATATATATACATATATATGTGTGTGCACGTTGATAACGTACGACGATCGACGGCGTGCATGCAGACCGGCGGGCCGTCGTTCGACGTGCCGACGGGGCGGCTCGACGGGAAGGTGTCCAACCTGCGCGACGCCGACGCGCTGCCGGACGTGCACGACGGGGTCGACGCGCTCCGCTCCAAGTTCCGCGCCAACGGCCTCGACGAGAAGGACCTCGTCCTGCTCAGCGCCGCGCACACGGTGGGCACGACGGCGTGCTTCTTCCTGCAGGACCGGCTGTACAACTTCCCGCAGCCGGGCGGCGGCCGGGGCTCGGACCCGACCATCCCGCCGGGGTTCCTGTCGGAGCTCAAGTCGCGGTGCGCGCCGGGGACTTCAACACGCGGCTGGCGCTGGACCGCGGCAGCGAGGGCGTGTTCGACACCTCCATCCTGCG
This sequence comes from Hyparrhenia diplandra, assembly GCA_015847255.1. NCBI lineage: Eukaryota > Viridiplantae > Streptophyta > Magnoliopsida > Poales > Poaceae > Hyparrhenia > Hyparrhenia diplandra. The sequence continues at coordinate 3,848 of JADLZK010001169.1, read as the reverse complement.
CAACATCCGCAACGGCTTCGCCGTGATCGGCTCCGATGCCGCGCTCTACAACGACACGGCCACCGTCGACGTCGTCGACTCCTACTCCGGCCTGCTCAGCAACTTCTTCGGGCCCTACTTCCGGCAGGACTTCGCGGACGCCATGGTCCGCATGGGCAGCATCGGCGTGGTCACCGGCAAGAATCAGGGCGAGGTCAGGAAGGTCTGCTCCAAGTTCAACTGACTGGTCGATGATCCCACTCTCACCAATCACCAATGCAAGCGTCCGTCCATAGATCGCTTCATTCATTGCACACAGCTAGCAGGCCAGCACGGCCCATCCATGGTTGGACAGTACGGTGGGGTTTGGTTGCCTGCTTTCATGGCCTCTTCATCAATTCGTTCGTTGCATTCATCAGTACAGTCGATGGTAGTACATCGTGTAGATCTCATCATCTCACTGGGCAAGGGAACACACATATATATAGGGTATAACATAAGTTATTTGGCCTTGTGTTTATATAGAAATTATTACTATATAATTCGAGATATATGTTAGTCATTTGTTGTTCGGTTTTGGAAATTCATTTGCTGTTGTGTCGACTGGAACTGTAAAAGTGTTGGTTTCTATATTGCGAGAGGTGTCAAATATTGTGACGATTATTCCTCTGCATAATTCAAACATGCATGTGTTTTTGGCTCGCTTCTTGTCAATGAACATTATACCACATTATTTTTTTCTCTTGTACTGCAGAAGATACTGTAGTATAGTACATCATATATATATTCATCTATACTGACAGATGATAGTTGAGTAAGAAATACAGGTTGTATTCTTATGAAAAAAAAAAATGATAACCAGAGTATTTGATGAGGAAACTTCACGGTGCAACTGTAAACAAGACCTGCATTTATGTGGTTTCCAACTTCCATGCTATGCAGTATTTCTGCTTCTAGAGATGCCATCAACAAACTTTGCAGCATTTCTCTTGTTTCCATGCCCAACTATGGATGGTTGGCGGGCACAAGCAAGCTGGCCAGAGCTTTATGGCATTGGAGTTGTTTTTATTGGGGAAAAGGACTACTTCTCTGAAAGAGAAGTGTAGCATAGCACCAGCATGCAACTGCAAAGTGGTCTAGCATTCATGGCATTTTCCAGCTTCTAGATCCAGTGTGTCTGGTTCCAGAGGTTGCATTTTGTTTTCGCAGAGATTTGAACAAGGTACATTGGTTTTGGCCTTTAGCAGTGTACTGGCAGTCTGGCAGGAGCTATATATAATAGTTACTACACACCTAGGAATATATAAACGTTTACTGGACTGATGATGGTACGATTTGCAAGTTTCTGATTCAAATTTTTCCAGGGATTGTACGAAAGTTTGCGTTCTACTACTACTACTGTACTTGGCATGTCTAATGTTTCCAAATTCGTATACAACGCGATGATAAATTAGCCACGTTAATTACATGGTCCATGATGGGGGTAACCTGTCAGATACTACCACAAGGATCTCGAGGACGGTGGTGACCACGTTACCTTTGGTCGCGGGGAAACTTGCAGTGACTGCTGATTTCTGGTCCAAACTTCTGTGGCACTTAATTTACTTTATTTTTTGAGGTTTTGTACTTCCTTTTACAAAGAAAAAGAACAGATAGTTCTTGACTTAAAGCCCTCATCTCACCTGTAAGAACAAGATGGTTAAGTCAGTGAAATCAAGGGTCAGCTCAGCTGACTTGGAGTCATGACGAACTGGCCTTAATATCTACATAAAGTTCTCTAACTTACACAATAAACCCCTTGTGGCTTTGATTCGCCTGACAACAAGACAGAGACCAAGATCAAGCTTCTGTTTCTATGTGTTAGTAAACAGGTCAACAGGATCGATAGAGTATTTGGGAGTCCGGTATAGCTCTTGTTGTATCTCTCCCTTTTGTAAGATTTTGAGTTGTCAATATAGTTATCGTCTATACTTTACTTTGGGCAACTGCTATCTACAGTTACTTTAATTACTCTAGACGTAGTAACCTTGAGTTTAGACTAAAGTATTGTAAAGTGTGGTTTATGGCCACTTATCTTAATTAAGTTTTAGCATGGTATCTCCACTCACATTGAGCCCTTCTGGCTTCTTATGGCTCCTCACAAAGAGCCCTGTCAAACAAGCACCTAAAAATTGGCTCCTCGTAAAGAGCCCAGAGGAGCAAGAGCGGTTTCTGTGGGGTCGCAACTGAAAAGTGGCTTCTCCTATGTTCTCCTCATAAGCCTAGCACAAATTACTATTACAAAATGCCACTAGAACCGTTTTTTGCTTAACATTTTTCAAAACCACCGTATCTCCAACATAGAAGTTGGTCCACGTAAGGAGTTGGATCAGAATCCTTTTATATGGAGCCAGAGCCCTACCAAACGGGCGGAGTTCATTATTTGTCTTAAGCGACGGATGTAAGTCACCGTAGGTCTAAAAAGCGTTTTTACAGTCCAGAGCATCATCATTTATAGGCCATTTGAAACAATCAGTATTCAAGATGCAACTATACGTTCTTCTCAAAAAAAAAGATGCAACTATATATACGTATCATTGCTCTTCCACGAATGATTGGCCAGCGCGGGCTTGAGTCATGTGGCCTCGCAAAATAAGGCACTATCCCGTTGATAGCGAAATAGTTAATATTGGAGAGGTGATCAAATGATATTGCAAACAAGAGCACACACTGATTCTTCTTGCAAGTGCTAAAGCTAAATAGGCGGCTATTTATGAATCTAGGGATGGTTTGAAGTAAAACCTACGTTTTCCTAAGCTGTTAATTAAGATCACTAGTACGTTTTCCTAACCGCGTCGCGTAGTAGTAAGCTCCAGCAGTTGTTATATCGTAACGGTATATTTCCACGAAACATATCGACATTTTGGCAGGAACCGAAGCTGTCATATTCTTCTGTCAAGCTGCTAATTAAACTGAATTGATAGCAATTAATAGTGCGTAACGCAGGACAGGCAAATTAAACCCGACCTAGATATCTCTGCCGCCGTTTAGTCCGAAATTAGGCCCGTCACGTCCCATCAGAAATAAAACAACACTCACTACCAATGGTGCGGCCGCCGTCACTTCCTGGCCGTAATGCCTGTCACGCCGCCGTGCATGCGATGGCGACTCGATGGATCGAGCCCTGGCCCGATCGAGCGATCACGCACGCGACCGAACCGGAAAGCGCGGCTGTTAATGGCGGACGGCGACACGGCATGTGGCCGCGCCGCTGTCGGCGACACCGACTACCCAGCGCGTATACGGTGCCTGCCAGCCATGCGCCGCGCCCATCTCACCATGCGCCCAGCGCCCATCTCACCGTGCCGTGCGTCTAGCGCGGCACCTGCGGCACACAGCCACAGCAGCAGCCTCCCTGTTAGTTGCCGGTAGAGGCAGCCAGCAACTGTGGCCTGCTACTGGTTCCGGTACTACTTATCTTCTAAAAGCGACCTACTGCTGGTTGCGTGACGTTCGGCCTCACAGAGACGACGAGTGTGCACATGCTGCCGCGCCATGACACTGGGTGTTTGAGGTCCTCCACCCCCTCTTTGTCAGCTACCCTGCACGTAACTCGATCTGCTTTAGAGAAAAAAATAGAGATGTAAGAGTATTTAAAAGGTTGCTCCATAAACTCTGTTTTTTAGTTTTTTACCGGAGAGGTTTTTGATGAACAGAGTTCGTGGTGTTTGGGACTATAGATGGCCATGCTGCCTGTGGCCCATTAGCACGGCCTGTGACATGGAATTTTGGCACGGCCCGAGGTATGGCCCCGCCCGGCGACGACATGCCCGTACCGGCCCGGGCCAAGACAGCGGTCGTGCACGGGCCGCCGACCTGGTCCATGGAAT
>JADLZK010001168.1:0-121980 GCA_015847255.1 Hyparrhenia diplandra | reverse complement strand
TGATCCGGCGGCTCCCGTAACCCCATGCCAATCCGGGGACTACGAGCACCAAAAGCAGGTACACGGATCCGGTTCGGTCTGATTTGAAGCCATGGATCACTGGAGCATTTCGCTCCACCGTTCTTTGGGCCGTCCAGCAGCAGGTCGGCCAACAAGGTGGACTTCCCAAGTCTCGGCCTTGTCACCCAGGCCGACAGCATCGCAAGAACGGCACGGGCGCATCACAGCAATTACAGCAATGGCACAAGGCGACAGGTCAGTGACATCAATTTAAAACGCTAGAAACTGGAATAGCTTCCTGCAATGAACCACTATCCACGTCGATCCAAAAATAGTGGGGCCCGTCAGATATGGCTTTGTGCGGCTCCGATTTGTGAAGCCAGCTTCTTTAATTCTAGCTTCTACTGCCTTCCCGTGACTTTTCACCGGCTCTCCCTCTGTGCTCCTCAAGATTCACCGCGAAGCCACCAGCTCCTGGGTTCCTTCGAATATACTCCCTCCGTCCCTAAATAGAAGTCGTTTTGGGGTGCGTCTTGGCCAAACTTTCTCAACTTTGGTAGGTTTGTAGAAAATACGTGCAACATTTATATCTCCGGATAAATTTATTAAAAACTAGACGTAAAGATCTTTTCAATGATACTAATTACTTAGCATAAATATTTATATATTTTAATATATAATTGTCGGCAGTTTAAAACGTTGACTTCCGGGGCGAGAATGACATCTATTTGGGACGGAGGGAGTATATCCGGCTTCTACTATTCTCCCTCGGCTTCTGCCCGATCTGGGTGAAAAGCCGATCGGCTTTTACCTCTCCTTCCTCGCCGCTCTTCCTCGCTCTCTCCGCTCTTCCTCCGCCAGCCGCCACCGCTCCAGCCCCTCGCTTCCTGCCGGCCTGGCTACTCCCTCCCCCTCGCTGCGTCGTCTCCGCGTCCCGAGCTCGCCGGCGCGACCAAAGGAGGCCTGCTGCGGGGGCTGCTCACCCGCCGCTCCGCTGTCCGGAGTCGCGAGGGTGTGGCCGGCGCGCCCCCTCGCGTGCCGCAGTCGCCGGCAGTACGGAGCCGTGAGGGTGTGGCCGGGATAGGGGCGGCCACGCCGGCCGCGCGCGGCGGCGGCGGCGGCGGCGGCGCCCCGGCTCTCCTCGTCGTCGTCGTCCTCCTCCTCCTACACTCCCTCCCTCCCCTTCCCTCCTCAGGTAGCGGGAGGTGGAAGGCCATGGCGTTCCTTACGCCAAACCCTAGCGCTGAGGCCGTGCAGGATGGTGGCGCCGCCGATCCCATGGACGGCCGCAGCCATGGCTACCCTCCACCATGGACACTGCCGCGGGCTGGAGCGTCGGGTGCTGCCCTGCCGGCTCCCCGGAGCTGCGACCTCCTCCTCCTACCTCACGTATCGTATTGATTTCCAAACCCTAGCTCACCCTCCCTCGATTTTTCTTGTGCTTTTGCTTCCCTTTTCTTGTGCTTCTGCTTCCCTCTCTTTTCCCCTCTAATCTGACTGTCCAACTCTATTATGCTGCCAAATTTAGTCTGAGCATATGTCCAGGTCTATGATTGTTTCAAATTTAGTTTGAGCATATGTCCAGGTCGATGATTGTTGCAAATTTAATTTGAGCATTTGTCCATGTCTATGATGATTCCAATTTAAATATGGGCATTTGTCCATATTTATAGTGACTGCAATTTTAAGCAGAGCATATATATTCCTGTGTATAAATTTGGCATGTGTCTTGGCCATATGATATCGCTTTGTGCGGCTAGGATTTGTGGAGCCAGCTTCTTCAATCGCAGCTTCTACTGCCTTGCCATGGCTTTTTACCGGCTCCCTCCCTGTGCTCCTCCAGATTCACCGCGGAGCCACCGGCTTCATGGTTCCTTCGTATATATAGCCGGCTTTTACTGTTACCGCGGAGTATTTGCCTCGGCTTCTGCCCCATATGGGTGAAAACCCGATCTTGAATCTCTAAGTTTCTGGACATATGCAATGATGTCTTGATCTGAGGCATTGGACAAATGCGATGATGGTTATTATTATTGTAAGATACTACACTACAACTGAGACAGTGGACATATGCAATGATGCCTGTTATTTCTGTTTCCTGCCTGAGGCAAGAATTGAGACAGTGGACATATGCAATGATGGCTGTTATTTGTGTTTCTTACCTGAGGCATGTCCAATGATGTTTTGTTATTATGCTCTAATTAATCATAGTTGTTCGTCCATGATCAAGTTCATTTGTCCTAATTTGGTCTGATGAAATGCCTTAAGCATGTGCTTTTCATAAAGCTGGTCGTATAGGATACCAAATAAGAAGCTTGTCCACGTTCTCATAGGTAAGGACTCATTAATCTAAATGTTTATCTCCAGTATATATGCATTCATGGTTTGGATAATTACAGGAAGTTACTGTGGATAACGAGAACGTAGTCATCTGCCCTCATGTCATCCCTGCTCTTGTCTTCCTCAGCGTCATCAACATCAGCTACAAAGAGGTTAATTCTCTGATCTCCAGGCAAGCAGGCACCTTGCATTTCACCGAGATTGTTTACTGTGTTCTTTACATTCTGTCATTCTCTATTTTCTGTTAGTGTTGCGGCACAATCCTTATCTGGTCAGTATAAGTGTTGGACTACGATCTCAAATGTTGTCATCAAAATTGTTGCCTGAGATGGAAGTTGAGCAAACTCTTAAGAGAAAGAAACTATTTTTGGCTATCTATTAGTTCTTATTTTTTTAGGTTGTTTCAGATTATTTCATGCCCTGCCTAACCACTGCAGCTGAACTAGGTGCCTCTGAACTTTTCTTATGGTTTGTGTTATTTTTACAGGTTTGGTTTACAAGGTAGGCTCAGAGAGATAATAGAGAAATAGGAGGCTACTTGCTACATTCTAACGGCATGAAAAAGGTTAGCCTTCAGTCTTTTTCTTATTGCTTGGTATTTGAGATCGTTGGCATTTTCATCTCCCTTCTCTAATGTTTTTTTATTCACTTGCTAATCCATTGAATTTGGATGCTCCATGCAGGTACCCACATGGAATCATTAGAGTTAAAAAGAACATTTGACATTAAAACGGTGAGGGAAGAGATCTTTACAGCATAACAATCTTTTGTTTTTAGGAAATATAAGTTATTGTCCATACAAACATAAAGAAACTAAAGATATATAGCATTTAGCCTTCTTTTTCTCAAAATAGTATTTTTCTCAAAATAGCATTTATTAGCCTTCCTATTTTCTTCTGTGCTAAGCACCGTGTGGGCTGTCACACACCTTCACCATACATTTAGACTGTTGATGCTCAACCTGGATACCTGATAGTGAAACAATTTTAAAACCAACTTTTTAGTTGTAGATCTTCACTTTCTACTATTCACTGGCTGCTTGTGTTTTTAAAGCATTGTTGTCATCAATATAATTGTGACCTACATACTTATTGTAAGTATCTGTGATAAGGAAGACAGGAACCAGCCTTTCAGTCCAGTAACTTATTAAGGATCAACTTCTCAAGCATAGAAGATTTGTCTTGTGTCTTAATCAATCAGCTAGCTCTATTGCATCTTATATATACGAAAGCTGAGCATATACAGCCATGCTGTTGGCATCTTGATCCTTATATTTTCCTTTTCATGGAGATACCTTGCTCATCTTTGTCTCACCCTTTTCAGGCTCATCTTCGTTTGTCGGGATAGAATATGACCTATGATATCAAGGCAAGTGAATTATTGATCCATTCATTTCCCCTTGCAGTGTCGTTCTGTATTGGATGTTTGTTAATGCTGAGCCCTCTTTTTTTCCCCTCTCTTTCAGTCTTTGCAGCTATTCTGCGCTCCAAAATTTTCAATATCATACTGTTAAGTTGCTACATGACAGCATGTCTATTGAAATAGCCTTATCTTTTGCCAATTAATAAATGGTATAGTCGGTTCACTATCCATTCATAGTATAATTCTTTTCCAATGGAGCTCAGTGCATTTCCTTGCTACCTATATGATAGAGGATTGCGTTTTCTATTGTTAAGTAATTACATTTTTGATTTCTTTTGCTACATTCTTGTCTTTCATTTAAATAGTTCATATGTTTTCCCTATGCTCAGCTTGAGGCCGACTGAATATGCGGTCTTGTGTTGCGCTAACCGAAAGAAACTGGAATGGCTCCTCCGCCAAAACAGCCATCCACGTCGCTCAGAATTGTTTCCCACTGTTGGATCTCCGCTTCTACGGTCCAGATCAACTGAATCCGCTTCTACTCCAGCCGGTTTCTCGTCAGAATCTATTCTTCGACCTGGCTTCCTCTCTGTTGGTTCTTGGCTTCTATTTCGAAGCCGGTCCACTAGATATATACGTGGCTTTTGATTCCCGAGTGTTGGCGAAGGGCAATGATGTTCTACCTTTTCTGAATTGCATACCATTGAGCAGTCAAGCTAGCTCAAAGTTTCAAATTAGAGCTAACCCCCTCCCATTCTGAAGCCTATTTAATCATCCTTTCAGTTTTTGGTTGTGCCTAGGAAGGTCGTTTGGATATGTGACAACCAGCACAGTTCCACGAACATTAGAGCATCTCCAATGGTTTTCAAAACCCACTTTTGGTTTGTACTTTTTGGTAAGATTGATAAAGATTGCTCTCAACTTCTTTTATCCACTTGGAAAACTCATTCATTTATCGATTATCTTTTTGGGGACCATTGGAAATGCTCTTAGGATGACTAAATTGTGCAGTAGAAGGGAGGTTTGGTTCCTATGATTGAACAAAGGCGATGTTTAGCCCTCTTTTTTTTCTCTCTTTCAGTCTCTGCAACTATTTAACAAAGGTCATGCTGAGCCCTCTTTTTTTTTCCCTCTCTTTCAGTCTTTGCAACTATTCTGCGCTTCAAAATTTTCAATATTACACTATTAAATTGCTACATGACACTGTGTTTGGTGGACTTTGCTTTTTTTTTTTGTTTTGTGTTTTTTTTTTTTGTTACCTCATGAACTGATATTTATTTGATTTTGGGCTGCAGAAATTTTTTTTGGGTTGTTTCATGGACTAATATTCTATGCATTCAATCTAGGCTTTGATCATGCTACCGTTACCTTTGGTCCTTTGGAATGTATTGAGCTCATACATTTGTGACAATCGCAACCTATTTCTTCATTTAACTCATATAGGGACTATGCAAATTTATTGTTGACTACCCTTTCCATATTTCCTAGCAAATTGTAGAACAATACTTAGTATTGATGATCGTTTCAGGGATAACAGGTATCTGCTTCCCTTGACGGCCCTTCGCGGCTGCTGATGCAATTGCAACCAGTGGTGTTAACCTATGCAATTGGGCACTTCTACTAATGGTATTAATCTGCACATGGTACATGTTAAATTAATAGCTCTCAATGAGTTTAGCTCCCTGTACTTTTAAACTGTGTGGAAACAAAAGATGCTCAACCTCATTCACTTTGATCAAACCTTACTTCAGATCTTACTATCTTAGTTTTACCTATGATTTTGCATTGACATGGCTCTTTCCAGGTGATAGGGAGTAGACACCTGCTGCTTTCAAGTGCACCTGAATTATTGTAAAGATGAACACCACTGACTATATTATTGTAAAGGTGATCATCACTGACTACAATTTTTTTATATTGGTTTGGTTTTTTCCTCACCTGAATTCCTTTAGGCCTAGGAACAATGTGTTTTGTTTTCTTTTGTTGTTGTACTGCAGGGAACTACAACCACTTCGCAATTTTGCCATCAATTTATCTATTTGATTGCCTGATCTAAAGTTTCTTACGCCAACCAAACAATTCTCTAAAAGTTTCCAGGTTATCTCTTCTCTATGCACTTTATAACCATTTTTTATTTTCCTTGTCATATACAGGCTGAATACAGCTATAGCTGCATTTTGTACAATCTAAACAAACCATACACAGGAGCACCGAGTCCTAGGGTTAGAGATAAAGGCACTTTCGACGTCCATTGTTCACTCCAACGGGATGAGAGTCGTGATCATGCAGGTACAATGAATGGTAGTTGCATAGTCTAAAAAGTATGAATCAAATTATTTGTATATAGCACATCATATATTTGTAAACTACCTTTGCACATATGTCCAGTTTCTTAAGTCTTACCCACTGATCATGTCTTTGTTCTGCATTGATTAGGTTATTTTGTGTCATATGCCATTCTATAATTTTCACAAATAGACGTATTCTGATTGCTGATGTTATTTTCAAGATTCCTCCTTTAAATCACCTTGTCATTACCAGATTTTGAGATAATACTTTTAAACATAGGCTGCAAATGCACACAGAGTGTTAGGGTTAGTTAGTTGGTTCAGAACACCTTGCAGATAAGTCATTCGGCGATTCCACTCATGCCATGACATAACAAGACAACCTTTGCCATCTTTATGTATTTTTTTTACTAACATGCTCAAAAAAAAATTTATATAATATAATCAGCCTCTTATTGCACTGCTCGTCTCCAAAATTGCAGCTTAGTGATGTCAAGAGGGACTGATTTAGAAACACATATATGTGTTGGTAAAGGGGTGTCCTTTTGTAGTGATAAAAGCATTTCAATTTTTGCTGATTCATAGTCTTCGTTTCTGCAGTGTAATCAACATCACGTAGTGCGACATCAAGCCACTCAATATGCATGAGAGTGTGCAACCGAACGACAAGAACAGATTCTTAAATAATCTGACACTAAGGTTCAATGACCCACAGAACACCACGTTGATCATGCTTGGCGGGTGAGAACCTCAGATCCTGGTTAATAGATGCAATACGCTTGGTCGTTCTGTGTGCATACTTCATTCAGAATAGCGTGCCAATGACTTAATGAGTAGCTATGATGTTAAATCTTTAGCGTGCCATGATGCCCTTTGTTTCTATGGTCATTCCCCACGCCTTGTGCTTAGTTCCGCTACTTTTGCAGTTTTGGAAAAAATCAATTCATATAGTATTTATTAATTAACTACCACGCTGCTGCATTGGAATTTATAATTGTGTTTGCATGCTATGGCCAAACCAAATTATCAAGCACGCTTAGCGGCACCCACACTTTTTTTATGACAACTGATCTGGTCTTATTGTTTTTTGGACTCCAGGATGTTTTATTACTCATAGCAATCAAGTCCCATTACCCAGCTTAGTGCACTTCGACGCGTCCAAGACAAGCTTTAGTTCAGTAAAAACTTCCTGTAACAAAATGCTTGGACTATAATGGTAGTTTTGTACAGTAATCGCATCTCCATATAATTGAACTATATGTACGTTATTACTAATACAAAAAATTTGTCATTTTGAATCAACTGTGATACTAATCCAATGGCTGTCTATGATCCAAGCAAATTTGGTAATTCCAATCTCCTCTGCCTGCACGGGCGCGCGGAGGCGCGCGCCCTGCTACTAGTATGGTGTATACATGTTCATCCATCTTACACCACTGTTTCTGAAAGTTTTCAGAATGCTTAACTTATAGGCTGCATGATACGCAACTAAAGGATGTTTGGAATTTTAGTCGAGTAGTTGTTTGCTAAAAAAGTACAGTTTCAGCACATAGCGCATGACGTCCTTTAATCACTCCCTAAAGTTTAGTCACTTTTAGTCGGTCCGATGACACTAAAGGGGACTACACTAGTTTAGTCACTTCTAGTCAGCGTGTTTGGCATTTTAGAGACTAAAAGTGATTACTGTAAACTTTAGACACTAAACTTTACTTTAGTAACCTCAAACCAAATAGTCCCTACTTTCCTCCTTTGGCAAAGGTTTCTTCACATCTCAACTAATTAATCTCTAGAATTAGGTTATTACTAGCTTATCACGTAAACACAATTGAACAAATATTTTTCAGTATGGAAAAGATACATAGTAGTAATAAGGCGTTGCACATGCAACATCTCTTACGGTCTCTATCGTTTTTACAAAAGTCCGAACCGTATAAAATTGCTAGTTCCTGTGCATATTTAAAAAGTCTTATCGCTTATTTTGCAACTTTTCTTGGATCGTTTTGCACAATTTATAAACCTGAATTAGATTTGCACATAATTTGCATACAAAAATAACTAATGTTGTCGCTGCCGTTTGCCGCCAGCTCTACTTTCATACAACCACAGCCGGCCCCCTTTCTCCTCAGTTGTCAACCCTCCAGCCTATGGTCCCTCTCCTTCCTATCTGATGTGTCTGTCGGTGGTAGGAAGGAGAGAGTTTCATTTCTCTTCTCCGTAGATCTAGTTTGCTTAGGGTTTACCCTAAATAATTCGATCTATCAACGACATGATTTCGGTCGGGATCTTGTTATGGTGATGACTCTAGTGGTCAACGTTGTAGGTGTCGATTTCATCGGCAGACGATCAATTTGTGGACATTATCTACCTAGAGCTCTGCTTCTAGGTACTCCCAACAACGATAGTTACTTTGGGTCATCGATCTCACCATCGGTGGTCGCGGAGAGAAAATCAAGGATGAATTTGCGTCCTATATTGTTCCATACGATGCAACTGCCAATATTGTTTCATCGATTTAGATGTGTTTTTTGAATTGGTTCAAGAATGTTGAATCACTACAGTAGCTTAGGGCCTGTTTGTATCAATCACTAGCTTAACCTTGCTATGGAAGGATATGGAGAAGAGCTCCTTGTCTGGATTTCTTGCCATGATGTTTGAGACTTGTTCAAGCAATGATTTTCTTTCTAGCATCAAAAAGCAAAATGGTTCTCCTGACTTAGGCCCTGATTGTTTCCAAAAGGCCTGGTCCTATGACTTTTGAAAAAGAGCAAAATATACAACAGGTCCATTACCTTTTTGCTCTGTGTCATATAGGTCCACCTCCTTCAAAAGTGCAGTTTTGGGTCCATTACTTTTGTTTGGAGGGGGGTCCAAATCTACCTAGAAGGTGTTGTCTGCCCCTTTTCTTTCTTTATTTTTCAAAATTACTCACAATTTTATATGGAAACTTTAAAAACTTGAAACATGAAAGTAGCTCAAAATTAAAAGCTCTACAAATTTCACTTTCGGACCAAAGTCAAATTCCAAATATTTTTAAAAAGCTAGTTTTTTATTTTTAATTTGAATTCCAAAATTTGCAAGTTTTTGAAGTTTCCATATAAAATTGTGAGTAATTTTGAAAAAAAAAAAAAAAAGAAAAAGGGCAGAAAAAAAGCGGTCGGCGGGTTCGATCTCAACCTGCTTGTAGATAGATTTGGACCTCCGATGAACTCCAACAAAGGTAATCGACCCAAAACTGCACTTCTAAGAGTGATGGACCCGGTGCTCGCACCTTTTCCCCGAATTTTCTAGGATTTACCGGCTTTATGCATTAAGTGGTAGCGGCGTTCCGTCGGCGGCGAGGTGCCTATGGTGACTTCGAGAATCTCCGGATCCGTCGGGCTGCCCAGTCCTTCGGAGGTGCTCATAGGGGTAGGGTTTGCGTGCGTGTGTTCATTGGGATGAGTGTGCGTGCGTGTTGTAAGCGTCTGCGTTGTACTATGTAATTCTCAAAAAGAAGATGACATAGAGCAAAAAGGTAATGGACATGTGGTGCGTTTTGCTCTTTAAAAAGTCCTAATATGGGGTACTTCTTAGGGTGGGGTGGGGGTGGGGGGTTTCTTAAAAAGTCCCCCTATTTAATTTTCCAAAGACTTCTTTGGATTTTTTAGTCGTAACAGAAAAAGTCCCTAGAATCAAAACACCACCTTAGCAAGTTAGCAAGGTTGCGCGTGGCAAGGCTAGTGAGAGGCGAGGCGAGAAAAAGCAATCTGGATTCTCTGTAGTCCTTCACAAAAGTCACCGGTGACTTTCTGATGCCGTCCATCTGTGATCCAACGGTAGCTAAACATCTCAGCTTTCCCACTCCCGCACTGCGCAGCCCAAGTAAGGCCCATCTCGTGGATGAGGGCTGATCGACTGGAGGACTGCTTTAGGCGCGAAAAAAAAATCACCCAGCGCATTTTTTTGCAGCGTCAGCGTTACCGCCGCCGCCGCCCGGTCGCGCCGCGCCCTAGCCCTCGCGCCCGCCGGAGTTGCCGCGCCGGAGTCGCCGCATCTGCTGGAGTCGCCGTGCCATTGAGCCACATCCTCATCCGAAGCTGCGATGTGAGGGCGGCGCACTAGCACGCAAGGATGCTGCTGTGACTGAACTGGGTGTTGCGATTGTGTAGTGGTGATTGACGTGCTTCCTGAGATTGTCCGATGGAACTACCCAACAAGTGAGTTATGATTACATTCGGTTTTGTTTCCCTTTGTTTATTTCTAGGTATATAGCAATCAGCATGTTTTAATTTTTTTACAGAGAGGATGCAACTCCAATCTGGGTTCCTCGTATTGGTCGAAATTTATGAACTTGGATGATGCTATGCTTCGCTACAAGGAGATGTCTAAAAAATTTCTTAATTTGGCATATCCAGCTGCAAACGATCTTGAATGTTGCATTTTGGTAGACAATGCACTTGATTGTCTTGGTAAACAACTACAGGAAAAATTAAGTTTATCTACAAGTGTGTTGTGTGATACATATAATGTCCAACCTAATGCTCAAAGAAAAATGAAGAATTGCTTAGTGCTGCCCGCTTAAAGAAAAAACAGGTTCAGCCAAGAAGTTCAAAGAGACATAGAAGTTGGCTTGACAAGACAAGAAAGTGGGCCTGCACTGGGCTGTAGTTTTCGTGCGGGGTGGGAAAGTTGAGATGTGTAGCCACCGTTGGATCGAAAATGGACGGCATCAGGGCATGATAAAGTCACCCGTGACTTTTGTGAAGGACTGCAGAGAATCCAGATTGGAGAAAAAAGAAAACAACCATGAGGCTAGAAAAAGGAAACAACCATGCCTTAATTATTATTGCCATGCATCGTCACCACTCTATTTACCCGTCAGTTTAATTTATTACAGTTGAGTCCTCCAATCTATTACAGTCAAGCCTTAATTATATTATATTGCCTTGCATATATCGTCACCACTTTATTTACCAATCATCAGTTTATGATTTGTTACAGTTGAGTCCTCCGATCTCCACGACGCCATCCTCGTCATCAGTTCAGGATTCCAGCAGCCTTGTACGAGTCGATGGTGTCCCTCAGGGTTTCCTCCACCGCCCTGAACTTCCAGCCCAGCGCCTGCAGCCTCTTGGAGCTGACTCCCTTCTCGTCTTCCACCTGAACAAACCTGCAATGCACATGGTGGTCATCGGCAGATCGTGACTTGCAGAGGGATTTGTTGATGTGAGACATCAGCAGGTTCTCACTTCCTGGGGTAGTGCAGCTTCAGGTCTGGGTACAAGCTGCTGACGAGGCCGACCGTTTCAGACACCTTCATGGCGTGCGCGCTACAGATGTATCGCCGGCCACACGCCTCCGGCGTCTCGTACGTCAGGACGAGAGCCTCTGCGACGTCGCGCACGTCCACCATGTTCCTCGTCTTCTCGTCGGTGTTCTCTCCTGCGTAGTAGTGGCAGTGACCATGTGTGTTCGTGTTCTACCGGCCTGGCCGGAATATATGTAGATCGCGCGATGTTGAGGGATGCAAACAAAGGTACGCGTAGATATATATATATATCGAGGAACTGACCTTTCAGGTATGAGATGAAACGCATGCTGGTGGTGTTCACCGTCGGCTGCAGCAGCGGCCCTAGAACCCACGGCGGACAGACGGTGGCCACGTCCATCCCGGTCCTCTCGCCGTATGCCAGTGCCTCGCGTTCGGCCAACGTCTTGGAAACGCAGTACCAGTTCTGAATAAGACATGGTGAGAAACTCTTAAAGTCAGAGAGGCGACGATTTGTCGTTGTCATATATATGGCTCCAAAAAGATGATGCATCACGTGCGTGCTGCACCTTGGTGGTTCTGCAGTAGTCCTCGTCCGACCAGCAGTCTTCGTCGGCGACGGCGCCATCGGGGATGTTGGGGTTCACGATCACCGCGCCGACCGACGACACCACCACGACGCGGCGGACGTTGGCCGCGTGGCTAGCCTCCAGCACGTTCTGAGTGCCGGTCACCGCCGGAGCCAGGACCTCCACCTGCACGCCACGCCACGCCACGCTTATAATATTTAGGGCTATTTGTTATATATATGCATGTATGATCAGGCAGCCTGAGCAGATGAAAGAATCTGCGAGGACTATTCTTCTTTGGACACCAAGATTTGGAGTGCTGTTACATCGGGGTTCGTGGGCTCGACGGCCGGGACGGGGCTGGCGACGTGGAAGACGCCGTCGCAGCCAGCAACGGCGGCGGCGACGCTGGCACGGTCCAGCAGATCGGCCTTGAACAGCCGCAGCCGCTCCCCGGCACCGTCCAGCTCCATTAGGTGCGCGTTCTTGGGATCACCTGCATGCGTCACAAATTGCTTGCTCTGATCCGATCAATCACTGCAGAAAACCAAGATCGATTCGATCGGCAGAAGTCGCCGTGAATCGATCAAGGGGCCGGACCAGATCGGAGCAGCAGGAGCTTACTCGGGTCGCGAACGGTGCCGTGCACGAGGAAGTCGCCTCTGGAGAGGAGGAGCTGCACGAGCCACGAGGCGACGAAGCCACCGGCGCCCGTCACGCACACCGTCTTCATCGTCCTCTTCTTGCCGGCGTCGCCGGCGTCCATGTCCATGGCTGGCCTCGATCTCTGGCCGGCTCTCTCTCTCCAGTCTCGTCCACAGCCGGAGCCACCGCTATATACCAGCAAGTCCAGCACAAGGTGGCGTCATGTGTTGCGGCACGTGGCTTATGAGCACTGACAAGTGTACCGTGGTTCCAGTTGAGAACCTGACACTCGTGCGACATGGGGGCCGTCCAGCTTGGAACTGGACCCGTACGTGGACCGGTAGTTGGTTGGGTTACGTTATCCACTCGGGGCCCGGGCCTGAGCGTCAAAACAAAAATTCTCTGGCATGCCTCCCATGCTCAGTCCACGGTCGGCCCATGCTACGGCCCACATCAATCTTTGTTCCACAGATTTCTCTAGTAGTCATCCAAGCTGTCAGATGCCTACATGTATCATAGCCTATATAATTTTAAAACCCAAAACAAATTAGGCCCTAGGCTACACCTTTTTTTTAAAAAAAATGGTATATATAATTGTTTTTGCTTGCATCACAACACTCAATGTTTCGAAATTGTTTTATCACATGATTATAGTTGTGTTATTTTATAAATATAGAATGTTAAAAATTAAATTAGCAATATTAATACTACATAATGTTTCAATCAAATATAAACTTAGTTTTTGAAAAGTAACTTTTGAATTTTGTTATCATAGAGTATTCGTATAGCTTAACCTTGAGTTGTTGGTGTGTTTGATATGTGTTTTGTTAAGGGAACATTTCACATGCTTGATAAATTATTAAAAATAATTATTTATCCTAACACTTTGTGTATAAGGTGGAACACACCATTATGCTTACTTTTAAGTTAACAATTGTAGAAGTTTGTAATTTAGAAATATGCACAACATACTTCATATATTAAGTTGATTTTCATAATAAATGATAGTAGTATCCACATGTAGATTTGAGAGATATTTTTGTTTCTACGTTATAGCATCTTAGATGAATAATTTGGATACAAATTAAATATTTTACTTTATATTACCTTTCATAATGGTAGAGATGTACATTTTATAAAACAAATATTAGGGGTTATTTTAAATTATATTTCAAAGTGGAAGAGGTGGGTAATTTAGATAAGGAGTTATTTTGAATTATCTTTTATTATATAATAATACATGTGAGTATTTAGATGCAAATATAACAACTTATCTAAACTTGGGCAATAAATGTGAGTTATTTTAAATTATTTTTCATAGTTGCAGAGTTGGTACCTTTATATGTAAATTTAGGGAACATTTTGAATTGTCTTTCATAATGATATGGTAGAGGTTAGTAATTATATAAAATAGTGTTGACCCAATGGTTATTATTGACCATGATGATGATTAGAGTCTACCAATTGAAAGTCTAAAATATTTCTAATTATTGATCAAATGCTAATAACAGGAAGGCTCTATTGAAGCCTCTAGTAAGATAAGGTACCATACATTTTGTGTTTGTGAGTGTCGTGTTTTATAAGGCACCATTTGTTAAATTTTAAAAGTAAGGTATTAAATTCAGAGACTAAAAAAAATCGTTAAGGGCTTGTCTCGATGTAGTCGGATTTGCATTAATCCATGTCTGTTTGAGTGAATTGGAGTCAAACTTAAACTAAATTATTCCACTCTAATTCACCTCAACACTTGTGGATTGAGGTGAATCCGACGATATCCAAATAAGACAGTAACTGTGGCGCCAAAACACACTGCAAACTTTGCCCCTTTCGATTTTTCTTACATTATTACCCGTCTCAGTTATCAAGGAAGTAGGGATGTTGCATTTCAAACACAAACACACACACACACACACACACACACACAACAACTCTGATTTTTTCATTTAAAATGCGAAGGCTAGCTAATACACGATAGGGTACTCCGGTACTGTTTGTTCAATCCAGGACACCTGTCGCCTCGAAGGATTCAACGCTGTCCCTGATGCTCTCCTCTAACGTCCTGAATTTCCAGCCCAGCGCCTCCAGTTTCTTGGAGCTGAATAAAGGCTCATCGCTCACTTGCACCAACCTGCCCATGAATTTGCCTTGGATCAAAACGCAACCTATGTACTAGCAGCTTGCGGTTTTAATTAAGCACTGATAGCTTGATTACTAAGATACAATATGTTTCTGCTTACTTGGTAGCATGATTGTAGGCAGGGTACCAGTTCTTCAGAAGCGCAATGACATCAGACACCTGCCGTGCATTTGCGTTGCAGATGTACCGTCCTGACGCCTCCGGTGTCTCGTACACCAGGATCAGAGCATCGGCGAGGTCACGAACATCCACGAAGTTCCTCAGCTTCAGTTTCACCTCATGATCTCCTGCAGATCAAGATTCAAGAGCGGTAACACTTACAGGACTCGTCTGATGTACTCAAAGCAGCTAAGCTTTCAGTTCAGAGTTTCAGACTTCGAGAGCACAGCAAAGTGAGGCGAGAATTCTTATTAGCACCTTTTAAACAGTCGACTATGACGGAGCTGCTCGCGTTCACAATCAACTGCAGCAAGGGCCCGATCACCAGGGTTGGGCAGACCGACACCACATCTAGTCCGGTTCTCTTGGCGTAGTCAAATGCCTCCTTCTCTGCCAGTGTCTTCGAAAGACAATACCAGTTCTGGCAGAGGAACGACAGGAGATCGACAAGAATTTTTCTCATGATCAGGTACAATACTTTTATGCAAAGCTAAAGCTAAAGGTAATACGACTTGACAGCATCGCTATCCACTACCACCTACTGTTGAGAGGATAAGAGGAACAACAAGGTGTGAAGCTTTAGGTGTCAGTCACTCACCTGAGTGGTTCTGCAGAATTCGACATCAGACCAGCAGGTTTCGTCCATGACCTCGTTCTGGGGCCAGCCAGGGTTCACCATCACGGCGGACACGGAGGACACCACGACGACCCTCTTGACCTTGGCCTCGGAGCACGCCTTGAGGACGTTCATGGTGCCGGTCACGGCCGGAGCGAGCAGCTCTCCCTGCAGAACGAGAACGGACGCATGAGGATCGGAGGCCGAGGGGAAGAAAACAAAGATGGCAGCGGCGGGAAGGACGAGCTGAGGTGAGGTGTGGTGTGGTGCCTCGGGGTCACCGATTAGGTTGGTGCTGGGGACCGGGGACGCGACGTGGAAGACGCCGTCGCAGCCGGCGATAGCCGCCGCCACGCCGCCGTAGTCCATCAAGTCGGCCCTGAACAGACGCAGCCGGTCCGCGGCGCCGTCCATCGCCGCCAGGTGCGCGTTCTGGCGTCGCCTGCGCGCCAACCACAGGCACAGCACAGAGTACGCAGGCAGCGCACGCAGACGCGCCAGTTCAGTTCACCAAGAGCAAGCAAGAAGACGAGTGGTGCAGTGATTTCGTACCCGGATCACGGACGGTGCCATGGACCACGTATCGGCCGCCGGCGAGGAGGCGCTCGACGAGCCACGAGGCCACGAAGCCTCCGGCGCCGGTCACGCACACCGCCGTCGTCCTCGTCCTCCCTGCTGCTGCGCCTGCTTCCATTGGTGCCGATCACGACTGACTTGGGTGTCGAGAGGAAGAGGATCGATTTATATATTATACGGCCAGCCAATTGAGAGATGCCCACTCCTATTGAGCTCGTGCAAATTGTGGCTGTTGACTATTTGGCGCTAGTTGACGTCTTGGATATTGCACACTGGATGGGCAGAGAACTCGAGCACTCGAGCTGATCCTATGTGCATGTAGTACTTTGTGCGCCACAATGCACTTCATTTGTAAAAAGCAACTTCAAAACTGTTTTATACTCTAGTAAAATAGTTTCTTAAGGAAGAGATTAGAGACAGAGCTGGAAAAAGCAACTTCAAATGCCTCCTAGTACATCAAAAACTTTGATCCCTTTCGACGCTTATTACATTACTCATCCCAACTATCGACAAGGACAATGATGCACTGTATGAGGCGACAACTTTGATTTTCAAATGCGACAGGGAAGTAGTAGTAGTGTTTCCTCAATCCAAGACACCTGCTGCCTTGAAGGATTCAACGCTGTCCCTGAGGGTCTCCTCAAACGGCCTGAATTTCCAGCCAAGCGCCTGCAACTTCTTGGAACTGAATGAGGGCTCGTGGCTCACTTGGACGAACCTGCCATTGGTTGGGGGAACAAAATATGTATATACAGTACGTCAGATTGCAGTGACCAGGCCATTTCAAATTCACCCACCATGCCTCAAGAAAAATCAAAGCACATCATATAAGACTCCCATATTCTTTTTTTTTTTTTTTTTGAAACGGGCAATTTAGCCCGCTCTGCATTAAGAGAAAAAGGAGTTTAAGGTTAAACCTCGCGAGTTCCCCTGCGAGGTGTATACGCTGAGGCGGGGCACACTAATACAAATCACCGGCTACAACGGTGGGAGCTTAGAGTGGTGTAACCGGTAAGGAAACTAAATGAGGCGACTAAAAAGCGCAACGGTGGGGTGGCCGAAGCGGTGGTCACCGGCGCCCGGGCGACCGCGGCGAGCACCCCCGCCGAGCACCGTGCACGGGGAAGAAGACACGCACAGCCTGGCGTTTGTAGTCCGGCACGTGTCCCCTGAAGTGTCCAAGCAGCCGCTCGGTCACCGCGTCGTCGGGTGTGGAGGAGCCGGTATTGTCTGGGCGCCCCTCCCACTTGTTGAGCAGGACGCGCTGTGCGCGCCGCTCCGGCCTCATATATGCTCTTAACATTACTAATTTCACAAAGCACAGCATATATAGCATAATGGGTTATGTCCTTCCTTTCCAAGCAATAAGAACACTAGTAGTAGTAATATCTATGGCATTCTAAATACACTTGGATACGAAAAATAATCAAAAGTACCCAGATTAACTTAAGGCATGTGCAGCATGAATTAGTTTTTAGGACATTTGGATACTAATAATCAAAAGTAAAGGAAACTGAGTTGGGCATCGGAGTTCAGAAGAAGTAACACGATTGCTGATAATCAAGAACAGGCTTACTTTGTGGCATATTGACAAGTCGGGTACCAGCTCTTGAGTAGCTTTATGACATCAGATACCAGCATTCCATGCGAATTGCAGATATACCTCCCAGATGCCTCCGGGGTCTCATACACTAGGAGTAGAGCATCAGCGACATCGCGAACATCCACAAACTGTCTCAGTTTCATTTTCACCGAGCGCTTTCCTGCACAGAGATAACACAAACCACATCATCAGGTCTCAAATCCAACAGGGTGTGCTACAAATTGGTGGGTCTAAGAATTCATCAGAGCAAAGAAAAAGTAGCAAACCTGTGAGGAAATCAACCACGACCGCACTGCTTGCGTTCACTGTCGACTGCAGCAAGGGCCCAATCACCAGGGATGGGCAGACTGAAACCACATCTAGCCCAGTTCTCTTGGCGTAATCAAATGCCTCCAGCTCTGACAGTGTCTTGGAAAGGCAATACCAGTTCTGGAAGAACAAAATTAGGAGAGAACAAAATTAGAATGTGGGTGAAAAATCACATGTTTTGTAGGTATTAAAAGGAAAAGTTAAGAACCCTTCCAATCAGAATTAGTAAAAGTGATTGACTGTCTCTGATTCTCTTGCTGAAGCCACTGCACTGGCATTACAGTACAATAGCTGAATACCAGTAGCAGCAGCCCTAGGGTTAACTAACAAACTCGATCTAGCTAGATGAAAGCACAAGAAACATCCCTATAATTGTCACTGGACAATCGACGTCAGTGAGTACATCCACTTTTCCCTACAAAGGTTTTAGCCAGAATCGATCTATCTAGCACCAAAGCACAAGCAAAGATCCCTATCATTGTCACTTTGACCCGAAGTCGGCAAAGGGAAACCCCGGCCTATTTTTTTAATTTTTTTTTTAATAACGCAAACCTGTTTAAATTCGCTCCTACGAGGAGTCGAACCTGTGTCTCTTGGGTGCTACTCAGGGCGCTCTAACCACTAGGCTAGAGACCCTTTCACCCCTATCATTGTCACTTTCGATAATCGACATCCAGTGATTATAATTTATATGTACCTCTCGCACAAAGGTTTCTTTTCGCGAACACATAGGAAAAATATGTGTCATTATGTCTTTTTCTTAATCGGGCAAAAGCTTTGCACATATTCATATTAAGAAAGAAGATTATTTACTGATATTCATACGCTATCACGCCCCTGCACATTGGCGTATTAACTGAGAATTGAAGCCTTGCACCCTAAAACACTCAGAGTGCTTGGCCTAAAACCATAAAACATCCGCGAAAGGGGCCAACACAGTCCCGAGAGGGAGCCTATGCTACAACAACCGTCACACGACTAGGGTAATCACGCTCTTAGCAGCAACATGTCTGCCTCAGAGGGGGCCTAAGCGACATTGGCGGCAAAACTTCCGCCTTCCCTAGCAACCGGCGGTGAACTCCAGCGAAGGTAGTGGGCGACGAACTGCAGCGGTGCTCCAACAATGCCTTCAAAAGGGGAATTCACATCCGTAGACGCCAACAAAGTTGGAAGAGCACACGAGTAGGACTTTCGTCCCTAACCTACTCTGGACGAAGAAGCTTCGACGATGCCTCCAAGGAGGTAGATAACGCACACTGCACCACTGCCACCTGCCCGAGGTAATTGGGCAGGGTTTTCACCCTGATTCTTGCCACTGACACAGGCCACTCGCACTGCCCGAGCAACGAAGACGAATAAACAAAGCCCCGGCGAAGGTAGAAGGCTACAACATCCACCACACCAGCCCCGAGAGAATAGGCACGGTCCCGCCGTTCGTAGCTGCCCCAGCCCCGAACAGAGCTTGGTTGCGGCGGCTCATCAGCTAAAATGTCGACATTGTCGAGGCAGGGGCAGCCGATCTGAGGATCCCGGGCCACCCCAGGCTAGCCGGGACGCGCCGGACAGGCAATGCGCGGGACGGAGGGTGCGCCCGCCCTAGACCCGGCCACGCCCGATCGGCCCCGGATCCAGCCGTTGAGCCACCGTCTTTGGAGTTGGAGAGGTGTGGGGACGAGCGGGGGGCGACGACGGGGTGAGAGGGGGCGGCCTGGGTGGAAACATTCGCCATCGCCGCCAAAATTCACCGCCCGAGCTGGTGCTCCCATTGACCCCCCCCCCCCTCCCCGATCCGATCGTAGGGGCCCGGATCTGGCCGCCGACACCATGGAACCTCCGCGCTTCAGCGACACCCGGCCGGGCGGGGCAGCAACGCTTTGGATCCACCGCACCTCGGCGCTACCCGGGACGCTGAGCACCGCCCCCCGTGCTGAGGGGCTCATGGCTGTCGGGGCGGAAGTCTCGTCGGGCCGATCCACGCTTGGGGAGGCTGGATCCGCCGCACTGAGAGCGAGGCCAACGAACATATATATTCCCACATGGAGAGCTCACGACCCGCTCCAAGGCAAAGAACCTTGACGCCACTGTCCTTGGGAGCCGCACAAGCTTCCCGGGCTACGGCGAGGGGAGGGGAGGGGAGGAGGTGGAGTTGAGGCGGCGGCTAGGTTTTCTGCCCAAATCGCCCGTGCGGGAGGGCGACGGGGCTTAGCATCTCAAACTTCAATTGGGCTCTATGTGTCATTATGTCAAAGGAGAGAAATAGCTTTGGTTATAACTTACTACAGACACAACAACAAAAAAAAGTTGATAACAAAACACATGTGTGGCACACGCGCAATGGTGGGCTTCCCTTTGCCGCGCCACGGATGCTGCTGCCAGAAAAGTAAGGGTGTTTATTTGATTAACATGTTAGCTATCAATTCTCGCCACAACTGTGGCCTCCATTTTCTTTGGCTTAGTATGCGGTAGTGCTACAACCAATGTGGCATGTGCTGGTGGTAGAGATGACAATGGGCCCCAATTGCCTATTCCTTTCTCCTATTAGGAGTCAGGGAAGAGACCAATTTAATCCGTATAGAAATTGAAATAAAAAAAATAGTCCCTCCAGGGTTTGTGGGGATTGGGATGGAAAACGATCCCCTGTTGTCGTGTTCCCTAC
Organism: Hyparrhenia diplandra; assembly: GCA_015847255.1. NCBI lineage: Eukaryota > Viridiplantae > Streptophyta > Magnoliopsida > Poales > Poaceae > Hyparrhenia > Hyparrhenia diplandra. The sequence goes on along the minus strand of JADLZK010001168.1, from coordinate 101,472 downwards.
ATATTGAAACGGAAAAAAATTAGTCCCTCCGAGGTTTGTGAGGATTGGGATGGGAAACAATCCCCTGTTGTCGTGATGGAAAACGATCCCCTGTTGTCGTGTTCCCTACATATTGAAACGGAAAAAATTTAGTCCCTCCGAGGTTCGTGGGGATTGGAATGGAAAACGTACCCTATTGTCATGTTCCCCACATATCTACCCAACGAACCCAGTCTTAGTGATCCTTGTTGTCGTGTTCCCCGCATATTGAAACGGAAAAAAATTAGTCCGTGTCGGGTTCATGGGGACCAAGATGGAAAATCATCCTCTGTTGTCGTGTTCCCTACATATCTACCCAACGAACTCAGTCTTAGTGATTTATGTTGTCGTGTTCCCCGCATATTGAAACGGAAAAAAATTTAGTCCCTCCCCGGTTCATGGGGATTGGGATAGAAAATGATCCCTGTTGTCGTGTTCCCCGCATATTTGCCCAATGAACTCAGTCTTAGTTGGTGGGCCCCTATTCCTGTTGCCTGCATACCTGGCCCTAAGTCCATCAATCAGGTCATATTTGTAGGTGAAACATAGGTAACACATTTTATTAATACCAAATTTCCAAGAGAGTACACATGCAAAAGGTTCAAGTTCGTTTGTGACCTCAGTGGTTCTGCAGAGGTTGACGTCAGACCAGCAACCTTCGTCCATGGCCTTGGACTCATCCCACTCAGGGTTTATCATCACAGCCGACAGAGACGACACCACGACGACCCTCTTGACTACCTCGGCCTCGGAGCACGCCTTGAGGACGTTCATGGTGCCCGTCACGGCAGGAGCCAGCAGCTCGACCTGCAACAAAAAACGGAGAGCTAAGGTGACTGTCTGTCTCTGATGGAGATTTCGAGATCGAAAGGGCGAGTGCTGGTGCCTGAGGGTCAGTGAGGTCATAGTCGGGGACGGGGCAGGCCACGTGGAAGACGCCGTCGCAGCCTGCGATGGCCGCCGCCAGGCTGCCGTAGTCGAGCAGGTCGGCCTTGAACAGTCGCAGCCGCTCCGCGGCGCCGTCCAGCTCCAGCAGGTGTGCGTTCTTGGCGTCGCCTGCAAGCGCACGAATCGATCGTGCCATGTACACTCTCGCTCAGTCTCTCTAGCTCCTCACGAGAACACAAGAACTCAGCTGGACACGGTGCCGGCCGTGTCTATCAAAACAAGTTACCTGGATCGCGGACGGTGCCGTGGACCATGTATCGGCCGCCGGCGAGGAGGCGCTCGATGAGCCACGAGGCCACGAACCCGCCCGCGCCGGTCACGCACACCGTCTTCATCGCCGTCGTTCCCCCGCCTGCCTCCATTGCTACGGTAGGACGATAGCCTTGCTTAAAGATGTCAGGCAGCAAATTTACCTTTCCTCAGTAGTATAGTATTTATAATAATATAAATATAAATCTTAAGGTCCAGATTAAATGCTACTATAGATGGACCATATAATATAGATAATAGATACCATACCAATATTATAAGAGGAAGGTTAATAATACAGTCCATGGCCGTTCTTTGCAGCCTTCTCTTAGCTCATCTATCTATATAACTAGGGGAACCTCACCCGCGCGTTGCTGCGGGAATTAAAAAAATGCAATGATCATAAAAGAAAATTTCATGATATCATCTTTGCACGATAGGGATATGAGCTTATTATAGAAAGTCGTTGCTGCAGGAATGAAAAAGATTTTTTCTATGAGAATCAACGATAGCTTATGCAAAGGGGAAAAACTACCAATGGCTAGAGCCTCCACTTGAATAAACAAATTAGAAAGAAAGACAAAATCTGCCGATGTTCTGCATCTATACGTTTGGAATTTGAATTAAAAAAATACTAAGTACTATTGTAACTTGTAAGCAACTGTTGCACAGACTAAACATTAAACGCCCACACACATGGCGTGGCTTTTGATGTCCTGTAACCAAACATGCTCTATATCTTCACACCAATCAGGAATATGAGTAGGATCAAGCACAGTGAGTTTTTTCCTCACGATCCAACACAAAAAGGTTAACTGTTGCACAGACCAAACATTAAACACCCACACATGTGGCGTGGCTTTTGATGTCCTGTAACCAAACATGCTCTATATCTTCACACCAATCAGGAATTTGAGTAGGATCAAGCACAGTGAGAGTTTTTTCCTCACGATCCAACACAAAAGAGTTAAGGCCTCCTCTTTTCCATGCCATAAGAAGCTGCACAATAATTGGAATTAGAATTTCAAAAAAGAGCTCACAATAATCATCATAGAGAAATATCCTTACAAATCTGCAACGTGAGGCATCATATTTCATTTATGGCCAAGTTTCTAATGATTTAGCCAACTCTTGAACATTAAGCTCGTGAATAGTTAGAGACCAAACTCACTTCCATTGATCAACCCTGAACTAACCACCATGGAAGCAATCAAGAAAGCTAGGATTAAGGGCACCGTCTTGATATGTAAGTAGTGGGGAGGCATACAATATCAATTATGTTTCCAGGCAAGCAAGAGCTTATCCTTTTATCTGTAGACCAATGGTTCATTGTACTAATTAAAATGGTGCTTGATAAACAGATTAGGCAAATAGATTAAGCTTGGCATGGGAGCTGTAACACTTCAGAACTACTTTTTTTGAACAGGTAACACATCTAAGAATGAGAATAAAAAACATCCTACACATTTGCTCTACTAAAAGTTTCAGAAGTTGCCAATTGCACGGCCGCAGTAGTAGTTACATGATCATAGATAGTCAAGTTGTACTATGGCTAATCTCACAAAATCACTACCGAAATTAGAAGCATGCAGAGCAAAACAAAGGCTCAACAATGAATATTTCCATTTGCCGACCATGGACAGTCATGATGAAATCACACAAAGATCTTAATTTGAACAATGCGCAGCCAACCGTGAGACGCAAAACACACTGCTTACCTTTACCTGATTGCCAAAGTACAACTGCTCTGTTTGCGGCTAGCTAAGTCTCTGCAGCAGGATTGTTGCCGAGCTAGGTGCTACTGCTGCCTGACCTTATAATCAGCCACAATAAACTGCTCTGTTGTTGCCACAAAGAGAAAGAGCAGATGATGATCTGGTGCTGCCAAAGAATGGTGAAAATACAATGTAAACAAAGTCAGTCAAACTCTACTTGAATAAGAGCAAATCCAATCAAACTGAATCTGAAAGAGACAATATAAGTCTTAGAAAAGAGAAAACAAATCATCAAACAGTGAATCCTTACTAAACAAATGGAAAGTGAAAACAAACCTCTGAATATTCTGAGCATTTAAACTAAATATTCAGGCATCATATTTATGGTTTTTTCATAGATCAAACAAAGCTTAAATTCACTTGAATTAATAATTATATTACTGACCGTACAAACTCAAAGATAAGATAATGCAAATACTATGCCAGTAATAGTGGCAAAATACTATCGAGAGCAACATGCTAGTGTGATAGAATATTTTTCAAACTTAGCCAAATTGTGCTCCCTGGATTAGAAGTTCTAATTTTCAAACTAAGCTTAACAGTTGCCCACTTTATGCATGAAAGCCTGAACCCGCAGAAAGAGTAGCTCATCCGATTATTATTACATCTCATAAGAAACGACCTTTAGTTGGGTGCGGTCAAATGATGGGACAACTACTGAATCTGAACTTGTTTTTTTAAACTGAAGGTACTATGTATCCTGATTCACTTCATCTGCAAACAATGAGGCAGTCATTGGTGCTGCGCGTTGGAATCAAAGGAACCTGATCTGATAGGTCTCTGAGAATCTACTACATATTGAGCCGAGATCACAGCCTGCTTGCAATGCAGTCGGGGCTTCGTTCAACATACTTCCTCTTCCTTGACATTGGCTTAGAAGATGGAGTGACACACCCAGTATCCTTGTTCGCTCGATCATCCTGGCAATCAGATGTCACCACAGACTTGCTTCTGCAATCATCTTTGTCACCATCAGACTGCACTGCTTGCAATGCAGTCAGGGCTTCGCTCAACATACTTTCTCTTCCTTGAGGATGGCTTAGAAGATGGAGTGACACACCCAGCATCCTTGTTCGCTTGATCATCCTGGCAATCAGATGTCATCACAGACTTGCTTCTGCATTCATCTTTGTCGTCATCAGAACTCTTCTTCTGTTGGCATGGAGTTGCTTTGTTCAGCCACGAAAGCAAGGCCTCCCAGGCATTCCATGGAACATAATGCGAGCCACATCGCACTCCCCTCCCCCACGCGTTTACATCTCTACCTACCAAGCATAGCATACCTACATACCTAACTACGAAAGAAAGCAAGGGCGAATGAGGGGCGATACGGCGGAGCTACCTTGCCGTCGACGACGACCCAGCAGTCGTCGGGCGTGTCGTGGAGAGCGGCCTCCTCCATGCTGTACAACTTCATCAGCGTCGGCATCTCCGTCCCCTTGCGGCTCCCCTCTGTATCAACCTACTGATTGAATCGGCGAGGGGGCAACGGCCGCCGCGGCTTGCCGGGGAAGAAGAGAACGGTGGCAGGCTTCACGTCTCGAGACTCGGGATCCTCGCCTGTGCTCGTTCCAGAATCCGGAGGCAAAGAACCCACCCGCATGCATCCAAGAAAAGCAATAATGAGGACACACATCAAAGAAGCCGATTGAATGGGTCCGTCCGTTCCGTACCTGAGCGACCTTCGCGAGGGCGGCGGCGGCTTGGGCTTGACCTAACGGCGTCACCGGACCCCGGCTCCACTGGCTTTCGTTGCCACTTCCCACTCCGCGAGGCCGCGGCGGCGGACTGGCTGAGGTTGTGCGAGGTCGAGGATGCCGAGCTTCTGCATCCGCTCCATCTTCTCCCGGATCCTCGCTGCGCTCTGCCGCTCGTAGTCCCCCATCACCTCCGCCGCCGCCTCCGACGCCGGGTTCTTCGGCGGCCGGCGACGCCGTCTCGGGGACTCGGATATTACGGCCTACGGCGCCTTGCAGTTCTCGGATCCATGGGCAGATGGGGCGGCGGCGCTTGCAGACGCGCTGGAGGACGGGGGATGGAGGCGGGGCTCGGAGAAGGCCATCAGTGGTTGACGCGGTGGGTTCTGTAGTGGACGGGGAGGCGGACGGTCCTGCCTTTACTACGGCGGCGGAAAGGGTTCTGGACGACGCGGAACCGAACGGGAATAAGGCCAGGCCCAAGACGCCCCGAGCCCATGACGCGCTAACACCGACCCCACGACGCGCATCAACGTTTCTTAAGCCTCGGTACGTAGTTTTCTTAACCTTCGGTTAGCACTTCAGTTACTACTCAGAGTAGCCAATCACAAAGCTGAGAACTCCTTAAGGAGAGCTAGTGGGGATCTCCTATATAAGAGTTATAGATAATAGTTGGCTCTTCACAACTACAGCTAATAATATACGTCCCACTTGTTTCTCTACTTTTTTGGTTTTATGCTCAAAACAGGTTGTAAGCTTACATGTCATTTCTCCTCTCTCTCTCCCCTTCACCTCAACATGTAAACTTTTTCGCAATCACGCAAAAGCTTTGCACGTTTTTTTATATTAAGAAAGGAGATTGTTCAAAGATACAAACGAAAACGAAATCAAAAGGGGGCGTGTTCACCTCAACATGTAAACTCCTTACAACTTTCCTCTAATGATAGCTACTTTAGGTATTCCACCACAAAATATGTTGCTTTTCTTTATATTTTAATACGATGAGATACAGTACAAAACATTGCTTGTATACTTCGTACTTGTGCGACAGGTATAACGCATGCCAGCTGGGTACATTCGTTATGCGTATGAACCGCAAAACGGAACCTGTTCCTGTGGGCGCCCTTTTTTTCACATGTTCCTGAGAGCACGCCAGGTTAGTATTGAGTGGGACTTCAGTGTGCTGTGTGCTATATTGTTAGAGATATTTGCCTTTTTGTACAACTAGCTCATTGGATACACACTACTTCCTAACATAGATTCTTTAGTTAGTTGTTGCATCAGCAAACAAAGCAACCTCTTATATTACCCTCGTGTACATGCATATGGTGAGTTTACCTATTGCGGAGTCTCCCTTTGCAGAGAGCTCCAGCCAAGAAATTTTGAAGTGAAGGATTTCCAGTGTTGGATTGTATTAGGCTTGGTCCAATTTTATTCAATTAAAATCAAATAAATCTTAAGGTCCAAATTAAATGGTGGGTGCAATGGAGAGATTGAGCTGATTAATGAAGGTTAATTGATTGTTGTTGATGGAGAACTTGTAACGGTCATCATGGTTATTATGGCTGAGGTTACTAGTAACTCCTACGTCGGTTATGACTGCGGTTACTGGTAACCGATCGATGATGCCTTCATGACATCCAGGTTCATCCTCTTCGCCTTCCATCTCCCGTGTCTATAAAGTGCTCATCTTTCGCCTCACATGTGAATACACATATGTAGCACCACCGTTCTTCCGTTGAGTTGCTCACATGTGAATACAAACCCCACGCTGGGCCGAATTCTTTAACATTCATGGGCCTACTGCTGCTGTGTTTGGGCTTGGCGTATTCCTGCTGTGATTCAGGATGTAGAGCATTGACACGACACGGTTGAGAGGTACATTTCTTAGCTATATCAATCAATTCTTCTCAAAAAAAAAAAAAAAAAAAAAAATCAATCAATGATGGTACGCCAGAAGCCATAAAACAGTCAGCATTGTCCTGCTCATTTCGTACGAAAATCCCCAAGTAACACTGAAAACAAAAATACAGTGCTATTCCAGCATGACGCGATTATTGAATCCGTTTTCAACATGTTCTGATTCACTGTTTACATGAATCAGATAGGTGTATTGGACTGTTGGAACTGCTGTTTACTGTCCCAGTTGGATGCTCAATTCAGGAAGCCAAATGACTTGTATGATTCAACGCTATCACGGAGGGTTTCCTCTATAGGCCTGAAGGTCCACCCTAGCTTCTGAAGTTTCTCAGAACTGTATATGGAGTTCTCATCCGTTTCCACAAAGCTACAAAACATTGAAATGTGAAAATATAAGAACTAACCAAGTCAAGAGAGCAAAACTGAAAGGAAGAGCACAATATGAATAAGAATTCAGCAGTTCATCTAAACATTCAAGAGTTAAAATCAAATCTCCCAAATTTCTGTGCATGCATGGAAGTATCAAAACGATATGAATGTCATACTCACATCAAAAGACTTAGTTCAGTAGACACCTCTACTAAACAAATGGTGTGGTTACACAATGAGTTCAAGAGGTATCATAACAAGAACAAACAGTAGAATTTTGTTGTTATTAACTTAGTGGCATTTTCCGCATCCTTCTCAGAGGCCATTCCATCAGCATATATTGATTGATGCATCGATAAAAAAATCAGTTGTTGAAGTTAAGAGAGGAACGAAACTGAATGCATAGACAAAACAAAACTATTTCAGAGGCGAGACTTACTTTTTGGCATAAGGGTAAGTTGGATATAAGGTCTTCAATATGTTTATCATATCAGAAACTTTTATTGTATGTGAACTGCAGATGTATCGTCCAGACGCTTCTGGCTTTTCGTAAGCCAGAAGAAGAGCATCAGCGACATCACGAACATCCACCATATTTCTGATTCTATTTTCAACAGTCTCACGGTCTCCTGCAGAAGAAATGTATGTACTTAAAAATACTAAACCGCTAAATTAAGTAGGTTAACTAAAGCTTGTTCTTAGGTAGATAAAGTAATTTGTAGCAATTGAATGCATGCTTTACGGATAATCAGAAATAAGCAATAGACAAACATTATTGACTAGATTATCAATTTAATTATATACCTGAATGCAAATAGGAGTAGAAAACCAAGATAACATAGTATTACCCTATACCTTTGAAATAGTTAAGGAGTATTTTACTACTCGCATTTAATATGGACTGCATCAAGGGTCCAATTACCAAGGCCGGGCAAATAGTTACAACATCCAGCCCCGTTTTTGCTGCATAAGCAAAAGCCTCACGTTCGGACAGAGTTTTGGAAAGGAAATACCAATCCTGCACGATAAAACAAATATCGTTTTAGGCAAGACAGATCAGCAAGTTAACTCTGAACAAACATAAGAATAGCCATATTTTCTGTGGTTAGTAGGACATTATATGATACAGAGAATCAATTGTAAACTTCCCTTGTTTAAGAAACAGAAGGGATTTGCCCGTACTGAATAAATATATATATTAGAAAAGAAGTTAAACAACTGAACAAACAAACAAAAAAGGAATCTACGTATACACAAAAAAATTCTAGCCAGTCACTTAGGGGGGGATAACTCATCTTGGCATGATGCAATAGAAATTCATGAATGCAATTGGATTTGCAAGCCTGCACAGAATGCGAGATTTGACTGAACATGCAGTCATTTCTCAATAGCCAAATACTACAGCTGAGTAAAACGATGACCTCCACGAAGAAAGGAACTGCTAGGTTCTCCTTGAAAGCTTGTAACACAAGATGTGGATCAATCAACTGAGGCGCTTGCAGCGAACTAGACTCCAACAATCCAAAGAAAAGGAGCTGTGAAGAAAGAGATGTTCAACCGTCTCAACTGTGTAGAGCAAAGAACGCAATCATAGGAGGGCAAATCCATGTTACGACGTTGAAGAAAACCTCTCGTGCTTAATCTGTCTTTCATAAGCAACCAGGCTTAATCTGTCTTTCATAAAATCTGTCTTTCATAAGACACCAGAAGAAAACTTTATATTTAAGCTGACAAGAAGACTTCCAAAGCCATCTGTAAGACATTGGTAAAGTTGTGTGCCCCACTAAGACTTTATAGGGGTCAGAAGATAAATTATGGTTGCCCTAGATATAATGCCACTAAACTCACTTTTCAATAGTGCCATATTGTTGTGCTTCAACTCGAGACCTTGGTATTGATCAAAAGCTTGCACCAAGACAAGCAGGTGGAAGAGTTCGTGTAAACTTTCTAGTTGGATTGCTTGTTGAAAAGTGGTATTTTTGTTCTTAACAAAGGAGAAGAGTTCAGAAATCGCAGCTGTGGTGCTAACCCATCCCACAGATCTTGCCAGAGAAAAATAGTTCGACCATCTCCAATGATTGGGAGACCAAATGTTTGCAAATATCAAGGAACTTAACAAATATCCCACCACCAAAATGATCCTTTATTTGCCTACATTGGAAAGGTCCCATTCCCATAAGAATTCTCCCACACCAAACTGACCAAGGGAGATCTACTCTATTGAAGAACTTATGAAGAGTTTTTTTAGGAGAAGGGCATCATTATGCTTTGATAGATTGATGACTCCTAGGACCTCTTTTTTATACCTGCAGACAATTGGCCTGCCTTAGATGGTTTCTTTGAGTTAAGCGACCCTTTTGGAAGTGCAACAAGAAAAATAAGGACATAATGCATGAATAGCAAATAAGGGGTTCCAAACCATATGGACTGTAAGGCTTAACTGTAAATTAGGACCGCAATCTTGACACAAAAGACGTCCTAATCAGTTCAGCTCCAATTTGGCCAAAAGGAACTCAGAGAAGTCAAACTTTCTTGCAAGAATGCCAAAAGATAATTCTTGTGATAGTACAAGATAATACTTTTTCTGTATGTTGTCATTATTTGCACAAGTAACACCATTGCTTTACTAAGGGACAACTGTATCACCTCATTCTTCCTGCAGTAATCCTCATCTGACCAACAGTCTTCATCAAAGGCCTTGCCCTTAGGCCAGTTAGGGTTACTGGATACAGCTGCAACAGAAGACACCACCACAACTCGCTTAACTTTTGCCTCATAGCAAGCCTTTAACACATTGGTTGTACCTACTACAGCAGGACCTATGACCTCCACCTGTACATCAGAAATATTTAGTGAAAGGAAAAACAAGGATAAACTATCATATCACGTGCTCATTAATAACTAACCAATTTTTACATATGTCTACAGGAAGGACCAGATAGCTAAGCCACAACGATGCTGCGCAGGAAAGAATTGATAAAACATTGTCTGTTACTCTGTTGCCACTAATTGAGTTGCAGTTAAAAACAGATACCCTTAAGAATGGTTAAATGTTGCATATCTCACATTTGCTTCATGATAGTAAATGAATTCAGCATGACTCATGAATAGTTTGAGAGGACATTCTGATTTTTTTTCCTGGTTTATCAAAATAGATGCTAAAGAAAATTCCATGTCAGGTTAGAATCAAAATTAACAGATAGTTTGAAGCCTGGAAGCGAAGCCTTGCCAGGACCCAGGAGTAGCATTGGTTGCAGTCTTTGAAATAACTGTATTTTACGCCCTCCTTATTTAACCTCAAAATTTCAGGAAACAAAATATGATAGATGTTTTTGACAAATTCACCTCAGGGTTGGAGGACCGACCAGAAGGAACAGGGCTAGCTACATGGAAGACACCCTCACAGCCAGCAATTGCTGATGCAACACTGCTGTAGTCCAACAAATCAACCTTATGAAGCTGCAACTTTTCCCCAGCTCCTTCCAGCGCCTTGAGATGAGCATTCTTGCTAGCACCTAGAGCACAAGCAAGATATATCTTTTTTGAACAAGAGAAATAACATACATCTTTGTCATATGCATAACAAATTTTTGGTTCATGATAACAAAACAAAAATCTTGATCCGTCATAACAAAAAAAAAAAAGGGATATCTGTTCAACTTTTTTTTTTATCGGCTCTGTTTTTTGCGTTCATTTCCTTTATTTTTTTTTCAATTTGATTCAGCTTTAATGGAACTTTTCTTTTCAGTGGAAAGATGTGTAGTTATCCCCTCTGTGCATCCTCAAATAAAATTAATGTGATTCCACATTCCTAATGTCTCCCTCGCCTGCTCACTGAAAAAAAATTGAATTCTATCCATAGACATGCCCCTGTACTCCGTCTCAAAAAGAGTGTGCATCTCAATTTTCGATATGTCAATCAATTTTAAGTTGGACTGGTTTTCTAGAGAATAATTAAATATTTATATCTCCAAACAGGTTTAGTATATTAATCTAACGATACTTATTAGGTATCATAAATATAAATTTTTTAAACGAGATTTCCTCTGCAAATATTGAAAGCAAGTAAAGCTTTAACAAGATTCTGGGGATACCAGATTACAAGATATGCAAAGAAGACAAGCTTCACACTAAAATCCTATTACGAAAAGGATCCTTAAATCTTCTCTACATCTGTTCGAGTCGTAGGATTAAAATCATGTAGCCACTTCAGTTACTCTCTGCATGAACCCTCCAACTTGTCTCGGTCATTTGCGACAAGCAATAATCGTGATTTCTGCAATAGATTCACACCCGCATATATTACATCAGTTGGTTCATTGGGGAACCAGTGCTCTAATGCCATCTTGTTACAGTTGTTCCATAAGGCCCAAGCGAAACATGCAAACAAGAAAAGGCCTAGCTTCCTAGAGACCCCAAACTTGTTGCCAATCCAAAAAACCGCATAAATCAGCTGTGGACACTGGAAACCCCTTCCAGTGCAAAGCATCCTACAAACAGGACCAAAACATCCTAGTAATGGAGAAGCTGAAGAAGATATGGTCAGTATACTCAATCTCCGGAAGGCTACTGTTAATCCCAATCTGCATGCCTCCTGATTTGCCTCTAGCAGGTGTCCAAAGGCACCAAAGCCACACCATGGTTTTGCCCTCTCTAGGGCTTGTAAATCATATTGAGAGATGTTATCTTTAATGGTCCGCCCCTGACAGTCCTCATTATTATTTATTCTTTTTTTGGGTGGCCTGCCCTTGTGGGCTTGCTGAGAAGATTTTCTTGCTGCTGACTTCCATTGGCCCCTGGACCTCGACCAATGACAACCATATTGAAGTCATTTATCAACAATATCCATATTCAAGTCACTTATCAATCAATGATATCCATATTCAAGTCACTTATCAATGATATCCATATTGAAGTCACTTACTCACTTTCACTTATCAGCAGGACCTTGAGGTCTTCGGTCTAAAAAGAAGTCGCTTATCAAATCTAAAAAATTAAATTTTTAACCAGTAGGGGGGCTACTCATGTTTCTTCGGAAAAGAAAAATCTAAAAAAAAGTATTAGTAGCATTTATATTTGATAAAATTTAAAACCAGTTGATTCGTAGGGGAAAAAAAAAGACGCGCAATCCCTGGGAACAAAAGAATCGCCCTCCGAGTGGCCGAGAAGCCACGGCCGAGCGCGACGGATCGATGAGAGGGGTGGTCTGGTCTGAGAGCCTTACCAGGGTCGCGCACGGTGCCGCGGACCGTGTATTGGCCACGGGAGAGGAGGAGCTTCACTAGCCACGACGCCATGAAGCCGCCCGCGCCGGTGACGCATACGCTCTTCACCGCCGCCGCCATGGCCTTCTCGGTTTACCGCTGCCGCAGAAGAAGAGAACTGTCGAAGACGACGGTCGACTCCAGAGCGTTCTGATGTTGGAACTGCTTTTTTTATTTTTATTATTTCACGAGCTTCGCACAAAACAGTTTTATGTGGACTGATTTTTTAAAGTAAAAGAAAATTCTATGCATGTGCGTGAGCATAAACGAACATGTGCTCGTTTATAGTAGTTAGGTGTACTAGTCGATATCAACGTCTTGCCGTACTGAACCACAAGATAATATTGAAAGATAAATAAAGAAAACTGCAGTGTTGTTCTTTAGAACGATGCCCCCTTACGGATAGAGATTGAACTGGAGCCAGCAATTATTTTTTTTTGAAGAGTGGAGCCAGCAATTATGCATACGGGGCGGTGAGTTTCAATATATAATAACTTATATTATAGATTATGTGCTTAAATTTGTGTATCAAGGCTAGGTTTTTATTTTTCTAATTTATCCAATATTAGCAAAAATGCCCGTGCGTTCTGCAACGGGTGATGAAACAAAAATATATTATTACCATCAAATAACTTTTAGGGCTACAAGATTTAGTCTTTCTTATGAAGTTTGTCTTGATATCTTGTATGACATTGTTTGCATCTCAACGGCGCTTCTTAAGCCTCAAGTCTTAGTCCCATTGTCCTTGACCTCGATGGATTGATGCTAGTTCTGCAACTTCGTGGACGGCCAGCACCCCCGATGTCACATTTGCCTTTGCCGCCTCGAGTCGCAAATCCCCTCACCGTGCGCCTCGACGGATCGCCGCTCCATGCCAAATAGCGAATCAGGGGCGGAAGACGGCAAGCCTCCGATCCCAAAGTCGGTAGGGCACCATGGCGTCACCGTCACGCCATCACCAAGCGGTATGTCCGAGCGGGCGTCGTGTTCGTCTATATCATATCGTATCCTCTGGTCAAGATTATTAGATTAAGCAAACCGCAAGAAAACATCATGTTAAGTAGTACATACTGGACTTGCATGCCGCATGGGCCTCCCGAATCCCGTGATAGCACCCGCCCGACACGTAATTTTTTTTTTTTTCCTGTTATTCTATATTCTATATATATGTATTAACGCTTGCTTCTTCGTATTTGCACTGGACTCGCGTTTGCACCGGATTCATGGGCAGGCAGAAAAAAAGAGATGAACCAGAAATTTTCTCTTTTATTAGTAGGTATAGATTAGCTAAGAGGCTTTGGACATGAATACCGAGAAGGAGAGTGACTCTTAAACAAAACTGTCGGATATTATATTTCTAATCTAGAACATTGATCTAAAAACGGATGACTCAGGATGATGATGCGTATTGTTATTGTATTTCAAGATTTATTTTTCTAAAGAAAAATGGCAAGAAAACAAATGATGTCATCGTATGATATCATCAAGCTAGCAATTGGATCAGCTAGGATGGTGGCCATGACCGGCGATGGTGCTATAGCATCGCTGGAGTCCGATGGAAGGAAGGAGATTGATTGAGGGGGTAAAGGTGAGCTCACATGGTGAGCTCACATAAGGGGTTCTCGTTGGTGGTAGACCGGAGGAGATACGTATAACGCCTAGAGCTCGTCGGAGCGGCAACAGCTTCCTGCGATACATCGGCTGCGGCGTGATGCTGCTCACGCGTGCTGGCTACGGCCAAGTTCAAGCTGGGCCGGGTCAACGACGAACTGGGCCTGCAGGATTGTCGATTTAGATTCAGTCTCGGTTTAGTCCCTTGCATTGTCTTGTGATTTTAGGTCTGGACTCAAAGGGGACAGGAGTCTATTTTAGACGGACTCTTAACGAGGACAGAAAAGAGTACCGGCGGAAAAGAATAGTGGAGCTTTTAGCGGAAGGGAGAGGTGAAAGAAAAACAGGTGGAAAAAATATGGCAGAAATTTTCGTACTTTAATAGTAGGTATAGATTTGATGATTTAACCATACAAGTTATTAGTAGACATCCGTGTTCATAAGCAACAAACATAATAATAAAATATAAGTACGAATTTGTAGCGACTCATTCAATCTTGAAACCTTCTATAAACTTAGTATTTTAGAGATATTCACAGTGGAGTAGAATGTTCTAGCGTGTTTCTCTAGCACGTTTCTTCCAATGTTCTGGAGTGTTTCTTCCAATGTTCTGTAAAATCCGGTTATTTATGTGGTTAAAAATAATGGGTCTGCTAGTGCGTTTGTGCGATGTTCTAGCGTGTTTCTTGCGATGTTCACTACTAGATAAAAGAATTTCCGTGGCGGGCAAAAAGTATTTTCAGCGGCGGTTTTTTTTGCCCGCCATGGACATAAGGTCACTGAAAAATGGAACAACTCCCGTGAGCGGTTTTTTTGCCCGCCACGGTTAATGAAATAAAAAAAATAAAAACGACGAGCCCGCCGAGCCCATCTAGGGTCTGGCCGCGAGCCCATCTGCGCTACCGCCGCTCGATCCGAGGATCCAGCCACCACGGGCGGGGGATCCAGCCCCGGCGGCCGGTAGAGGGAAGCACGGCGGAGGAGCTCGAGGTGGAGGAGGTCGCACGCTGCCGTGTTCGATGGGGGGCCTCGCGCCGCCGGGTCGAATGAGCAAGCTGCGGCCGCCGCTACCCGCCATCGACGGTAGAGCTCGCCGGATCCGCTGGCCCTTGCCCCCCATCGACGGTAGAGCTCGCCGGATCCGCGCGCCCTTGCCGGATCCGAGCGCGGCCGGCCGGGCCGAGGAAGCCCATGTGCCGCCCCACCGCCGACCCGGTAGAGAGGGAGGGAGACGGGATGGTCGCCGACGGGGAGAGAGGGAGGTCGCCGACGGGAGAGAGGGAGAGAGAGCGGGTGTGCGGGCTCGAGCTAGGGTTAGGAGTCTCGTGGCGCGGGGGAGTTTCCAATATATATCTTTGGTACTTATCGGGCTTATTTGGGCCGCCGCCAATCGGGCCTCATTAACCGCGGCGGTTTTAAAAACCGCCACAAGCAATTGATTTACCATGGCGGTTATTAAAACCTCCACGGTTAATTATAAAAAAACGTCACGGTTAATTAAGGTATTAACCGTGGTGGTTTTCTAAATGTCCGCCATGGAAAATCTTTTCCTAGTGCCTCGTAAAATCAATTCTGCAGTAGTAGTTCTAGCGCCGTTTATGCGTGTAAAAATCCAAACTACTTCTCTTAGCATATAAATGTCCATTATTTTTTTTTTTGTCAAAATATATACATGTGAGGATCTTGTTTTAAAGGATTTATTATAAGGAACACGATGGTGAAATCAGATTTTTATTTAAGTACTTATTTCAGGAGATATGACTTTTTAAAATGTGAAAAAATCATAGAATATGCTGATGTCAGCTTTTTTTGTTTTTATTAGACCTAATGCTACTCTGGTTAGCTAGTAGAAAAAAGCTCAGGAAAGGACATTAGGCCACCAGGTGGCAGCTAGACGCCCCCTAACCGTCCTCTTCGAAGTAAGTTTTCTTGAAATTTCTCTTGATGTTGTTCAGAATAAAAGGTAAGTTTCTTTGATTTTTTCACAGATATACAATACATATACGTATCATACGTGCTGGGATTGCACGGTATGCCTTCCTGTAGATCCGCCCCGAACTTAAATCACTTTAACTGGTACGCATGCAATGCATAGTTCATTCTTTCTTGATAGATGGAGTATATTTTTTTTTTTTTATGAGGAAATTATCTTTTTGGCCCTAAAAAAGGCCTCTTAGTTTCTTGGCCTATTTTTCGTGGAACTTAGCTATTTGGCACAGAGTTGAGTTTTGTTTGGTTTCTTGGCCCTTCCGTCAGTTGACGAGGCAACGGGTTAAGTTGCATGCGAAATGATTATTTTGCCCATGGCTGAATGAAATAGGACAGTGTATTGTATACTGTTTTCATGTTGCTTAATATCAATAATTTCCCAAAATGGTGTACATTAAATGTTTTCAAATATGGAATCATTATTTTATATATATATTTGACAAACATCACAATGACTATTTAAAATGCATATAAAATCCACAATTATAATTGAGGCCTCATTAATTCAACTGCATACTCCCTCCGTCCCAAAATAAACGACGTTTTAAACTTCCCGAGAAACATCTGCCGGCAATTATATATTAAAATAGGATTAATATTTATATTACATAATTAGTATCATTGGAAAGATCTTTTGATCTAGTTTTTTAATAAATTTATTTGGAGATTTAAATCTTCTACGTATTTTTTCTATAAATCGAGTCAAACTTGTGGCACAAAACCCAAAAACGTTTTATTTTGGGACAGAGGGAGTACATAATAAAAAGTTCACATACATAATAAAAAGTTCACAATTGAGAGCTTCAGAAGAGCTGTAACTGCATGTTCTTGGATTTTCAGGTCTTTCGACGACAGAAGTTTCACTAGAGCCGTAGAGCGGGTATGTACCACTAGATTCTGCTAGAACTAGAAGTATACGGTTATCAGTACTTTTCTTGGCCAAAGATCTTGTTTCAGCTGAAGCAGATTTCCGTTCATCTAATGAAATGCTAGAGTGGTTGCAAACTAATGCTTCAATTGCTTGCCATTCTGTTGCCACCAACCACAAGAGGAGAACCATCACTTTTTAGATCTCCTACGTGGTTCAATTCCCTTTTCCTCGCACCACTGGAATATCAAACTTCTATAAGCACATAGTTTGGGGTCAATGCAAGATTCTGGAGATTCTGCTGAGTTTTTGGGCAGGTTCGGTTAGCACAGTGGATCCACCTTTGAATGAAAGCATTCTCATATAGGTCTACAAAATTTATTAGCAGCTTGTCAGCAGCTGGCAAATTATACATGACAGTTTCACTACTACAGATTCGCCATCACTACGCCGGTATCACCGCCGAAATTTAGTCCACCGGCAGCGATGAACCGCGCCCGCAGATGATGAACCGTCCAGCGCTGGACAAACCGAATCTCCACGGACTCGACCAATACCGGCAAAGAAGATTTATATCTCTACCGGTTTGAATCATTCCCCGGCAAAGGGTCTTGATGGACACAGATCACTCGCGGGTTTGAATTAGAACCGATAGCGATTCGACGATTGACACAACCGGGTTGATTGGAACCAATAGCGATTTGGGAGGGGAAGCAAAGGAACAAGAAAACAAAAATCGAAATCAAGATTAACACGCATCGATTAACAAACGACCGATCCATTAACAAACGACACAAACCAAATTAAACTGTCATAGAAACAACCGATACAATAAATTAACATAAAAAGAAAGCGGCCGGCCTAATTAAGCCGCCTTCTTGGCCTTCTTGGCCGCCCGCCCCGGCCTTCTTCCCCGGCCTTCTTGGCCGCCATCTCCTCCAGTTTGGCCGCCGGTATCCCCTCGGCGAGGTTATCGGCCAAGTACTCGATCCGGAGGGCGATGATGGACTTCTCCTCCAAGTGGTGATTCACCGTTGGCCGGCCAAGTTGGTCGGCCAGGCGTTGAGCTTGTTGCGGGCGGCGCGAGGCGATGCAGGGATGGACTTCTCCGCCCGGCCGGCAGCCATGTCGATCGTCGGCGGCCACCGACCCGCCGGCTTATTGTGAAAAACGGGTAGAGAGGGGAGTGTGTTTGGAGAGCGGAGTGTTGGAGAGCGGACCGGAGACGGGGGTTATGTACGTATAAATAGGACTCGGCCACGGTTTCACGAGGGAACATTGAACACAAATGATAGAAAATTAAGATTGACACGCATCATAATAAATAATTTAGTTACTCAAGGAAACAGTAGAACCCAAATTAATGAAAGATAAAGAGATTGCCATGCAAATGATTAACCAACAACCGAACCATTAGCAAATTAACCACACGGATCATTGTATCTTACACATCCACACAGATCGGACAAATGAAATTAACATAAACAAATAAAAGAAGAGAACCTAGGCCGCCTTCTTGGCCTTCTTGGCCGCAGCTTGGCCGGCTTCTGGCGGCCGCCTTCCTCGCCTCCTCCTCCGGTTTGGCGGAATCCCTCGGCGAGGGTATCGGCTAGAGAGTCGATCCGAGGGCGTAGAAGTTAGCCCTCTCCTCGAGGGGCAGATTCACCTTTGGCGAAGCCAACGCCGTCGGCCGAGCCGTTCAAATTGGTGAGGGCGGCGCGGAGGAGGTCCACAAATAACTTCATCTCCTCCCGTGGCGGCCATGTCGACGATCATGGGCGGCGAAGTCCGCTTTCCGTGAGAGGGGCACGAAAAGAGAAGTTAGTGTTGGATAACGGGAGGGGGGCGTCGGGGACGGGTATAAATGTGGCGTTTCCAAAACACGGTTCCTCGAAAAAAGCGTAACCGGCGACCCGTGCCCAATGGCCGTCTCCTCGGCACTCAACGCCGAATGTATTTTCCAAAGCACAACCGACAGGTTAATTATTTTCCAAAGAACAAGTTAAGATTCAAATCAAATTTTAATTTTAATCGCTCTTTGAACCTACAAACGCGAAACATTTAGGGACAGAGGGAGCAACACACGGCAATAATATATATAATTTTCATTTTATTAATATATAAAAACAAAAAAAATGAACATATAATAAAAATGATAAAAAAAAAAAAAGAAAAAAAAAGAGGAAGGCCCGGCCTAGTCCTCGTTGTCCTCCTCCTCCTCCTTGGCGGCGTCGTCCTTCTTGGCCAAGGCCTTGAGGGCGATCCCGCCACTGCTCCACCTTGGGGGCGTAGTGGTTCATCTTCTCTTCGGGGGTGGATCCACCCTTGGAAGAAGACCATGGCCGTCCGCCCGGCTCCTTCAAAGATCTCCGAAGGCGGGGACGGAGACGATCGGGGTGAAATCCCTCTCGATCACCTCCCGCATGCGGCGGGCGACCAGCAAGGTCATCGGCGCCGCCTCTAGCCGGGTGGCGGAAGGTCCATGCGGCGGTCCCGCTTGGGCGGGGCGTGGTCGGAGTCGAGCCGGGAGTCGGAGTCGGGCCGGGGCGTCGGCCGCGGCGCCTCCACCACCGTTCCTTGCCCTTGTCCTCCGCCGCCTCCATCTCCTCCCCTGGTGCGCTTGTTGGATCCCCTTCGAGGCACCATGGCGTGAAGAATGCAAAGAGAATGTGGTCTGGATGATCGAGAACTAGAATGGATGAATGCCATGATCGGAGGGGTGTGCTAAATTAAATAGAGAGTTAGCCGGCTGCTCCACTTCCCCCACGATCGAACGCGGCGTCAAAGCAACCGCTTGGAATTCCCACGATCGCCCGGTTGGAATTCGCCGCGATCTCTCTGGCGGCGGCGTTTCCAGCGCCGTGCGGTTTTGCGCTTCAAATTCTGGGCTGCGTTTCCAATGGCGCGGGACAACAACGAGTCTCCACCTTCATTGATCACCTGTCGAGCCCACACATGAATCGGCAAAGATTTAACAAATCGGTGAAACAAATAGTTATATCTGTAAAAATCGATTTATTGAAATCATTAATTTTATCTCGGCGTTAATGCATTGAGATTTCAACTAACCCCGTTAAGCACGCCACGCATACTCCGTATTATAAATTTTCATTTTAGTAGTAATGCGTATATAGGCTGCCGAGTAGGTCATGGCTTTGTGATACGTCACGGCCGCGGCCTTGAGAATCGTGTTGCTCTAGTCTTCACTACCGGTTCCGCTTAATTAAACCGACCGGTGTCTCGCTTCCCATGAGAAAAGGCCGAGCACCTGGCTGCTGCGTCGGCGGGTTATATCAATGTCGATAATAACACCTTTGGTGCACTTTCAAAGATCGGGCGGTGATCACATATATCATCGCCGGTGTACCACTACGCGGCGGTGTTATGGAGTATCACTTCTTAGGGTTAAAACTAAGAACCGAAGCGGTATTTTGCATTGTCAGCGGGCGAGCGATGCATACGGCGGCCTGACCTGCACCATTGCGGGGAAGGAACCTTGTTGCCTCGTTCTCCATACCACGGCCCGCGGTGCTTGGTTTATGCCGGTGCCAATTATCCGGCGGTGAACTTCCATATTGTAACGTCCCGCCTCCTCGAGGCCGGGCCCGCTTACATCTGACAGCTCTTTAAAGATCAAGACTGCCCTCACAAACCAACACTAGTTTTTTCTGCGCACTTTGTCCTCACTCATGCACACCCGGGAAGGACTTCCCGGTCGGTCACCCATCACTCCAAGCCAAGCACGCTTAACTTTAGAGTTTTTATCGATTCGGGCTTCCGGAAAAGAAGTTGCAACTTGTTAGTATGAGTATTCTATCAACCTTATTAAGCTCTGGGCCGGGGTGTCACATACTCACCCCCTTAGGAGACCGATGTCCTCGTCGGTCAACCCCAGGTCAGGAACGTCCCCTCTTGGCCACGTCCGTGTGTTCAGTGCCAGCGCATGTACCATGCTATGTGACCACGCTGGGTCCACACCAGCCATGCGCACCATGCCTACGCAAATCGACACACGTGCCCGTGAAACCGCAAGGGGTCGGCTCGATACCATTTGTAACGTCCCCGCCTCCTCGGGCCGGGCCCGCTTATCGGCGGCTCTTTAAAGATCAAGACTGCCCTCACAAACCAACACTAGTTTTTTTTCTGCGCACTTTGTCCTCACTCATGCACACACCCGAAGGACTTCCCGGGCCGGTCACCCATCACTCCAAGCCAAGCACGCTTAACTTTAGAGTTTTTATCGATTCGGGCTTCCTAAAAGAAGTTGCAACTTGTTAGTATGAGTATTCTATCAACCTTATTAAGCTCGGGCCGGGTGTCACACATATCACTGCCGGGGGTTTAGGGTTGAAACCGCGTGTCGGTCCGTACCACGGCATCGGCCTATAAAAATGGCTAGTGCGGCCCTTAGGTTTTGCAATTCAGTTCTCTTCGCCTCTTTCTTGATACTCTTGATTCGGTTGCTGTTCTTCTTCCTCGATCTTCTTTGCTACTCTCCACATACATATCTATGGCCTCTCTATGGGAGAAAGCCCTCCACGCACAAATATCGTTCTTATGCATCTTAGGACACCAAAATGGTTCACACACAAGAGGTGCTACAAGAGTCTTCTTCAAGATTGAGCAAATAGAAGGTTAGAACAAATTGTGAGATTCACGGAGCCATCCGGTTACTGTGGTGCTTGAGAGGTTGGGCGTTTGGATTTACATGTCCATATGAGAGACATGGCATTTTCGAATAAGATCATATCGATTTATAAAAATGCTTTCAATGAAAATCTCCTTTGGTGATCAAAGCGATTTTCATAAATTAACATGATCTTCTCTTGCGAATGCCTATGCATCTTGTCATTGGGCGAACCACGGCTTTGGCCATTGTAAAGATAATTATCTCAGTAAGGCATCCTTGCCGTGGATTCAATGTAAATCCCGAGTTATGCCCTCCCTTGTAAGATCGAGCACAAGAAACCTCACAGAGCACCGATGGGACCTCAACGGGCACCGATGGGCTTTCAAAATCCCATCGAATTTCATCGGCAAGAATCACATTACCTTCGGGCGTTTTTTATTTTAAATGTGTTTGTACACTTTGATGAGAACATTGATCTATTCGTGGAAAGGTCTTTGTTATCATATATGTAACTTTTTTTCAAGGTCTTTGTTATCATATATGTAATCGGATATTGTAATCGGTTTGCTCCTCTATATATATATATATATATATATATATATATATATATATATATATATATATATATATATATATATATATATATCGTGTGTTTCCTTTTCAATAGATGTTTGCATTTATATATCATAATACGGGCGCAGTTCTTATTTTTTTCGACGCCCTTCTTATCTTTCATGGACGAACATAAATATATAAATGCTCTATGTACTAACCTAAAAGTTGGTAAACATCATTGAAACGCACAACTTCGAAGAAAAAAAAAGGTCCAAGTAATCTCACGGCAGGTGAAAGATAACCTGTCGGTTTGAAATATATCACCGCTGGTTTTAAAAGAGCCCCTAAGCAATAAAAGAGACAACAATACCGGTTTGCAAATACGAAACCGATAGTGATCACCTTCTATCGCGTTTATCACGTAGGAAAATCTAATAATAAAAATATGGATCGAAAAGACCTAAGATTTTGTGTGGGGGCATAATTTGGGTGTACAAGGTTGTAAAAAATTCAAGACATTTCTACATTGTGGGAGTACACATGCTTCACAAAGGTACATGACCCCTTTCATCGGAAGCATGACCGACAATTACATCCATAAGCTATCTTTGGGTCATCTTCGCTCCGTGTGGTCTCGGCCTCAAACTTTTTTTTTAGACGTGCACATGCCACGTGTGAAGGAAGCACGATGTTTGAGATTTTTCGACAAGGTTTGGTATTTTTTTAATTAAATTGAATCTCTACGCCGACCCCCGAGTAATTACAGGTTGAACTGGGGTTACCCACTAACAGAGCAGTGGTGTCAAAATTTCCCACATGGTCTCATGTGTCCTAGGAGGCAATTCGGTGTGTAGGTTGGTGCAAAATTCATAAGTTTTCAAGCTTTAATTAACCTCCTTCTATCGCGTTTATCACGTAGGAAAATCTAATAATAAAAATTGGATCGAGAAAAGACCTAAGATCTTGTGTGGGGGCATAATTTGGGTGTACAAGGTTGTAAAAAAATTCAAGACATTTCTACATTGTGGGAGTACACATGCTTCACAAAGGTACATGACCCCTTTCATCGGAAGCATGACCGACAATTACATCCATAAGCTATCTTTGGGTCATCTTCGTTCCTGTGGTCTCGGCCTCAAACTTTTTTCTTAGACATGCACATGCCACGTGTGAAGGAAGCACGATGTTTGAGATTTTTCGGACAAGATTTCGTATTTTTTTAATTAAATTGAATTTCTACGCGACGACGACCAGTAATTACAAAGTTGAACTGGGGTTACCCACTAACAGAGCAGTGGTGTCAAAATTTTCCACATGGTCTCATGTGTCCTAGGAGGCAATTCAAAGTGTGTAGGTTGGTGCAAAATTCATAAGTTTTCAAGCTTTAATTAACCTCCTTCTATCGCGTTTATCATGTAGGAAAATCTAATAATAAAAATATAGATCGAGAAAAGACCTAAGATCTTGTGTGGGGGCATAATTTGGGTGTACAAGGTTATAAAAAAAAATTCAAGACATTTCTACATTGTGGGAGTACACATGCTTCACAAAGGTACATGACCCCTTTCATCGGAAGCATGACCGACAATTACATCCATAAGCTATCTTTGGGTCATCTTCGTTACGGTGTGGTCTCGCCTCAAACTTTTTTTAGACGTGCACATGCCACGTGTGAAGGAAGCACGATGTTTGTGAAGGAAGCACGATGTTTGAGATTTTTCGGACAAGGTTTGGTATTTTTTCAATTAAATTGAATTTCTACGCGACGACCCCGAGTAATTACGAGGTTGAACTGAGATTATACATACTTCACAAAAGCATTACAATTAATTGATTATAATTGACACGGTACAATAATCAAAGTGTACAAACACATTAAGAAATAACCACCTCAAAAACACCCTTCTAGCACCTATGCCCGAGGTGGTTACAATGCTACACGTTATGCTTATCGATCTAAGTAAGGCGGTTGGGACCTCTCGTGAAGAACCAATGTCTCTCCGTGCGCAAGCAAAGGCCCGACAGAGACGGGGCTCTCATCTCCCTGACGAAGCACAAGAATGCACGCTAGTTGGCTCCTCGCTTTCCGTCTTCCCTCCAGTCCATGCAACAATGGCGTTTGCACGAGCATCACACCCGGCTTACGTAAGCAACGTTGTAGCTTAATCTTCAAAAACACCCTTCTAGTACCTGCGCTGTATACACTATCTACCTATGATAAAATGTTTATGTGGAGAGCTTTCTCCCAAATAGAGGCCATATATGTGGATAGGAGAATTGGTAAATAATGAAAGAGGTCACGCGGCGCACGGTTCGCCATACATGGCTCTCTCTCTGCTTGGGCTGTTTTTATAGGCGGTGGTAGGTGGGAATGAGCGGTGGTAGGTGGCAACAAGTGTGATCTTATCACCGTGAGCGGTGGTAGGTGGCAACAAAGTGTGATCTTATCACCGTGGCGGTGGTACCGTGTGGCGGTGGCAACGATTAATCGGACATTTGTCGGGTCACCGACGTTTATACCCGGCAAATGAACCTATAATTTAACACCGCCGGGCTGCCGTTAAACCGGTAGTGATGAACTATAGAAATGGGCGCCCAGGTGAAAATTTCACGAGTTATTTGAACCCCGCGCCATTCGTTCCAAACCTCGACGATATATAATAATAGGGCGCGGGCGAAATGAAATTTTCCTAGGTCATTTCAACCCCGCGCCCCAATCGTTTCCCCACCAAATAATCGCCGACGAGCACCACCACCACACACGCCCCGCGGTCGTCGTCGCCCCCTCAGCGCCCCCTCCATTCTCTTCTTCTCCGATGTCCCCAATGCCGCCGGCCACCTGCGCCCTTCCACGGTGAGAACTAATTAGCTATTTAGTTCCTCGATATTTTGCCTATGAGAATGAGATCTAATTCGCCCGTGTTCTCGCCTCGCCTCGCCCGCTTGTTCTTCGTCCCACGTCGACGGGGACCACCGCTACACCGCACCGCCGTCTGCAGCCTCCCCGCCCGTCCCGTCTCGCGCCCGACACCGTACACCCGCGACCTCGAGCTCGATTCCGCGGAAGAACGCCCGTCCGCGCCCTCGCTTCCTTCTAGGGCGCTGCGTCTCGCACCGCCGAGACAAGACAGAGCGCCTAGCGGACCGCACGGAAGCTTCGGTGAGTCGCGTCGGTCACTTTGCCTTTGAGTTGTTCGTTGAAATGCCCGTGTTGATAAATCCAACCTGCTATTTCCTTTTTGTATTTAGATTTTGCTTTCAAACGATTCAGGGATCCTAATATAGTGTCAAAAGTATTTTAATTGGTCTATGGTGAACAAATTAGATTTAAACATTGTGGTCATTTACAAAGAATGATTGAAGACATTCTAATGCTCGAATTGTGATTGAAATGAGATAGATGTTGAAATTCATAAGTTTCGTGGTGTTCAAAATCTTGTTGTACAACATTTCTGAATGATATAGCATTAACATCCTATTTTGGCTGCATGTATAGGCAAACCATGGCGTGGTATGTAGTGTATGTTGGTCAAGTGCCGTGGGATCTATCGAACACAGGGAAGATTGCTCGCTCAAGTCTCACGGCTACCCCGGTAATTGTTACAAAAATACAAGACTGAAGTTTGAAGCTTTCGGGGCCTACTATGGTGAAAACTTTCACTATCATCCAGCCACGGAGATCGATGAGAAGCCTCTCTCCATAGATATGAAGATTAGTAGAATTGCGACTTGTCCTATGAAAGATGTTTTGATTTCTGTCATGGCTATTGTCATTGTTTTTCTTATTTGGAAGTTGATGTCCTAGGCTCAATTTCGTAGAACATTAGGTGGAGTTAGTTGTATGTAACCTTTGAACCATGTAATGTATCTATGATGATTTTATGGGTTTAAAAATAGCTGATTTTCAGGAAAAAATTCATAAATTATAAAAATTTTAAACAAAAAAACGCGGGTGGCATGGGCCCGACAAGTGAATGACATACAAACCGGTAGTGTAACTACACCAAACGCTATCGGTTTGAATTACAAACCGTCATCGATGACAGAAACATCACCATCGGCCGCACTAACCAACCGATAGTCTTCACTCTAATAACGCCGTCGGGTTGAAATCACCGACGGTGTTCACGTAAAGTTCAATGACGGGTTCAAAGTAAGCGCCATTGTTAGCTCTTCGATACAATCGTCCGGCTCGGTCTAACCCGATAGTGTTATCCCCACGCTTACTTGGTTCATTAAAGCCCGACGGTGCTCCCAATATCAACTTTGCCTACCGACTTCCGAACCCGCATTGCTTGGATCAAAAATGCCGCCGGGTCGTGGAACACCCGACAAGTGTTCGGTGGCGCGTCTTATTGCCGGTTCGATATCAAACCGGCGAGCTCTCCTCGCATCACCGCCGGTGTTTTGACCCGGTAGTATTTCAAACCCCATATCACTACCGCTATGGTTCTCGCGGTTCAGTTTTTTCGGCAATGAAGGGGTTGGAGCCCTAAGGAATGGACAATTACGTAGTAGTGTTTAAAAGAGAGCTTTGTAGTGCATGACCAATAAAAGGGTGACAATGTGAAGCCTAACCTGTCCCATTGAAACAATTACCGGATCTCTCATCAGTTTGAAAGACATTGGGCAGCGGAAATCTTTAGGAGGATTCCGAGTACGAAGAAGAAATATAAATAGATTAGAATATTAGTCACTAAGAATTAGGAGATGAATGCCCCACATGTTGTATCGAGATTTGCATGGATCACCACTGTATAGGAATGTGGACATATAGAGAAATTAAAGAAAAGTGCGGGAATTCTCCGTATTCGCAGAGGGAATTATGTTGTATGGTATTCAAGAAAAAATACCTAGGAAGAAGGATAGTACCATCTAACAACACCATAGTGTGTTTGATGAGGATACGCCTATGATGTCCGAGATAATTTTCCCAATCTTTCATGGTGCAAATTAATATAATCTGATTTTCTCCAAAATTTTAACTTCTCCAACAAAATTTAACTTTCCAATAAAAAATGGGAGTTCGACACTGGTTCACAAAATAGCAGATTAGCAGTGCAGCAATGCAAATTTACTACCATGTTCAACTGATCAAGTAGCCTCTAGCAGCAAGGAGGAGGAGGAGGAGGAAATGGAGAAAAATAAAAGGAAATAAAAAAGAAACGTGAAAGAGTATCGCTGCTTACTACCTATGACATTTTATCGTCCAACAATACCTTAGGATGAGTATTAGTAAAAGTGCCCGTGCATTGCAAAAGGAAGAAAAATATAGTGTTGTCTAAAGCTTTAGCATCTCTATCTTGTTTTGTCATGAAAGCAACAGTTTTTCATTTACATTGTTATATTTTTATTACACTCGACATAATGCTAAAAAACACATACATATTCTAAATTATTTTGAGTATCTTCTCCTTGAGTAATCAATTTCATCTATACCATAGCGCAAGGACTCTCTTACAAACACGGAGTGCCAGGGGCGCACATTGTGACTTCCACTTCCAATTATAGCATCAAAGAATCAACAAATTTAATGAAATATTCAACATACCTGAGAATTTACGTAGTCTATAAACACCTCATCCTGCAATTTTTGTTAAATTCAAGGCCAACAATAAACAATCAATCAATGAGGAATATCACCAGTCAAGCATCTTTGTTTTTTTACTTTAGCTCCACGCATCACTACTGTCTCCTTTCTCTCGACCTTGCCTCCTTGCCTCGGTATCTCTCACGTCCCGTCTCGTCAGGTTGCCCCTCTATTGACCGACCTCGCCGTTGTATCCACGCCTCGCGCCATAGTTGAGGCCTTTTTTCTTCGAAACCGGAACATTGCCCGTTTTGCATTAAGAGAAGTGGGATAGTTTAGTTACATCCTAGACATACAACTGGCGAGATGCGGGTATACTAGGCGACACACTAATAAAAGGCACCGGCTAAAACGGTGGAGCTAACAAGTTGTACTTAGGAAGAAACCTATTTTGCGACGAAAGAAAAAACGCCTGCTTTCGGTGCTCGTCGCCGCCGTCAAGGCGGTTCCGCGCAAGCGCCATGGGGACTAGGATCTGCACCATGTTACGCTTGTGTTGTGGGACATTACCGCCGAAATGATCTTGGAATCTCTTAGCAACGGTGGAGTCCGGGGTTTGAGATGAAGCACCCTCCGCCCTCCCTTCCCATTTGTTAAGGAGGACGCGCCGAGCCGGCGTTCGAGGATTGGCATCCCGGAAGGAGGACTTGGCGGCCAAACGGACACTCCGCTTTGGCGCCCACGTCTCTCGCGTCCCGTGAGATGCACAGCGAGAGGTGGTGAGGCCACCGGCCGCTGCTCTAGGGGCAGCGGGAGAGAGTCGATGAAGTCATCCACATCCGACATGGGGGGCGGCCGCGGTGTCGCGGTGTCGTGGCGGCGTAGTGGCCGGCGGCGGTGGAGCTGTGGTGTCCGCCAGCCACCGACGAGTCGGGGGCACGACCATACTCACCCGGACGAGGACGGCGCCGGGCGGAATCGGCGACTCGAGTTGTGGCGGCCGCACGCTTGCGTCCCCTCGAGACGCGCCCGTCGATTCCACCCCTACGGCTCCTCCCGAACGCATAGGGGGTGGGTCTCTTGCAAAAGGTGCCCGACGGCCCCGACTTTCGATGCAGGTGGCGTGACCCCCTCCTCCTGGCTGGTCTTTGTGAAGCCACCTCCTGGCCGTGGAACCTCCCGTGAAAGGAGCTGTCTTTGGCGAGCTCACTCCACCAATCACCGGGTGCATCCACGGGATGTGGGGGCGGAACACCGAGCTCCACCTGCACTAGATCCCGCCACCAATCGACGGGGCTGCTTTGCACACCGCGGTCCGCGTCCGTCTTGAATTAAGTGTGGAGCGACATTGATGAAGGCCCCGACGGGCCACACGGTGTACCGCGAACTATCTCCCGATCGGGGCACGAACATGGATGGCGTGCATAACCTTTTGCCGATATGAAGCCGGTGTAGGCGTCCGGTGGCGTTGCCGGGCGGAGGTGTTTGGAGACCCTCCGGTTCCACAAGGAAGGCTCGGCCGCCGAGTCGGGAGCCCTCGACACAGTGTGTGCGCGGCGGGGAGGGAGGTGCCCACCGATCCTCCAATGAACGCCAAACGGCCCCAACACGAATCAGTTCTTGCCAAAGGGGCAGGAGATGGCGCCCACCTTGACAGACTTAATATGGGCGGCTTTGGACACCCGAGTAGTCGCGGTTCTGGCCGCCGGTCGAAGGTGTGTGGTCGCGCTGGGCCCCCGGGAGTGCTCACGGTGGTCGCGGGCGCCACGGTGGTCGCGGACGCCGCCCCGGATCCTTTCGCTCCGTCACCCCCGCCATCTTCCCCGTTCGACGTCGTCACGAGGCTGAGCATCTTCCTCCCTCGGGGCGCGCGCAAGTCGACACTCCGGGATCCGGGCGTAGGAGGTAGAGCTGCCCGGTCACCTCCGTCGCCGCCCCCACATCGAGGCTCCGGGATGTTAATGAGCTGTTCCTTAGGTATGTACGCGGGTGCCGCAGACCAGCGGTAACGAACAACTCACGATCATCATCAAGGGGCACTCCGGGGGCGAGCAGTGGATTCTCGTGCAAGATGGCCCAAGCACAGCTTGGGCGGACATCGCATTCTGGCGTCGTGCGGGCAACTTCCGCGGATGCCCACCGGGACGCTGAGCCCGGAAGGCGCGCGTCGCGATCGTGAGGTCTTGCGCAGCCCGGGTCGCCAGACAGCTGGGTCGGCCGGTGCCAAGAGGGGCACGTAGAACCCGTTGACGATCCGCCATGTTACGAAGTGAACTAGGAAGTCTTCCGGCTCGTGTCGTCGCACATTGACGTCCCTCAGCCCCGATGTCGGCGGGATCGCAAGTAATTATATACCGCAGCGGTGGACATGGAAACGGATGAGCGGGGGCCGCCCACCATCCCTACCAAAGCCCGCCCGGGATATCCTCCTCGCAGGTCGATGGCGTGGCACTATGACGATGGGGCGGAGCTCCACTGGCGGCCGCACGCGAACAGGTTGTCGGCGCGGTCGAACTCCGTGGTGAGTCGCCAATCCCATGTTCAGTCTAAGACCGAGGAGGTGGTCGCGCCTCTCGCCGCACACGCCGCGGGTGTACGGCCGGTTGTCGTTCCGGTGGAGGAGGCGGAGGTGGGGTGCTCGCCGCCGCGGCCCCCGCCATTGTGGGGTGGGGAGGCGGGGGGTGCACGCCGCCAACGATCCTCGACATCACGGATCGCCCCACCTCCGCCCGGGTGGACCTCGTCGTCGCGGGCGCGGCCCACCCCTCGCCGTGGCGCCGTCGGGCGACGGTCGTCGTCACCCGACAGCCGCCTCGCCTAGGGCGGTGGCAGGCGAGGTTGATGCGACGGCTCTTCCGGCGGTGGAGGCGGTGGTGGTGGTGGTGGAGGCGGTGGAGGAGGTGGGGGCGGTGGCACCACAATGGAAGCGATCGTGGCCGTCGCGGGCGGAGAGGCGGCGCGCTGAGAGGTCCGTTCGCATGGCCGTTTACGTCCCGGCCGCACATGGGCAAGCCTCCGCACGGTGCCCCTCCCGACGGCATGATAGGCATCGCGCGGGAAGGTGCATCGCGCCCGACATGGCGATCCGCGGAGGCAATTGAAGCACAAGCCGATCAACTCCGCGGCACAACCCCCGGGCGACCTCGGCGGCGATCGAACCCCGCCATGCCGGCGGCTCTCCACCCGAAAGAAACCCTCCGCGTCGGGTGTGCCACGAACCCTAACCGGATGGGATGGTGGCGGTGACCGGCTCGGGCGCAGCGGCGGGGATTGTGTCGGAGACCGGCCTCAACATCTTTTTGTGCCGCCTCGCCTACACTTATATGATGTGTTGCTTATATGGTTTAACAATTGGTGTTCAATTTAATCCAATTTGTATTCAATTTATTAAGCTAACAAAAATGGTTTGTTTCTTTTTTTCTGTAATTTTTGATGAATTTTGCAAGATCTTTGTTTAGAGAAAAAATAAAAAAAGAAAAGAAAAGAAAAAAAAAAGGCCAACAACGAAGCCACGTGCAGAGGCACATATTGGGCTGATCTTGCGGACTCCTCCTGGCATGTGAACCGAGACATGTTGTCCTTCTGCTGGGCCACAAAACGTGCACATCACTTGGGCCAGGTAGTAGATTGGCACTGAAAACTGGCAACGAGGGCTGGTCCGGTCCGACTAATTGGACCGGGAGATTGTTTTGCAAGATTTGTAATTCACCGACAGAATCACAAGTCACGTCAGATTATGCACATCATCGATCATTCTACTCCAAGTCCAAGATACACTCCTTCCTAGTCCTAGTTGTAAATTTGCGGCTTGCCAATGATCCATCCATTTCTTGTCAAAAAAAAAAAAAAATGATCCATCCATTTGGTCGGACGTGGGTTCGGCTTGGATTCTTCAGGTTGATTCCACACCGTACGCCAAGATAACTCCATCCCATCCGCTGCCGACTGCCATGACCATGCCCACGCCGACGCACGCACGCACGCGCCCCAAGCCGCCAGCTGCCCAAATCTCCCTCCCCAAGCCATGTGGTCACTCACTCGCTCGCCGCTAAACACGTCGTCGGCGCAAACAGTAAACAAGTAGGATTAGACCCCGGCGGATCGATGATGATAAGATCGATTAGCTAGTGCTGCTGCTTCTTCTTTTGTTTAAGCAAGTGCATGCGTGCGTGCTTTCGCCCCATGTCGGCTAATGATCCCTCCCTCCCGCTCCCGCACATGGGCTCCCACCCCGGGCCACGGCACGGCGCCGCTCCGGGCGACTATAATAACGCCGGCGAGCCGGGACACGTACCTGGTGGCTGATCCTGATCGCGGGATTAGCACTGATGATGATTTGTCGGCTTCCAAGCGGTGGCCATTGGCAAAGCGAGCATGTTACTGCTGACCTGCCAGAGTGCCAGGCGATCTGGGGGTTTAATTAAAAGGAACTCGATCGTGATCGAGGCAGCCGGCGCGGCGAGCGAAAGGGACGGACAGGGCTGAGCTGTGTTTGGTGTGGGGAAAAGGGCGTGCTTGGCTTGGCGTGGACTGGACTGGATGGCCGGAGGACGACGAGCGAGCTGTTGGATTGGATCGGATAGCTTCAAAGTGCTTAGCTTTATGTTATGTTATTAGTGATCGACAAAGAATAATCAATCACTTGACGATGCTGGAAAAGGCATTGTAATTATGGTACTATACATGAACCTGGAGAATATAGTACTGCTATGCATGCGCCCAGATCACCACACTGCCGCTTTGAGCGGAAACATGCATGCACGGGCTTGGTCACCATACAAACCAAATGTGTGGGGGTTTTTTTGCAGATTGCTATGAATCAGCTTGAGAGGAAGACAAGTGTGGGGGTTTGTCTTTGGGCGACCAAAAAAATTCATCAACGTACACATATTTGTCTTCGTGTTGTCCAAATTGTCAACCAAATGTGTGAACATAACGACTAGACCTAGACTTCTCAGTTGATTTATGTGGATTTGTAGATTTGTTTGGCTTGGCTTTCATTAGCCAGAGCTTTCAGCAACACTTGACTAACATCACAACATTCTTATGTATCCTTCTAGCTTTTGTTTATAAAAAAATCAAGTAAACTAGAGTAAGCTGGATCAACTCATAAATCTCAAACAAATATTGCCAAACTATAGTCTATATCATCGGTTTCTAGTATATATCTCTAAATCTTCTATTATATTCATAAACAGTTTTGTTACGCATCTTTGGTTTCAGCAAAAGATGTAACAACTACAGCTGAGTCTTTGTTATTTTGATAAGCATGTGGGGAACAAAGGTTACACTATTCACAGCGCTTAAAACCATGCCCCAATATAAACTCCAAACAACTAAAGATTGATTGATTGTGTCATACTCCTACTCACCATCATACCATCAAACACTCTCAATGGAACAGTGTGCTGATCTGCCTACTAACCCTGGTCATTAGTTGTGTGCACTGCAAGTTGCTGTTGGCGGCTTTAAAAAAATTAGTGCCTGGGATCAACGAGTTGACTAAGGGCCACTTGCCCTCAAGTGTATATTATTGAGCAAGATAATCCTATTCTACGACTGCAGGTTTTTATAAACCATGGGTACGTAGCAATCAAAATCAAAATCAAATGCAAGATCAGGTGGCAGCGCTATCGTGTCATTATGTTGCGGAGTTCTGTTTACTCCAACTGGAACAGGACAAACTTGTCAATCAAACCATTTTGTAGCTATCCGAATGGTACTGTGTATATACTATTATACTAACAACGTTGATGCCCTTGTATGTCAATGAGTAAATCTCATCGGATCATCATTCTTCGATGAAAAGAAAGCTTTAGGCTTCGTTCGTTTAGTCCGAAACAGGCGGTTTTCGCGCTAGAGGAACCGTTCCGGCGTTGTACAATTAGCGAAGGAACCGTTTGACCAAGAGTAATCATTCTCAGGAAACCAAACACAACCTTAGTAGGAACTGTTAAGTGCCAAATATTCAAACGCACGTAGCGTCGTACTGTTTTTCAAAAGTAGTATGACATATGCCATCCTGATTTGGCCGAAATTGTTGATACAATTTTTTTTTTGGCGAATTATGCAAGTACAGACGTAGACGTTCAATAGACACGTACAATCACCTATCTGAACATACGTATGTAACCCTGCCTCTAAACACATTCGAGACACCGTGCCGGGAACTGGCTAAACTAGGGTGTGTTTAGGCCTTGTTTAGATTGCTAAAATTTCTAACCAAAACTTCCAAGTTTTTCCACTCTCTCCCATCACATCACATTAAATACACCAAAAGACATATGTTCGGAGTATGAAATGTAGGTAAAAAAAGTAACTAATCACACAGTTCTGTTGTACATCACGAGACGAATCTTTTGAGCCTAGTTAGTCCATGATTGGACAATATTTACCACAAACAAACGAAAGTGCTACAGAAATGCTACAGGAGTTAGAACAGTTATTTTTGCTAGTTTTTAGCAATCTAAACAAGGCCTTAGTTCCCCAACTTATTCTAGGATTTCCGGCGCTGCGCATTAAGTGGTAGGCGACGTCCCCGTCGATAACGAGACGCCTATGGTGACTTCGTGAACTTCAAGATTACCGGCTCAATCCTTCGAAGGTGCTTATAGGGGTAGGGTTTGCGTACATGTGTTCATAGGGGTGAGTGTGCGTGCGTGTTAAGCGTCTGCGTTGTACTGTGTAATCTCAAAAAAAAACTTTCTCCAAAATTTCCATCACATTGAAGCATTAAATGCACTAAAAGACGCATGTTCGGAGTATGAAATATAGGTAAAATAAAATAACTAATTGCACAGTTTAGATGTGCATTATGTGACGATTCTTTTGAGCCTAGCTACTCCATGGCAGAATAATATTTACCACAAACAAACGAAAAGTGCTACAATATGTTTTAGTTCGTTACCGTGCCAATTTTCAGGCATCTAAACACACCCTTGAAGAAAAAAAACGTGCAATTGTACTCCAGATCGAAGGCACGGGGAGTTTGGATGGATGTATCATGTATGCAGGGGTATGGGATTTGGGATGATCTGGTTTCTGCTGCGGACGGACAGTCTCGCAACGGAGCAAGCAGCAGCAGTAACGTCGCAGGGAACGGGCGCGGACTACGGCATGGGACGACGACCGAGCGTTACAGATTGGCCGAGCGCGGCTCGCCCTGCGGCGCGCTCGACACGTACTCGGCGCGCCCCGGGGACGGTGTCGCGCATCCGCGCCGCGCCTCCTCGAAGCGCTACACCTGTCCCGCCGTCACGAGGCGCGGCGCGGGGCGGCATGGATACAACTAGGCAAGCAGCAGCAGCAGCGCAAAGTGCAAGCGGAACAGACGCACCAAACCTGCAAGAGAAAGCACTGCTCAGCTCACCTCCCCCTCTCTCTCTCTCTCCCTCCCTCCTATTCTTCTAGATCCAACAAGAGGAGGCAGGAAGGCAGGAAGGAAGCTTTGGAGCTGTAGGAGCACTGTAGATCCAGCCAGTGGCAGATTTCGAGCGAGGCTACGTGCATGGCCAGCAGCAAGTGGTGGGAGCAGGCGGCACTGGACTTCCCGACGCCGCAGCAGCACCGGCACCAGCAGGCGGCGGTGTCCATGCCGCCGGCCCTAACCACGTCTCCAGCCGGGGCCACGGCGGCGGGGGCCTCGCCTGAGGGCGGCAAGCAGCAGCAGCAAGTGGCGGCGGGGGCCATCGTGCCGCTGCGTCGGCCGCGGGGGCGTCCGCTGGGTTCCAAGAACAAGCCGAAGCCGCCGGTGATCATCACGCGGGACAGCCCGGACGCGCTGCACTCGCACGTGCTCGAGGTGGCGCCGGGCGCGGACGTGTCGGCGTGCGTGGCGGAGTACGCGCGCCGCCGTGGCCGGGGCGTCTGCGTCCTGGGCGCGTCGGGGGCTGTGGGCGACGTCGCCGTGCGCGGCGCCGCGGCGCCGCTCCGTGGCCGCTTCGAGCTCCTCTCCGTCACCGGCACCGTGCTGCCTCCGCCCGCGCCGCCCGAGGCGTCGGGCCTCGCCGTGCTGGTGTCCGCCGGACAGGGCCAGGTCCTCGGCGGCTGCGTCGTGGGCCCGCTCGTCGCCGCGGGACCCGTCACCATCTTCGCCGCGACGTTCGCCAACGCGGTCTATGAGCGTCTCCCGCTCGCCGATGCTGGCCCCGAGCTCGACGTCAAGCCTGACCTCTCCACCGCGACCTCGGCTGGTGGTGGGCAAGATGTGCAGCAGCCACAGCTGCCAATGGCGCCCTCCCACCAGCAGCAGCCTACGGCGGCGCCCATGGGCGCCGGCGGCTACGCTGACCACCGCTCGCCGCCGTACCCGTGGGGAGGCGGCGTCTGAGATGAGCCGCCGCAGCCGATGGAGGATGCATCGTCCTTCGTCTCGGCGTTCTTGGTTTTCTTGGTCCTAACATTGACTAGAGAACTAGGTTTTGTCAAGGTAATTGTTGGGCTGGTACTGGTACTGCATGCAGCATGCATGGAATTGATTCATTGGAGCCCTTCTTGGGCTCCTGTAATTTCCTTAAAATCTCCTTGGATTTGTGATTTTCTTGTGGGGGAATGGAGTGAGTGATTTGGCAACAGGGAGCCAAAGAATTTGGTGTATGGAGTGGAGCATTAGACCAGGTAGGCTGGCTGCAACCAAGTGTTTTAATTGTGTTGTCTGTGTGGTTAAATGAGGTGAGTGTTCTTGTTCAATGGTGGTATTTAGGCGAATCAACAACTCACTTACCACTACATCACATTTCTTTCTCTTTTGATTTGGCAACACTAGCTGTCTACAACATGTGATTAATGCCCTCTCATGAGAAATATATCTGAGATTTCGTTGCTAAATTATGCTGCTGTGTGTCACTAGTACTCGCTATAGCTAGCCCCATACATCGATTTAATTTCATTTGATCTTTCTTATATTCCAGTGTACATAGTATTGTTGATTACTCAGAATCTTTTGACATGCTTAGCTTCGTTCTCCGAACTTCATGATAATTTGGTTTTGCTTTTGCTTTTCTATCCATCGCTTCCATTTTGCCATGTTCTATCACACTTTATTACCCATGGTACAATGCACTTTCTGATTTGTTTGCAAAATGCATGTACTTCCCTAGCTTAATTCCTATGCTAGGTTGCGACCACATTCTTTGTATTCTTCACCTCTCACATTTGGGGCCTTTTTGAAAGCAGACACATGAAAAAAGAAGGAAAAACAATAAAAAATTTACCGTGTAGAAATGTAAAAAGAAAAGGAAAATCTTAAAGTGGGAATGTCCATTCAGATGGACCGTAAGCAAAATAAAGAAGGAAAGAAATCAAAATAAAACAAATTATAAGAGGGAATATAATTTTACATGGGCTTGGAATTCAACTGAAAATTACTCTAAAATCGTGGTAGCTTATAGGGAAGTAGCAAGCCATTTCACAGAAATTTCTTAAGGGCTAAGAGTTTCATCCCTTTTTCAACGAAGATTCAATTAATTTCTTTAAACAGGTTTTAGTTTTTTTTTTAGAATTACACAGTACAATGCAGACGCTCACAACACGCACGCAGCTAGATTGGGCGGGAACCGACACGTAGATTGAGAGGTTGGTGGAAGAGGAGGAGGATGGGGCGATGGTGGTGGTGGTGGCGTCGGCGGCGGCGGCAGCCGCGCCCGGCGGGCGGCGCGGGGGCGCGCACGCGTGGGCGGCGGTGGCGGCGGTCGGGCAGGGGCGGGCGCGCGCGGGGGAGAGGGAGAGGAAGAGAGATTGGGATAAAATTTCTTTATTTGCTTGTTACCCCGAAAGATTACTGGACCCCTTACTTATATAGTCCGGCTAGTGGGACTTGTATCTCAAGCAATCTCTCTAAAGGTTTCCTTATAGATTGGAATACCTTTTACAAGGATATCATATTTATTTATTTCCTAATAAGGGTCTCCCTTATAGATGAGATATCCCCTTGCACACCAAAACACCTAAAGATAATCCTAGATATTTTCCCTCTTTTTTTCTCGAATTAGTTGCCGAAGAATCCGCGGAAAGGAGGGGACGGAGGCGGGCGCGCGCGGGGGTGCGCCGGCGCTCCTTGGGCCTATCGGGCCTGTCCTTCAGGCCCTATTTATCGGATCATGACACACGCACACTCTCCCCTAAGAACACACGTACGCAAACCCTACCTCTATGAGCACCTCCGAAGGACTGAGCACCCGGCAGGTCCAGAGATTTCCGAAGTCACCATGGACGCCTCGCCGCCGACGGAACGCCGCGTCGCCACCATAATGCACAACGCCGAAAATCCCGAGAAAATCCCGGGAAAAGGTGTTCGTTCTTTTTTTTTCGTGCCAGGCCCTTCAACCCGGGTGCCAACCGTGCTGTTCTCCGACGCTGAGATATCCATTCCTAATCGTCATTGATCTTTAGGATATCTCGACAATTTATTTATCGGTAGTTTTGTTCTGATGCTTTAATTAATATATAATATATCTGTCTCTTTCTAGAAAATCATAGAGTTGAACTTCATGTTGGAATATCTCTTTCTTTACTAATAGGAGTACTAGGCACTTTATTATTTTGTTAAAAGGTACTCCGTACTACTGTATTTCTCTGTCCACACTGGTGTTTGCTGCATGCTTATCATCCCAGAGGTCTACTACGCTCAAGCTGAGCTAAGATCAAGCTTAAGTCAAACTGACGATCCTAGTGTGATCAAGCTTGAAAAAAGCTTCAGTAAGTTTGAGGTCAGTGTGAGGTACCGTCCACAAATGCATTATCCAAATCTTCTATATTTTTTTTAGAAGGGGCGGCAAAAGCTTTGCCGCGATTTCTATTAGACGATAAAAAGAAAGGCAAGTGCCAGCCCAGTTTTTTGACTGGAAACCGGACTAGAAAAACCATACAAATGTGGAGGGTACCCTACTCCGCCTGCACACCTAGGTACCAAAACTACTCAACTTGCGCCACAACTAGCGCCCACTCAACTACTCGCGCCACCAATAGCGCCCACTCAACTCAACTTAGGGGAGATTTCCGCTCCACCTACCACTAGAAACAACAAAACAAATCGGATGGGGGAAAATAAACATGAAGATGCGCTCGGTTGGATTGGGTCATCAACACGAGCCTCCACCCACAACGACTGGTCGGATTGGGACATCGACACTAAGCACACAACACAAACTACACCACCACCACCTGGGAGAGGAGTCGAAAGCAGGCCGTTCGAACCTGCGCCGTCGTTTCCAACACTGTGCCGCAGCCCGCTGCAAGCCCGAGCGACTACCAACACTCCTCCACCACGGGGACCATCGCCCCCAAGCCGCACACGCATGATCGTCAATCCCCGGCTCCGGCGGCGTTTCACGGAAAACCGTCCGCGGCAGCGATGAAAACCACTGATCCTGGCTACTTAGCGTGGGGGCCTCGCCTCACTTACCGCCACACACTCCACTAAACCACTGCCCAGGACTCAGATAAAAGAAACCGCTCAGAGAGCACCACTTCCACCCAGCCATCACCGGGGTCACCACTGCACCATGCGCACCAGCTCAAGACCTCCAGCACCCATGGGACCTCTGCACCTCGCCGTCACCACCAAGACCAAGGCGCGCCTCCAATGCCGCAGCGCACGGGCCAACCAGACACCCTGCCACAAGCTGAGATGATTCTCGAGAAGCGGCGCCTCCAAGGAGGACGCGACGCCGGCGCGCCGCCGCCGCCGTCGTCCGTCGAAACTGGGACCGGGTTTTCACCCCGAGACTCCATGCTTAAGAACACGATGCCCCATAATGGTGTCCCCAACGGGAAAAACGACGCTCCAAGAACGCCGCCACCATTACCACTGACAACATGAATGTCGGTGAAGGCTTTCGCCCGGAACGACACCGCACCTTACGCACGCTCACAGACAAGCAGCAACCACTCCCCACTGCTTCCGCAACTCCCCAGTCGAGAAGATGGTTCGGTACATCATTACAATGCCACCACGGCACCGCGAGAACATACCTGGCCACCCAGCCCCGCCACCGAGGCGATGCCGAGAACGGCAACCGACGAGCGCGAAGAGGGGGAGCACCACCAACAAAGCCGCCGCCCCATCTCCCGCACGAAGAAGACTGCCGACACCGCCTCCCGACCACCAAGGCCGGAAACGGTCAGCCACATAGGCGCCCCAACACGGGGCCCCGCGGCGTGGGGTCGCCGCGCCTCGCACCTTTGCGGGCCGCCGCCACCGCCGCCGCCCGCCGTCCCACACAGTTCACGCCCGGCACGTCCACGGCCTCTGTGATGCCGGCCGTCACGCCGCCGCAGCCTAGCCGACCACGACCACCGCTACTCACCACCACACCAACCACGAGGCACCTGCAGTCCCCCACTATGCGCATCAAGCTTCACCGCACCTCACCTTGCTCCCAGGTGCCCGAGTGAACTGCGGGATGCCCATGGCCGCCCCCAACTCCGGCATCGGCAGCACCTCCACCACCCGGCCACGCCCCAAACCTCCGGCCGACCGCAGCCGGGCCGCCGACCCGCCGCCTCGCCCCCCGACCGGCCGCTGCCACATGCGCTCGGCACCACCAACCGCCCCTGCCGCTCACCACCACCAACCGCCGCTCCCTCGCCAGGATCCGGCCGAAGGAAAGACGAGGATCCGACCCGGAGGAAGCGAATCCGTCGTCGAAAGCGGATCCGCGCCCGTCGCCATGGGGCGCCGCCGCCGCCGCTCCCGCCGCAAAGACGCCCCCCAGCGTTGTCGAGGAGATGCCTCGCCACCGCCCTCCTCGGAAGCCGCGCGGCCTCCCGCTGCCTCCCTCCTCCGGCGGGCGAGGGGGAAGAGCGCCGGAGGAAGGGTGTGTGTGGCGGCGCTAGGGTTTCGCCCCGTGCCGCCCGTCGCGCGGGAACGGCGCGGGGTTGCTCCGTTGTATCAGTCAAAATCTTCTATATTATCCACAAAATGTTTAAGACTGGTGGATTCCAGTCAGCTACGCTCAAGCATAAGCCAAGAGCCAAGATCAAGCTTAAGTCAAACTGAGGTGCCTAGTGTGATCAAGCTCGAAAAGCTTCAGTAAGTTTGAGATCAGTGTGAGGTCCACAAATGCATTATCTAAATCTTCTATAAATGTTTAGGGCTTCCCGAACTACTTCACTCTTCTTAGGCGTGACTATAGATTAACTCGAATTACAGAAAAGGAGACTTTTCTGTATGCCGCAAAACTTTTTATTCTAGATGTGCTATAAAAAAAATCAAATCCTAGCCATTTTTCATAGATTTTAATCTTTTTGACCCATTGTTGATGATATTCCAATAATCTTGGCTAATAGACATAAAAACACTATATCTTTTCTATTACTTCCACACAGATTTAGCCGTTCCCTTTTATGTCCTCCAACTGCTCATGTAACGTAGATTATTGTACTATTTGTGCAACCTTCGAACTTCGGAAAAAAAATATTCGGCTTACCCTCCAGAACAATTGCCACACTCGCAGTCTGCACGAATGTAGTCGCAGCAACCATGCAACCCACATCGCCCACACACCGAGCAACCCATGGGGGTGTTTAGTTGTGAAATATATTGAGTTCGCTTACTGTAGCATTTTTTCATTTGTATTTGTTAATTATTATACTACCATAGACTATCTAGGCCATCTCGTAATTTTCAAACAAACTATGCAATTAATTTTTTATTTACTCAAATTTAATGTTCTATTTATGCGTTAAAAGATTTTATGTGACGGGTACTGTAGAACTTTTTGGGTGCGCCATGTTTAGATCCCTCAATTCTCTCTCCAAAATTCACAATTCATCTATCACATCAAATTTTTACCTCATGCATAGAGCACTAAATATAGGTAAATAAAAAAAAATAATTACATAGTTTTAATGCACACGATGAGACAAATCTATTGTGCCTAGTTAGATCATGGTAGGACAACTTAACACAAACAAACGAAAAGTGTTACGATTAATGCGATGTGATATTTTTCGCAAACTCCATAGATCTAAACACAAATAAGAAGGCAAAATAGCCATGTTCTTACTTGAACTTTGCGGCAAGGGTTAACTTAAGCCCCTCAACTTTCAGATTGGCCGGTTTAGTCCCTCAACTTTCAATTTTGGGCCAAACTCATCCTTATGCTTATATGGGGCTCCATATTAACATGAAACTAATATAAAATGTCTATTTTACCCTTGAAGTTTTACATATACTAAAAGTAAATATATGTTTGAGCACATACAATTTATCTATCAAATTCGAATGAATCGCTTTAAAAAGTACAAGCAGATACACTTTTTAGAAACTATATTTTGTGTTAGCTAAAAAATATTTTATTATGTGTATATGTATTAAGAATTTAAGAGAGTATGAGGACATATGTTTGATCAACATGAGCTAAGGGTAAAAGGGGCATTTTGCATTTGTCTTATGCTAATATAGAACACCATATCACCACAAGGATGGATTTGGCCCAAAATGAAAGTTGAGCGACTAAACTAGCCAATCTGAAAAGTTGAGTGACGAAGTTGACCCTTCTTTGCAAAGTTCAAGGACCCAAATGGCTATTTTGTCAAAAAGAATATATAATACCCCTGATTAGACCCATCTCGGTCAGATTCCTATGTGCCAAGCCACCTATTCGTTCACCGCTAACCACCTTTACAATTCGAGGAGGATTAGTAGAACAATAGAAATAACTCATATGCTTACTTAGACAATTATCTTGGTTTCAAGATTGTAGAGAATCATGGTTTTTAAGTGACGGATAAGGAATTTAGGTGAATTTTCTCTGCAAATAAGCTCTGTCTTAGGCTTGATTCGAGATTGACTTTTATCACAATCTAGTCAAGCTTAAGTCTAGTTGTAGGCACAAACTATTCTAGGTCTCGGCTTTCACCCTCTAACAAGCTCAAGCTTTTTTTTTTTTTTTTCGAAAGATCCGTTACCGAGCTTTCATTGATAAGAATGGATGAAATTCGAACAAATTACAAACAACAGCACAAGGTGTGCCACACACTTTTGCTCGGGGAAAAAATTTACATCAGTCCCAAGCCACCCCTAACTAACAATAGGTCTAATTTACATTAAAAGGGAACCCAACCAACCCTGAATCAGGTTCAGGTTTAGATACACCAGCTGTGTAGTCAACTACCAGAGCCGGTAGAAGAAGCTATAGACCTCTGTTGCCAGCGAAAGCCCATAGCCTGGCCTCATCACCGATTGACTCCACTATTTTGTGCACTGGCCTGTTGTTTCTCTCCCGCCATACTTCCCAGATTGTCAGCGGCACCAAAGAGACGAGGCCCTTCCTTGTTTTTGATGGTAAGGTATGCATCAGCTGAACGAACCATTCTTTAACATCCCCGTAGGCACCCCAGCTTGCCGGCTGGAGGCAACTAGCCCCGATCTACAAACCCACTCTCTTCCAAATGAGAAATTGGCTATTTTCTTGCTTGTAGCCAAGGTGGGTTTCGCTAAAAATCTTGAATTAAGTTTTTGGGTTTTATTTCGTTTGCATTCCCGAGGGTTGCGCTCCTGCTAAAAATGCCCTAATGTCCAATTTCACTGTTTATGCATTCTTTCTTACTCGTTTTACCCTTCTGCCTTTCCTCTTCTAACTTTCACGGTCACGAACGAGAACGGACCAAATCCGCTCCTCGCTCACGCATAGAGCCGGCCCGTCCGTGCGCCGCCGCCGCCGCCGCCGACCCCGTCCGCGCCAACCGCCGCCGCCGGGGCCAGGCAGCCCGACGGCGCGGCTTCGGCTCGCGACCGGGGCCGACGCTCCCGCGCGCCGCGCAACTGCAACTCGCCTCGCGAGCACGTCCGGCACTCCGCGGCCTCGCGACGCAGCCTGCCCATCGCAACGCCCCACGCGTGGTCTCGTATATATCGATCGATCTCTGAAGTGTCGCAGCAGTAGTCCACTGGTACTGCCACAGGAAGCAAACCGGAAGAACGACGACGAAGTTGCATGCACACACACGAACAGTTTCACATATTTTTACTCCTACATATAATAATAAAGTTGTACAGATCGAGTATATTTGCATGACCAAAACAACTGCAAGCATGCAAGATCCATGGAGTTGCTTTCTCCGCTCGTCGAGACGGCAGCCCGGCGTCCCGCTGCCTTGCGGCACCGCCACACCAGCGCGGCCCTCCGCACAGTCTCTCACCGCGGCCACGGCGGACCCACAAGCGGCCTCGTGCCGCGGCTCTGTCCAGGCCCCTGCACGGCCGGCTCGTGCA
Organism: Hyparrhenia diplandra; assembly: GCA_015847255.1. NCBI lineage: Eukaryota > Viridiplantae > Streptophyta > Magnoliopsida > Poales > Poaceae > Hyparrhenia > Hyparrhenia diplandra. The sequence goes on along the minus strand of JADLZK010001168.1, from coordinate 57,833 downwards.
CTCACGACGGCGGCCAGGTACTTTGGCGACCTGCAGCTGCAGTCCGACGCTCACCACGAGCGCGGATGGCCACGCGGCACCTACTCCGAAGATGCGGACGACGCTCCTCGGCCTCACGCCACAGCAGCGCCCGCGCGGTCCGCGCGGCCTCGGCTCCGCACCGGACGGCGGCGGTTGGCGCGTCCGGGGTCAGCGGCGGCGGCGGCGCACGGACGGGCCGGCTCTATGCGTGAGCGAGGAGTGGATTTGGTCCGTTCTCGTTCGTGACCGTGAAAGTTAGAAGAGGAAAGGCAGAAGGGTAAAACGGGTAAGAAAGAATGCATAAACAGTGAAATTGGACATCGAGGGCATTTTTAGCGGAGAGGCGACCTTGAGAAGGGCAAACGAAATGGCGCCCAAAAACTTAATGGCATTTTGGCGAAACCCACTCTTCGCGCTGGCAAAATAGCCAATTTCTCCTTCCAAATTGACCACACCAGGGCATTCAGTGAACAAATGAACCAATGTCTCTAGATTGCGCAAAACACAATTGGCAAAAGTACTCGTTTGACCATTGACGCACCTGAAGCAGTCGCGGTCCATATCCTATTCTAAAGAAGTAGCCAAACGAAGAATCTGCACTTTGGAGGAGCCCCTGGTCTTCCAAATTAGCTTTGCAACACTACACACATCTCAATCCCGAAAATGCGGGTATAAGCAAATTTTTGTAGATTATTCGGGAACGCCGGAGACGGCGACGCAGCAAAGACGCCCGTGGGAGGCGGGTCTGTTGTGGAGTGTCGTCGGCCGACGACATCTCGTCTTTGTCGAAGGCACGTGATGTGTTAGCGTGGGGAAGAAGAAGTCGGGGAAAGCTAGCGTGGGAGAGGGTGGTGGAAGCAAGGGGGAAGGCAAGGGAGGAAGCCAGCAAGCAACAGCTGCTTGCGCGAGGCGGTGAAAAACGTCTCCTCCCTCGGGTTCCGTTCCGTTTTAGATCTCGGCTCGCTGGTCTCGGGCTTTTCGTTTCGTTTTCTACGGACACGTCTCAGGCGGCTGCGGACGATTTTGTAGATTATTCCCCGTTCGGTGTTTTTGTCCAAACGATGCTCCAACAAAGTTTGAGGCGGCATGCTCACTCGAACTCGGCTCAATAGCATGCATGTCTTTCTCCTAGCTTGTAGTTATTCAATCTCATCTGAGTAACCACCAGCATCATCTGTTTGGAACACGAAAAAAAAAAACTTTTGTATGTTATAAAATTGTACGTATATGATTTCTATAGAATTCCTAACAGGCCTGAGTACGTTGATGTTCTTGGTCTTGCTAGTCTTGTTCTGCTTTTATGATAAAGCACAATTCTATAGATGTTTTGTAAAGCAGATACAGCCTGCCATTGAAGCTTCGAAAGCGAGCCATTGTGTATGTGCTTGTACAGTACTCCAGGACGACACACTCTATCCTCGCCTTCCATTCCGTTTCCTCGCTTTTGATCAGAGAAAGAAAAGATGATCAGCGGCTCTACGCACGCTGTCAGTGCTGGAACTCTTTACCTCGGACACTGCGAGAGACCTGCAACTTTACAGTACAACACAGGTCTCAAAGCAACGGCAGCAGAGTTGAACTGTGCCAAAGAGCAAAGACGGCCTTTAGTTCCTGAAACTGGAAATACAAGCTCACTATTCACCTATCACATCAAATCTTTTGCCTCACGTGTAGGGAAAGACTAAATGTAGGTAAATAAAAAACTAATTACATAGTTTTGATGTACCGACGACGAGGCGATTCTTTTTGAGCCTGGGTTACGCCATGGTAGGATAATGTTTACCACAAACAAACGAAACGCGTCTTTGCGGTGACTTTTTTGATTCGAACAATGTTTTTCCACCTTTTCCCACCAACTAAACACAGCCCTAATCGATCTACACATGAAAAAGCTTAAAGTTTTGCTGAGTTTTGAGCGATTTGAGCTTTGCCGCCGAAGATGCCATCGCTGCTGGGTTGGGTGCCCTGGGTCAAACAAAGAATGGAGTGTGCTCGTCGGACACGAAAGGTAGCAACAGCTGCCTGCAGCAGCAGTAATGGTGGTGCGCCGCTGGGAGCTTGGGCTCGATCGCCACGCCTGCCAGAAGATACTGCTAGGCCATGGCACATTGGCAGTGTAGGTCAGGGGGCTAGGCTGGGGGAAGGAGAAAGAGGAAGGAGTCCAAAGATTTGGCCAAAGATTTGGTGCATCAGGGTCCCAGATTGACCGAAAGATTCTGCAGCTTTATCGATCCGCTCCGATGGTTTTCGCCGTGTTCCATGAACTGTATGCATGGGGGCCGTCCTCAGGCTATCCGCAGCGGGTACTGAGAGGGGCACTGGATGCGTTCCTCCAGTACCGAAAACTGCTGCAGCGGGGTACTGGACCCTCCCGCTATCGTCCCGCTACCGTCCCGGAGAGCCTGATTTCCGGTGTCTGTCCCGTGTGTACGGCAATTTACTGGACAGAAGCATAGAGAGAGAGCAGCAGCGAGGAAAGTGGATCATGCGCGGGCCCCACAGTTTTAACTATCTAAAAAATGCTATAACTCACAAAATAAAGAATAAAATTAAAATCCGATTGCACCATTAAATTCGTTTCAATAAATCCTTCAAAACTAGATCTCACATGGATATATTTAGATAAAATTTTAAGTGGACCCTACCGATGGTTGTTGGTATAGAGGAGATATAAAGGAGAGATGAGTGCGGAAGAAAGTACTGTAAAGGAGTGAATCTTGATGACGAGGATGTAATCTTGATGACTAAGATGTGTAGAGGAAGTAAACAGAGGAACATGAGTGCGGATAGTCTCAGTGGCTGCCTGTCTCTTCCTCCTTTGCTTGTTGCTTCTTTCGTCCTCAGTGGCTCGCCGAGTAGAGCAGCAGGAGTATCGGTGCGTGCAGTGCAGGTGCAGCAGCCAGTGCCAGCGTGCTCCTGTGGCTCTGTGCAGCTACTGTCCCTGCCGTGCTGCCCCCCCTGGTTACTGCTCCCTCTTAATCTGGTGTGCCTCGGTCAGTCGGTCTCTTGGACTGCCCCAGAGTTCACACTGAGACTCTGCTGTGCTGTCATGGCTGTGAAACACGAGAGAGGAAGAGGACGACACAGCTGACTTTAATTGAGTTGAATCCAATGACATCCAAACAACGGAAACTTGACTTTCATCTTCGACGTACCACGAAAAGTGTGGTTTAGTCCAGTAGGAGTACAGCATACCACAGCAAGCAAATTTGTTACGCCAAAGAAATTAGTTACTTTCAACATAGTAGTGATTCTAGCGAAGAGGTAAATGACCATTCTACCCTTGGGTCTTGCTAGGGTAAGAGCAACTACTGAAGCCCCAAAATCGAGCCCCAACTTTTATTATGGGGGCTCTTCTCTAGTTTTTGTTGGCCCCTACTTTACAATCGCTCCAAAGAAAAGGCCCTTAAACCAAAACCCTCAAAAGCATGGAAATAGTCACTTACATGTGGAGCCCATACGTCATTGAGAACAAACACAACCTGTCGGACAAGCGGGGCCGAGGCGAGGGGGGCGGACCCCGCGCCGCGGCGTGCGCCGGTGTCCAAATGACTAGGAGCCATGCCCATGCGGCGGGTGGCGTGTGGCGGCAGTGGGGTCCTAGCAAAGACTCATTTGGAGGGGCGGGTGGGTGGCCACACTCGCCGGAGGGGAGGCGGGGGGGCGGTCGTACTCGCCAAGCGGATACAACCGCTCTTACGGCTCCGCACGACAAAAGCGAGGAGCAAAGTCGGATGAGGGCTGGAATCGTTGGGCCAACGAGAAATGGGGTCCGAGGAGAGAATTTGGGTCTTGCAGACCAAATTTTAGATCCATAGTAGGGGTCCCGTTGGAGAGAGGTTTTTGGCCCGAGCCCCCACATTTAGCTATGGGGCTCAAGTAGGGGCCATGCTGGAGTTGCTCGAATCAATAAATAGTTGAGAAAGAAAAGACCGACAATGAGGTTAAGTTTAATGTCAATGGGTGCACAACGGATAAACAATTTAGATCGAATGTGGACATGTGTCATCTGTGACCGTAGACATAGAGCTTCCTCCTTTTGTTCCTAAATATCATCTCCATCCCGCTTTGTTTGCCGCTCGGGAAGCGTGTTTATGGGAGGAGCATAGTTCCCCTAACGACAAACAATACTAGTGTTATTCCCATGTCTCAATATTTGTTCGAAACTAGCCAAAACATAAAAATTGTCATTCTCAACATGTTTACCATCTTTTGTATTCTTTATAATTGTTTGGATCGGTGCCAAAGCTCGCCACACCCTGCTCTGTGGCGCCGCCACAAAAAGTAAGATGTTTGGTTCAAGATCGAAGCTTTGGCATGCATGCGAATATACAACGCAATTTACGTGTGGCGACAATTTCCTCCGCCTCCGCCACAGCTTGACAAACGTTTGGCGTGGCAACCGGTGACCTAAACTAAACAGGCCCTAAATACAGAAAAATCACGTACAGCCGTTTTTGTTTTGTGTATTGTATATAATGCCGTTTTGGGTCGTTTTCAGCCGTTATTACCCTAGATGTTTGGAGGGGCGCACCGGCAGAAGAAGATGATAGGCCTGTGTGACCTGTGAAGTGTGAAAGTGAGGAGGTCTTTGACTCTGGCTTTGACCATATCTGCCCAGTCGGCCTTTGAAACCCCTCTGTATCCAGCATGATGCGTGACTCTGCCTCCCTGTGCCTGCTGGCTGCAATGCAGTACTCTGCTCGTGCATCACAAGCAAAGCTTCGTGAAAATTGACGCAGGTCACAGGGTGAAAACGAACTGACGCGGTCGGTGAAGTGACCAGTGGTTGGACTTTTGGTTGGTCCAAGGTTTTGACAACATGCATGCATGATGTTAGTGAGGTGACCTTCATCTTCTGCCTGCTAACTTTATCCCCTTTTAATTAGAGGCTGTGATAGAGCTAGCTTTGGTGTGCTTTGGATAATTAGATCGAGTTTCTTTCGATCGCCAAGCCGGTCAACGCTCAACAGTAGACGAAGATGCAACAGTAACGGCACTTGCTAAAGCAGATGCGCGTTAGAGGTGTCTGGATTGGTCTGCTCCATATTTTCCAGCTCCACTACATATTTTTTTTTTTGTCAAATGGTTTTAGCTCCACGCACACAGTTCAAGAAAAAAGTATGGAGTTGTGAGAAAATCTGAAGAGGTGCCCTACATACTTCAGGTTTTTATGAAGATACTCCACCGTGAAGTTTGTGAAACAGTCTCAAACACCTTCTCAATGTATACAAGCATATATACAATTTTTTCCCCTTTCTACTACTACGGGACGTTAAACCACAATAGAGGACACACAAGAACTGCTTGGCCCGTTTCACGCAACGGAGGCCCATTCAATTAATTGTGTTACCTGTGGCCCATCCGCACGGGATATGGATTGACCCAGTAAGTACCCAGAAGGCCAGGAGCCCAGGACTGCTCCACAACGTTGTCCATTTGGTTCGTGGCCTGGCCTTGTTGTCACTTTTCCAGTAAATTCTCTAAATTATGTTATGCTTTCGTGGCCTTTTTCTTGCTTGTGATAGAAAAGCCTCACCTTGTTGTGTTTTTACCTGATTTTGGAACATGCTGAAAAAAACATACAAGTTGTATTAATAACAAGGTTAATGTTAGCACCAGGTGGCAAAAACTTTGTGATATAGAAGAAGCATAGTGGAAGTGCATCCAATCCTATCCTATCACGAGCTTTGATGAATTAATGGTAGTACAAATAAAGGTCTAATAAGAGTTATGAAGCATTTTAAGCGTTTGTCATGGTGAAAACTGAAAGGTGGAAATGGATAAAAAGAGACCTCAAAATTCATATACGTTAAAGCTACGACAGACGGAAACGAAGTCAACTAATTAGAAGCACCACTTTATAGATTCTTTTGAATTTACTTGAGTACAGGAAAGAGGGATCGAAATCTAACCCCAATTGGCCTTGTTGTCTGTCTTCGTCTGTGTTATTAGATAATATAACATCATGAGGGGACCTCTGATTGTTAAAATGCATAGCAGAGCTTCTACCTTAGTTTTGGAATTTCTTTTAAAAACCTATTCACTTTAGCACCCTCATCCATAGAAACCATTGGGTTACTGGAGAAAAAAATAGAAAAGACCAAATGCATGTACATCACACATTTTTTTTTTTAACGACTTGTGGGTTTCAGTCATCTATCAAATCATCCGGGGATTACAATTTGCAAGTAATGCCAGCTGGGCAAACTAGCCACCGCCCAGCCCTTTGCATCACCTGTAACTTGCTTAGCTAAAGAGTGTGCAACTCTATAACAATCTCTATTGATGAAAGTAAAATTAAAATCTTGGATCGTTCAGAAAGGAGTCTTGACGAAAACGCCCGCGTCCGCCTCCCGCTCGGCGGCTCGGGCGGACGCCGCGCCCTCCGCCGCCACTCCCCCATTCCCTCCGCCCCTGCCCTCGCCACCACCGGAGGGGTCGGCCGGAAGCCCGCGTCGGCCCCTAGGGCGGTGGCGGCGGGGTCTTCCCTGCGGCGGCGATGAGTGTCCGTTCGGGCGGGAACGGAGCTCGGCGAACCGGCTGGCCATGGTGGTGATGGCGGGTCTTGGCGGCGGATCCGGGGCCCTTGTGGCGGATCCGGCGTGTCCGCCTCGGATCTGCGGCGTGGGCGGCGGTGGAGTCGGGGAAGGCGACGGCGGGCGGGACGCCCGACGGCGGAGGAGGTGCGTCGGCCGGGCCGACGACCGTGCACGCATCGGGCCTCGCGTCGGTGGTGGTCTTTGCGTGCCAATCTCGCCAGGCCGGGCGGCGGGCATGCGCCGGTGAGGGCGGCGGTCCCGCGTCGCCCGATGGTGGTGGTGGTCGGGTGAAGGCGACTCGCTCCAGCGGAGGTGCTATGGGCGGCGGTTGCTTATGGTTTGGGCCCCCATCCCCCACGCTCCGGCCCGGGGTCAACGGCCGGCGGCGGTGGTGAGTGGGCTTCTTTGGCGATGCCGTGGTGACATGGCCGCTGGGAATTTGGCACCCCCGCGGTACCATGGTGGTGCTGTCGGTGGTACCATGCCCAGTTGCGGCTGCTCTTCTCCGCTATGCCTACGGGCGCAGGGGGCAGCGGCAGGGTTCCCTCTCCCTCTGCTTGCCCTCTCCTTCTTCTTCATGGTGGCTACTCTGCGGCTGTGGCTGGGGTGCATGCTGGCGTTGGGGGGCGGTCCTCGTCTATGTCGTCCCTCCCCCTTGGCCTTGACTGCCGTCGCGGGGAAGTTGTGGTGAGGACGGAGGCTTCGGCGTCGTTGGGGCACTGGTCTAGGACCTATTCCTGTTCCGGCACCCCCATGGCTGGTCGGCGACGGCTTCGATGGATGGGCGTGGCGGTGGGTGGTGCGGCTAGTGGACGTGTACGGTGGCGGGAGGTCGGTCTTCGCATGTGGTCTGATTGGTGTGGTGCTGGCACGACTTTGCGGCTACTGCGTAGGCTGGGCGCGTCGACCATTCGGTGGTGTGGCTTCGCAGTCCGGCAATGACGGCGTTGGTGTCTGCTGGGGACCTGATGTCTTGGTTAGGGTCTGTGCGGTGGGTATTTTGGGCGAAAGCCTAGCGACGGCGACACCTGCGGGTGTCGTTCTCCCTGTTGAGGGCGTCGTGTTCCCTGCAATATCCACGGGTGAGAACCCAGTCCTTCTTGGACAAACGACGGCGGCGCTTGGGCGTCGTTTCCCTCTTGAGGGCGTCGTTGTGGATTTGGACCCGGTCTGGGCGTCTTGTGGCGGGGCCTAGCTGTCGTTTCCGTTGTTGTGCCCGATGGGTTGTGCTAGTGGTGGATTAGGAGTAGTTTTGCTTCTTTTGCTTTTTCCTTGAAGTAGTTGTGCCGTGTTGATGTCCCAATCCAACGGCTCGTGTCGATGACCCAATCCGACCGAGTAGTTCTAGTAGAGTTGAGTTGAGTGGGCGTCGGCCACCTTCTTCAAGTGGCGGCGTGAGTTGAGTGCACTTCATAAAAGAACTTAGGTGGCGGGCAAACTAGATTTACGGTGGCGGTTTTTACGCCGCCACCGCCCGAGGGTCACGGAAAATAGCGGAACTACGGTGGCGGTTTTTGCCCGCCACCGTTAATAAAAAAAAAAAAAATAAAAAAACCCTAAAGCCCACGGAAGCCCATCCGGGGCCGTCCACGAGCCCCATCCATCGCCGCCCGTCGTGGTGCCACCGCCGCCCGCTGCTGGTCGCCGCCGCCGCCGCCGCTAGATCCGCGCCGCCCGGATCCAAGCGCGAAGGGCGCCACCGGCGGCCTAGCTGCGTCGGATCCTCGCCGCCCGACTGGATCGGCGGATCAAGCCGCATCCACACGAACCGCCGTGATCCGCGGATCCGCCACCGTCGGGCTGGGGGGCGCCCGGTGGGGGGCTTCGCGCGCCGCCCGCGCGCTACGCAGCGGAGGAGCCGCCGCTGCACCGCTCGGCGTTGCCCGCGCGCCGCCGTCGAGCGCCACCCGCCCGCCCGCCTGGCGCCGTCGGGCGCCACCCGCACACCGCCGTCGGGCGCCGCCCGCACACCGTCGGAGCGCCGCCGCCGCGCCAGCGCCGCCGCCTGCGCGGGGAGGAATGGGGAGGGGAGGGAGGGAGAAGGCCGGGTCGATGTGTCGGGGAGGGGCGGCCGCGTGAAGAGGCGGTGACGGGCTCGGTGTTAGGGTTAGAAGAGTGGAGTGTTCTTTTTATACACTTGATGTCATAGTGGGCTCAAAGGTTCTTATTGGGCTGAGCCACTGGACTTTCTTTTCCGTGGCGGGCCAGTTATAAAAACCGCCACGGTTAATCGATTTACCGTGGCGGACATTATAACTGCCACGGTTAATCAAAAATAACCGCCACGGTTAATTAAGGTATTTTCCGTGGCGGTTTCTCAAATGCCCGCCACGGAAAATCAAATCTGAACACCATGCAAAATCAATTCTGTAGTAGTGGTGCTGATTGCTTTATCAAGTTTGATGCTTGTGTCGATGTCTCAGTCCGACCAAGCAAGGAGTTGAGTGGGCTCTAGTCGTGGCACGAGTTGAGTTGACTTGGTACCTAGTTGTGCAGGTGGAGTAGGGTACCCTCCATAATTGTATGGTTTTTATGGCCTGGTTTTCAGTCAAAAAACTGGGCTGACACTTGCAATTTTTCTTTATTCGTCTAACAGAAATCGTGGCAAAGCTTTTGCCGTCCTTTCAAAAAAAAAAATTAAAATCTTGAAAGCCAAGACTCAGCTCCCGGATCTCTGATTGTCGCCAGCATTCCATAAATTCAGCAGCTCCTTGCAATCACACATTGTTGTTAATTTTAATATACACGTTACACGTATAAGGAGCAATCACAGCCTCAACTTCACTGGCTGGCATATGAACTGATCATTATTTCACACCAATCATAGAAATCTAGGTACAGTTATCACACTAATTAGTAAGGCTATACCAAACCAAAAAAAGACAAATGAAATGATGGAAAGATATAGGTGGGGGGACACTAAAGACGACACTAAACCCTACCATCATTCACAGGACGTACGGTAGGACGACCTGCTCTTGATGAACTCGAGGCAGTCGGCGATGGCCTCCGCGTAGAAGGAGCTCTGGTCTCTCTCTGGAAGCCGGGCGCGACGACATTGCACCGGCCCTGATGACGCTCTCGTTGCCGACCACCTGCAGGCCCGGCCTTCGGGTCCGCGGCGGCACCTGAGTTCCTCCACGCTCCGGAGGAGCTGACCGACGATGCCGGACAAGCGCAGGCGTACCCGGAGCAGCAGGCGCAGCCGGACGCCGCCATGGCGCACTCGCAGCCCCCAGCGGCGGCCGCGCCACATTCCTATCCTTCGGCCTTGGCAGCTCGCCTGCTGGCGGATCATGGACTATTGCCGCCGTTTATGCAGAGCTTAGACAGCGCTGGTGATCAAATGGAGCAGTGTACGCGTTTGCTTGGAGAGTTGGAGGCGATCGAACTATGCTTTTATACAGTGGCACGGCCATGGGTAGCTGATGTAGTGTTAGGCTATCTCCAACAAGATAGGCAAAACTCAAATAAGGTAGTGTACAGTGTATTTAGGTGATAAATTTGTTCTCCAACAGATGACGCAACCGAAGCTGGCATTTTGCGTAGGAGCCGATCCACCAGGTAAATATGCATACCCTCTCTCCACTCCACGCAAATCCTGTGCATGTCCTTTCCCTCCCCTCCGCGCACTCCTCTCCTCCCCTCCACGCTCCTGTCTTCCTGCATGCGGCCATGCGTCTGCCTGCTCCGCCGGCTCCTCTCTTCTTTTGAGTTTGCTGTTGGAAACGAAAGGTTCTGGGTACCCGACTCTTTCCCTGTACGTCACTTATAATTGTCGAATAGGTATCAAATTTAAGGTCAGTTGTTGGAGACAGCCTACAGGAGAGTAGGTGACCAGGTGCAGGTGGTAGGCCAGGGTGTGATGCCGGACGTACACGCAGCAGATGGACCAACGCACGTAATCACCGTTTCAGAAAAATGTCGCCGAGCATTTGGAGCTATATGTACGGTGACTCGCGCGAGAGCTACTGAAATTTTTTAGGACTATTCAGCATTGTTTAGTTAGAAAAGATGGATCAATGCCACGTTATTCATCTGGTACCATGGTGTTGGAAATAATGACCTCTTCCCTTCTAACCGCAGAGTCGATTTATGAATGTGTTTGGTTGCAATCTCAAGATGTTTGTTGTACGTGCCAACAGGTTAAGCACACTTTTTTTTCGCGATCGGGTCTTCTATCCATATTTCATGATCGTAGGGGCCTGGCTACGCAGTCGGACAATGCCATAGTAGAAGATGCAACCATACGGAGTGTCGTTGCCGACCATATATAGGACCACCGGAGCGCTGGATCCGACCCCATCGATCGAGGATGGATCCGGCCGGTTGCCACCACTGACCGCCGATGAGCTGGCCACGGAGATGGACAGGGGTCGCCGCAAAACCGGCCACCCTGTACGCCAGATTCGGCCCCATGCATGGGGTGGATCTGTGTGGGGGTTGTTGCTGTTTCCCGATAGGGAAGGAGTGGGTGGAGGGGCCACCGCCGCCCGGTAGGCACACAGGACAACCCGAACGCAATCATCATCAATGGAGGAGATCTGAGCACTGGCACACCGGATCCGCCCCCTCCACCGCCGACACTCCTGAAAGTGAAGAAGGTGGAGGGGGAGGTGGAGGAGCTGAAGAGAGGGAGGAGTGAACATGTCCTCTTTTTTTTTTTTTTTTTTTTTTTTTGGGGGGTGGTCTGTCTCGCCGTTGCCACAATGCGCAAGTGGGCGGCGATGACGGACGGGAGGGGAGGGACCCTAGGGCGATAATGAGGTCGCCCCCGAGTCACCCGTGTGAACACACTGTCCTACAGATTATAAGTGGTAGGTTAAGCATGCTCAACAGCAAAAGTATTGGGATCAAGGAGACGATCTAAGGCTTCTAAGCTAGTACTACTCATTAGCAACCAAACTTTGAAGTCCACAACCAACAAAATGAATGAAATCGCCATGCCATGCAACATAATGCAAGTTTGCCAAGCTGGCACTTGCTGAATTTAGGCATCATATATTGCGTACGTATGTACGGAGTATAGCATAAACATTTTGCCATGGAAAAAACAGCACACGTACTGTGCTGTCCACCAGCCGCGAGTGAGGACAAGTTTCACAAGGCAACCGATCGGACGTACAGGAGCTTTGGCCGCGAGCTATAGCTCGACAGGTAGCTAGGCCGGCCGCCGGGCACGGCGCGCGGCAGCTAGCGCGACGGCGACGCGGCATCCGCCGGTAGCCCGCGCGCGCCGATCCGGCTAATTTCTCCACGGGAACAATACGGACGTTGCCAGGCAAGAGAGAGATGCTGCATGCCGGACAAGCGCAGGTGCCCACGGCCCCCTGCCGCGCACAACACAGTGCATGCATTTTGCCCCCTGGACCCTGTCGATGGCTGCGTGCGGCGGTGGGTGGGCAAACACGAGCTCTCGCCATCGCTTGGGTGGGCGCTGCCGCGGCGGCACCGTGCCGGACCTGTGCCGGACCTGCGCGACGCATGCGTCCGCGTGCGAGACGTTTTCCACGGCCCCACGGTGAACTTGCCCCGTTGTCCCGGTTCCCAGGACGTCGCCGATTCATCATCATATCGATGGGAGACGAGAAGCTGCACTAGTTCGCACGAGCAACTTAAAAAAGTTACAGTGCTCGTACTATAAACGATGTCCCAAGCAGGGATTCCTGACCTAGTTTACCTGTACGTGTAGGTGTGGAATAATATTTGGTGACAAGTCATGTCAAGCATATGGAAGAAAAACGTGTCATCGTCTTGTCATTTTTTGGCATCTTAGACCACGGAAATTGCGAAACGACAAAACCGGAGGAGGATGCTGATTTCAGCTGGTCATGGTGGTCAAAAAGAAAAGGTGAGTGCCACCCGTGAGCTGGATGGATGCCCTGCTGATCTGACATGTATAATTCCTTCCGTTTGTATTAACTTAGAATTCCATGTTTAATTTAGGATAAGACTTTTTTTTTTTACCATGTTTCATTTATTAGTAAAAATATGTTGAGTAAAGCCTTGTTGCGCAACAAAATTGACTTGTAAGCAATCACTCCATTCCAAATTACAAGTCGCTTTGACTTTTTTAGTCTATCCATTTATATATGAATGAATCAAAAAAAGTCAAAATGACTTATAATTGGAAATGGAGAGAGTAATATTGGAAATGGAGAGAGCGCTGCCATGTAGCACATGGTTTAGTCATCTTGTTCTTAATCACTCATGGATGAGTGTGTACATCCGTAAAAATTCCAAAGGGAACATTGCTGCATCCTAGCCCCTACATCTTGAATCTCGACGACTTCGTATGTCTCTGAACATAATGAAGCGCCCCTGGCTAATGGTTGGGCATAGCTAAAAAATAGCTAGCCAGGGTGTATAGATCCCATTACAATAAGGATTTAATGGTCCAAGAGGAAAGTAAATTGGGCTCTAAAAGTTCAATGCTAGCTTTAGTTTGTGCAAAGTCTAAACTCCCACAACACAATGGCACCTAAATTTTGCTACAAAAGCACACTAGGTAATCCTTAGGACCGCTAAGCTAAACAAGTTCGTGGCAAACTTCACCAAGACTAGGTTCTGCTCCTCTTCGCAAGTGAATGACCATATTCTCCACTCTGAAATGGATGGCGGGTTTCAAACCATGTACACACGTCCTCAACAAAAAAAAGGATAATTACATTACTGCCCTTGTTTTCAACTCTAAATGTATGTTTGCCCTCTTTTTTTTTAATTAATACAACAATAAAACCTATGCTAAGCACTCTACCAATAAATAGTTGGCATGCAATGAAACTTGCACACAACAAACTAAAGCTAAGATGAGAAGTAATGCAAGAGCGAAAGCAAGGCAAAAAAAGACAACTGTTTTTTTTTTTCTCCCCTTGGTATAGGGTTTTGCCACAACACCTAATCCATGTTGGGACAACAAAGGTCACCAAGACTAGGTTTTGCTCCTCTCCACAAGTGAATACCCATATTCTCCACTCTGGCATGGCAGGTTTCAAACCATGTACACACCTCCTTAAAACCTATGCTAAGCACTCTACTAATAAATCCCAGTTGGCATGCAAAGAAACTTGCACACAACAACCTAAAGCTAATATTCTAGAAGAAAAGTAATGCAAGAACAGAAGCAAGGCAAAAAGGACAATTCTGTTTTTCTCCGGTTGGTATCTAGTTTTGCCTCAGCACCCTAATCCACGTTGGGACACCAAACGTCATGGAGGCATTGTTTTGCTCCTCTTAACAAGTGAGTACACATGGGTTTTAAACCATATACACCTCCTCAACAAAAAAGACGATCCTCGATCAGCCGTCTAAGTGATGGAGTCATCAACAACAACAAGCCTTCAATAGTATCTCAATGAAATCCAAGCAAGACCACCGGTAGCATTTAAGGGTTAACTCTCAATATTTACTTCTTGGAATGGTGTGAGGACCGAATGACCCCAAGAGGGAGGTGAATTGGGGATTTAAAGATTAACCATGACAAACCTTAGCCTATGCAATTCTATCACACCCCATTTCTAACTCTTGCGCCTAAGGACAAAAAAAAAAAAAGATTCACAATGATATCAAGTCCTTATGGCGATCATATACTAAACACTTCATTCGTAAAGGGGCGAGGGAAAAGCTTAGCTAGCCTACCCTGCTGATGAGCAACTCGTGTGCCATAGTTTTGATTGGTTTTTGCCAACTATGGATTGTTTTGTTCTTGCCTTCTTCTTTTTGTTTGTGATAGCGAATAGAATATTTTTAGGATGACAAATCTGATTGTTTTGAGTAGTTAAATAGCAGATCCTTTTGCAAACTTACTCCTAATTACTAATGTCTCTTGGATTTCGATGTAAATCATCCGATAAGATATTCAATAAAACATCAATACAGAGATCCGTATTTTGTATCCAATTCTACTGCGAGATGAATGTATATGAATCATCCTTTTTCACTACTATTCTCTACCCAATTCTAGATCTATATTTAAAAACCAATATTAAAATGCAAATACTGGGCTATCCGAATTTGATTTGCACGTATGTCCGGTCCCAATCCATCCATCCTTCTCTTTTCGGCGCAGAGAGGAGAGCTGAACGCATGTGCTCCGGCAGCTCAGTGACGTGATCCTAAGCTCGTCTACCTCTCTCACCTACTCCATCCGTCCCACCGAGTCCGTCGGCCCGGATTCCGTGCCATCTTTTTTAATGCTTCGTCTTATTCAAATTTTTGCATAAATATAATTTATTTTGTTGTGACTTATTTTATCAATAAAGATACTTGAATATTGATTAATTTATTTTATAATTTTTATAAATATTTTGAATAAGACGGATGGTCAAACATGAAATTTAAAAGTCAAAAACGACGAACTCTATGGAACAGAGGAAACAGGAGTAGGTAGGAATAACATAGGATGTCCTGTCCTCCAAGGACAAGGACAAGGAAATCTGAAAATGCCCAGTAGTCGTCCTGTGGACTGTGGACTGTGGCCTACTACATAGAGTAGGCACTAGGCAGTATGGCAGTAGTCGTAGGCTAATGATGTACGCCGCACGCACGACTAGCGGATGTACAGTAGTGTACAATATATTCCGCGGCGTGAAGAGCGGCACCTCAACGGGAGGCGTATTATTTTTCTGACGCTAGGCTTGACGGCGTCCGCTTAACATTCATGACAGGAAATTCGGTGGGATGTAACAACATTAATTGTTCTTTCAATACAAGACTCCCGTGGTAATTTCGTCAATCTTAAAATCTACCGGTTTTTTTTTTTTGAAGGAATCTTAAAATCTACCGGTTGAATGGATGCGGATGCTCTATTTTGTTGGATTTATTTAGTGTCTTCATCGATCTTGAGATTGTCAGTCTCGCCTTAGTTTTTCGAATGCGCTCTATGATGTAATCTCTACTATAAGGCGCCACTTCTTTCTATTTTTGGACCGACGATTAACAACCAACAGATCCACGAACGGAGGGTCCAGATCGAAAGTTTGTGTAATGGTCTTACACAAGCCGTCCCGCCGGCACAATCTCACGCGTCGCTTCGGCGTTCGATTCCCGACTCCCTACGGCGTGAGAACCTAAAAAAAAAACACAACGCCAGCAGGAGGCCTAGCGTCACCACCACCACCAGCGACGGGATCCACGGGATCTAACTGGCGGCGATCATGGTGCTCGCGATCGGGCCTGGGCGGCGATCGCATCCACGCCGCCGGATCGGTCCGACTGCAACGGCTCCAACTCCTCCTCGCGCCGATCGATCTCATCGCGGGAGTCACCTCACGGCGGCCGCGGCCAAGGGCGACGCCACCGTCGGCGTCCACCATCGCATCATCGCGGCGTCGAGCGCCGGAGCCCGGAGGGTAAGCGTCGTCTGTTCCTCGGTGCGGTTGCACCTGATCGCCGGCAACAACGAGGCCCAGCCGCAGATCAATGGTACCGCAGCACCTGATGGGCGAGGGCGTTGAGGACAAAATCTCTACTATAAGGCGCCACTTCTTTCTATTTTTGGACCGACGATTAACAACCAACAGATCCACGAACGGAGGGTCCAGATCGAAAGTTTGTGTAATGGTCTTACACAAGCCGTCCCCGCCGGGCACAATCTCACGCGGCCGCCGGCGTTCAATTCCCGACTCCCTACGGCGTGAGAACCTAAAAAAAAAAACACAACGCCAGCGGAGGCCTAAGCGTCACCACCACCACCAGCGACGGGATCCACGGGATCTAACTGGCGGCGATCATTGTGCTCGCGATCGGGCCTGGCGGCGATCGCATCCACGCCGCCGGATCAGTCGACTACAACGACTCCAACTCCTCGCGCCGATCGATCTCATCGCGGGAGTCACCTCACGGCGGCGGCTGCGGCCAAGGGCGACGCCACCGTCGGGCGCCCACCACTGCATCATCGCGGCGTCGAGCGCCGGAGCCCGGAGGGTAAGTGTCGTCTGTTCCTCGGTGCGGTTGCACCTGATCGCCGGCAACGACGAGGCCCAGCCGCAGATCAATGGTACCGCAGCACCTGATGGGCGAGGGCGTTGAGGACAAAATCAAGGTAAATTAACGTGTTTATTATTGTTTTTCCCGGGTTGGTTCATGTCGTTTCAAACATCAATGTTTATCGATCGTCTGATAAAATTACTTCACACATTGCTAGCGATTCTCTTTCTGTTTGCGCGGCGAGGTCACGAAGTGCAGGACGACCAGGCCGCCAAGGTCACGTCCTTCTTCAAGGAAGAGAACAGGACGCCGGCCTCCTCCCCAACCGGTATGCATGTGCCTTCATAGCAATACATTTGGGCGCCGCCGCCGCAGGCCATCGCGGCGGATCTGATCACCGGAACTTCAGTCGGCCCAACTGTAATCTCGTCAGTCAGCTATCCCCTTCCTGCTGCTCCACTCCTTTATTCCAGTGGGCAGCGGTGTTCCGCTCTATCGATCTAGGCTCGGACATCATATGGCTTCTCATCTATTCTTAGTTAGCCTCCTGCTTTAGTCTTACCTACATTTGTTTACTTCACTGCTGTGATTTGAAGGTACTTAATGCTGGTTTATATATGAAAATGTTAGCATCATTCCATTATTCAGCCTTTGGTCTTTAGATAAATTTCATTACAACAGAGATCATGTGTTGTTTTTGGCATATGCCAATGCCACTGTGGACATTACCAAAACTTTGATTGTCATAATGATACAAAATTCAAAATTCCTGCACAATTACTCTGACAAGTACTAGCAAAGGATTCATACTGATATATAGTTCGTCAGGCCAATATCGAAGCAAGAGTATCCACACGAAAGCGATGGTTTTGATACTTACAGCGTCACATGAACTTGGTGGTGAAGATCAAGAGCTTCCAGTTATTAGCTTTGAAGAAAATTGTTACTGCAACAGATATGCTTAGTCAAGGTCAAGGTGGATTTGGGAAGGTTTATAAGGTAATAAAAGAATATCTTGAACAATAGTAGTATGAAAATTTTTCCACTTACTTTTTATTATTTTTTTTACTGTATTTTTATTAAATTACTAATGGCGTGCAGACCTGCAGGGTGTGCTGGGATAGAAGAAAGAAGTTGCAATCAAAAGGCGTTTTGGCAAGATGCAGAGGAATTCAGAAATGAAGTAGTTCTGGTTGCCAAATTGCAGCACAGAAACCTTGTCAGACTTCTTGGTTGCTGCATTTGTGGAGAGATTTGTACCTATGCCATTCAGGATGGTGTCCCTACTTAATTGCTGAATTCCATTTATTTTTGTTTACCACACTATATGATGGAATTGTCTAATTCATGATTCAGAGTCTTTGCCTGGAACAAGCAGTACCTGTTTTATTGATATTCTGTGGGATGTGATCCCCTTAATTTTCAGACAATCTAAATTGTTAATACCTTTTCAACTATCTTTTACTATGTATGCAATTACTTGGCTACTAGTGTTTTTTGGCGCGCGCCCATGCACGCGGGGTAATGGCCATTTCTGTTTTCTATGATCTTACACAACATATTTTAAACATGGTTGGGCTCATTTTTGTATTGATGAGGTGACTGCATATATTAGCGCACTTGTGCATAAAAGTTAAGGCACATAAAGAGTCATTCATATTGTCCACGACGGTACATAAAAGAGAGTATGGCCATGTGACTGGAAGGCAATGTCTGCTGGCATGGTTTAATACATAGTATATCTTTCAGTTACTATAGCAGTTCAGAGCTGTGGTGGCTAAGTCTCCAGGTTCTTTTGCAGCACCAAGGAGCATCATCCGAGGCTCTGAGCCGTCGTCTAGCCTGAGTATTGTATATACATGTATTAGCATGTTGTTTTAGCACTATCCGAGGCAAGATAATTTTACATGATAGTTTTATGACTATTTGATAAATGAAATAATAGATATACTTATGACAAAGGATAGATAAAGACATAATATTCTGATGACAGCATATTACACTGATATATAATAGGTTGACATAAACACATGTTACACAGGGAACTTGTTATCGATAGGCCAACATAGACAAGACTATAGTTCTTCATAAGGTCGCACGTGGACACAAGAACTTGAATGGTAAATTGGTAATACTTTGTCAAGGGGAGCAGATCACATCAAATTCTGGACCATGCAGCTCCATAACATCCTGAACATATGATTCCTGTTTGGAATGACATAGAACATGATGACGACACTGCAAATGGGCCAAAAATATATAACATGACCTAATAGGTGTCTAAAATCTTACAATATTGGCTGCAACTTTTGGTTTGCAGAAGATTCCCTCTTCATTACCCATTCTATTCCAAAGAAAATAATCTAAATGTAACTTCAGTTTGCAGCTAAACAAAGGATTGGCTGATAGCAGCCAACACACCAGAGAGTTGACATACCATTTTGTTCTTCCATCGAGCATGTGAGCGCAATTTCTTTGACAGAGACTTAGATAAATAAATAGTTTCCTTGTGTAAGAAAATCATGGAGCATTATATGTAAGCCAAAGTTTAAACCTTTTAGGTACCATATCACCCCCAATGTCTAAATCTTCCAGCTACCTGCATGAACCAGGGGGACAGTAGAGCTTACAAAAGACAAAGAACGTCATAGCTCGTGACAATAGTGAATTGGTGCTGCAAACAATATACCTGAAGAGTATTCTTCAAGCATGTTGTTTTCATCTGTTGAATATGGAATGCAGTAGTGTAGTGTAGCAGTACTATAATATGCAATGGCAGGGGCATGTAAAGTGAGATTGAAGAGCTATAGTACCTCTGAAAACTTGTTCATAGATACCGCTAGAGCATGACTGTCCCTAGGTTAAATTGCATGTTTATTCTCAAACAAGTATTCTCAAACTTGTTCATAGATACCGCTAGATCCCGTGGTTACGAAAGTATAGTTCCAAAGATCTAGACGTTACGTTTTTAGTTGAAGTACCCGTAAGTTACTAAAGTATAGTTCGAGTACCCGAAGTTACGTTTTTTTAGTTAGAGTACCTATCTCATTTACACGCTAAATAGTTTAGGTACACACAAAGGCAATTTACTCAAATACAAAGTATGAATCATGTTATATATGACAGGGCACTATCGGTTAGTGTAGTAGCTCTGAGTACCTTCATGCTCGGTCTGTTTTGGTAGTACATGTATTATATAATCGACAAAGAGAATCACTACATATTTTCTTCGAGAAAGCATGCGGGTAAAGAAAAAAAAAATCACCTGAAGGTAGGGAGGCTCCAAAACAAGGAATTCACATGTCGTGCCAATAGTGCTTTGCAGAGACAAAAAAGCAACATAAAACACCATCAAAAATTTGCAAAACTCTAAGAGAATGGTGGGTATTTAATAGTCCTTGCCAATATCGGGAAGGCAAAATAAAAATATAAGGAGACAACAAAATGTAAGACCTGAAAAAACTTGAATATTAATACTTTGAAAGAGAGCTATATCGGGATTCAGGGAACATGGACAAAACAGATTTGCCGAATATGACAACTTCATATAGATAGTAGATAACTTTTCACTCTCGGAAAACTGGAAATGAGCTATAACTATAGGAATGAAAACTAAACTTCCGTGATTATGTCATGGACACTGAAGTAAACATATTTCAATAGACTTTTAGAAGCCGCGAGTCAAACCAACATGCGTTTGAAAAATACCATGTGAAGAGAATCTTACAGATTATGCAATATGACCAACTTGATAGCGTTGATGTGGAGAAAGGCCCTCTGAATTTCCTAATGAGCTTCTTGTTGTCCCAAGCTGAAAGAGCATTGAGAAATGGACTATGGAGTAGAACACTGAAGTAGGCATCAATGCATAAGGAAGTCACAAAAGCGAATCCCATTTTGTATTGGAAACCTGCAAGAGATGTGTACAGTTTTTTAAACATTTCTAAGGATGTGCAATCTTTTATGTGTATTCTCAGATTATTCAGTGCCAAAAATTACATAGTTTATCATATATTCAGAAAGTTCTTTCACATTCTCGGGTATCCATTTGCTTCTCTTGTGATAATCGATGACCGGATCAGTAACTAACAACAAAAAAAAGAGTGGCAGGAACATGATTCGAGTTTCCCAGAACTTCTCAAATACAAGGCGACATAAATTATCATGTATCAAATTAATATTTACCAAAGGGGTTTATTTACTACTCCGTCCACTCTAAATTATATACACTCGAGGATTCTTAATATATTGAAACATGTATGCAGGCATGACGCATGTATTAAAACTGAAAACAAGCAAATGTTCCCTAATATTTTGTATAAAAGCTGAAAACAAGCAAATGTTGCGGCATGGACAGCAGGTTTATTGGTCCATCTACACTATAAACCGCAAAAAGGCTCAAATGACATGCAAAATAAAGAAAAGACCTGCAGTTTGGCATTCGTAACACAGAGGTGGCTAATGGTCTTTCAAAAAATTCCCACAACTGTTTGCTGCACCTACTGATCAACATGCACTAATTTCCATGTATAATATCTCATCTGTTTTATAGTCAATAGTCAGCATGCTAAACTTTCATGACCTGAGATGCCCACCATTCAGATGACAGTAATCTGATCAAAACAGTTGAGCACTGGACTTCTTTGACTATGCATCTTCCGCAGTAGTGGTCAAAAATATTATGAGGTTGAGGAACAAACGGAAATGAAAGGAACAAAATTGCCTCTTCAGAGATGCCTTCGTGGCTGGCCTGTAGCAAGCAGCCAATCAGAAACTCAGGACCAAAAATTACTGAAGATAGATATTCAAAATCAATAAGTTGCATTGTTTTGCTGAAGTATCGGTTGATTTTTCTGACCACTTAGATTAGGCCAAAGACATATATTTTCAGGAATTTATTTAAATTTACAGACCGAATGCAATACAGCCTCCATTACTTGGAAACTAAAGGAAACATTTAATCAATTATTATTTCTGAAAATGTTGAGTCTCAACTGACCAGAACGCGGTGCCGTGTAGATCCTTGGCGTTCAGCTCCTGAAACGACCTCTAGTGGCTGTAGTTCTGCATGTGGAACCAAACAAAGTCAGTTAAGCAATGCATACTAAAATGCCTGGGAAACTTTCCCCCAGGTGCACGTGCAGGCAATATATGTAACACTCGATTTTTTCTCCTGCTTTACTGCAGTGTCTTGGTCCACTGAAATGTGGCGGCAAGCAATATATATATATATAAAAAGCATGGAACATCATCAATCATGTATACAGACCTTGAGGGCCACTGAACTGTCAACAGATATATCAGCTCTCTTGTAACAAAAACTTCATGCTATCCTTCCCAATTTACAATAGCTCTGCTTTGACTCAAAACTTGAAGACACTTGGCCGCCTCATGCCGCCCATACTCATTTTCACTGATATTAATGTACTGAATAGAAAAGTTAGTACACCTCAATCAAACTTATTTATATTGATTTGTATTAGCTTTAGCACAACGGTTGGTCCCTTTTAAAATCACTCTGAAGATTATATACTCTAATGAAATTTGGTATTGACATCCTAATCTTGGTCTAAGCCACAGTATAGGGGCACTTAATTGCAAGAGTTAAATGGCAACTCACAGAGGTAGAAGACTCACCAGGGTGTCTATTGCTTTGTTAGAGTAAATTACCACCAAATGAATTGCTGATGGTGTTCGTAGGGGGAAAAAATTTGCTGCTGCAGCTGCCAAAAAAAAAATACAAACTGATGAGTTCAAAATATGGGTATATACTAAGCAAGTATCAGATATTACCAATCCCAACCAGGAAGGCCATTAGTGTAGTCGAAGCCATACCTGCTACTGACTCTTGCCCCTTCCACTGCAGGCTGCGAGGCCATTGCTGCCAGCCGGGCTGCCGCCGTCATGTCAAACAAGAAAACCACATCACCGAAGCACAATAATTTGTTCAATAGGAAGAAGATGCAGAGCAGAACAAGGAGGACGATGGTGTGATAACTGACCTGAGCGAGATTAACCCTAGCTGCCAGCTAGATCGACGGATCCGTCCACGGATGGGTCACCGGAGCAGCTCCCATGGGCTGCGAAACAGAGGGATGGGAGCCGGGGAGAGACGACGCCACGGCGCCGCCGCACTGGGGCCATTGGGAGGCCGTGCTTGGGGGCCGCTGCGTCACCACGGGGTGCCGGGAAGCACCATTGCCTCGCAGTATAAACAAGATCCATTGGTGTGAGATTTAGCATCAAAATGCGTACATGCTGATTCAAATATGTGTGGGCTGAATAAAATACTTTTGTATCTGTCGACGCTACAAATAACATTAGTTGAGGGTGCACACACACACCTGAAACTCATATTAACCGGGCATGCCCCGCCAAGTGCACCAAATCAAGTACCTACAATAAACAAATTGAGCCCCAGTGAATGAACAAAGGAGTACATCATATAGTACAAAATATCTCATCATACACTATGGATCGTCACTTGATCATGTTCTAGGAGCATCTGAGCATATACATGGAAAACTACGGAATGGACAAAAGTACAAGAAACTCATCAACTTATATCTTTCCTCACAAGAACTGATTGTTCAGTACCTCAACAGAACTAATCAGCAGCTCATATCTTTTCTCATCACATTCTAAGATAAACTTGCCATATTTTTTTTTCATCAAATCTCTATCAAATCGAACTTGTCTACCGATTCCACATAAACAAAATTATAGGTCAAATAAAAACCAATACACATGGCATAGAGATAGGTGAAAGAGGCATGGAGACCTGTTACCGTGAAAGGTTGAGCAACAATGGCGGAGATCGGTGAGGGGTGCGCCGTGCCACCACACCACCACGCTGGAGAGCCGGGTGCGCTCGCCGCGCCTGCATCCGCCGCCGGGCGTGGCGGCCGCCGCCGCATGTACATTACCTAGGATTAGGGTTTCCGCCCGGCCGACGTCGCCCGACGGGGCGGCGGAGGTCCGCCAGCACGCCACGCCGCGAAGGAGGAGCAGGTTGGCCATGGCCGTGGACCGGCCCTTGCCGGTGGCCTCCACGCCGGCGCCGCCCCCACACCCGCGGGCAGCGGCGGGGCCCCGCCCTAGCCGGTCCGCGCCATGGGCGCCCCTCACTCTGCGCCTGTCGGGAGAGAGAGCGAGAGAGAGCGCTGGAACGGAGAGAGGAAGGAGAGGGTAGAGGAAGAGGAAGCGGAGGCACGGGGCGGAGCGCGCGCGCGGCGGCGGCGCCTGGAGCTGCGGAAGGAGCACGGGAAGAGGTGGAGGCGTGAGGTTTTTGTTTGTTTTTTTTTTTTTTTTTTTTTTTTTTTTTTTTTTTACTCGAGAGGAGATGGGTGAACGGGTATATATTTGGCGAGGAGCACAGTAGCAGGAAGCAGATCCGAGCGTCCAAGCAAAGATCAGACGGTCAAAAAAAATTTTACTGCCGTGGACATCCTGGCCGTGCGTTTGCTCCACAGCAAATCTACTCTTTAAATATAGATTAATTTTATTTTATCTTTTAGGAGGTCTGTAGATCTTACCTTGTAGTGTACAGGTAGCTTCTCACTATTTGTTTATTGGTTATGAGTTCAAAATTTTCTTAGATCTTTCTTGGAGGTGCATAACCTTGTAGCGTACAAGTAGCTTCTCACTATTTGCTCTCAGTGACTGTAAATGTAGCTTCTTTTTAGTGGCCAGCTTATATCCATTATCTGTCTACTTATGTGTGGAATTGAGTAACTGAATAATTGGTCTACTGTTTGGATTAATACTTTAGTGAAACATGGTTTTGTGATTTGGGTTAAAACTTCATGTAGATGTCCCTTTGAATCCATTGCCTCTTATAATCAGATAATTGACAACTCGACTACCACTTCAATTTATTTCAACATCATTTGAATCATAATCCTTGCTTGAAGTATTATCTGAAGTTTCATTTTCCTTGCAGATTAAAGGAATGCTATTGGAGCGGAATATACACGCTGCTGATGAAAAACGTGACCTTGGTCAGTCGGTCAGAGCAGCATGTCCGTTTTCTCAAACCATACTGCACAAGGTGACAATATATTTCGTCCAAAATATGATCAACCTTGTAAGGTGGCCCTTCGACTGTCAAGAGAAAATATGGCTGACGTTGTATAGTATATAATCTTCTAACTTGAAGCGAGCTGCCAGGACTGCTGAAATTATAGTGAAAGCTTGTGATGCATAAAATGTGATTTCTTTCTATTATTATTTGTTTTTTAAAAATAGAATACCTGCATTCTGTTAGGTCCCTTTTCAGTCTCCACTACAATGTCTCATGTGGTGCTACCTTGTGGGGTTATGAATTATGATGACTGAATTCTATGAATTTGATGACTGAATGTTTTTTTTAATTTGAATTTGATCTAGAAAAAAATTGCTTGAAAATGCCTCATTTTGTGAACCAGTTCTTGGCCAAAGTTTTCAAAACCTTGATTTTATCAAGCTATTATATATTTTTATTGAAAACAAGAATGGACCAAAAAATTCAAAATCCTGACTGTGTTGCTTTTCTATGTAGGAGCATAATCCCAGACCTTAAAAAGTTTGGGAAACCTCCAGTAACTGGAGCCCGACTCAAGAAGCAAGGTTTAATCCTCTTCATATTCCACAAGAATTGAGACAGTGAGTTAAATCTAGGCTATGAGAATACCAATGCAGCTGATATCCATGAGGACCATGCAAACCAGCTATCGCTCGGTAGATTCTTCAACAGGCCCTCCAACCCTGGGGTCTACCAGAGCATCTCCCTGTGGGCGACAGTGTCTTCTCGCTGGACACATGGGTCAATGACAGTGTGACTTGATCTTTAATAAATTTGAAGGCTGATCTTGATGTATTCAGATTATGAGGAATCTTTTGGTCTCATTGTGTCACTTCTCATGTTTTGTACACGCTATATTATTTGATCCATGTTGGTAGGATAATTTGGGAGCCTAGGCTGGGGGCTTAAATCATTTCCTATGTTGTATCATTCGAAGCACTTCGCTTACTCTCAGTCAAAAGTAATTGTTATTTCTTACCAACTACCATACACGGTGCTTAAGGACATAGTAAGAATGTAAATTAGATGGTTAATGTGAGAAATAACTTTATTATGTCTTCTTATGCAAATCTGCTTTCCAGATTGTATAAATGCTCGAGTAAAATTGTGTAAAAGTTAAACTATGGAAAAATAATTCGTCATTTGGTTGTTTTCATGTGCTTTCGTAAAATAAAACCGTGACGTTAGCACGAGCACTATACTAGTTTCGAAAAAAAGGCCAGCCCATAGACTCACAATCCTAATCCGGGCCGTTGGTCGGTCTGCCCGCCGCCCCTAGCACGAGGCCGAGGCTGCTGGGCTAAGCTGGCCCATGCACAGTGCAATCGCGTCACAACAATCAGCTCAGCTGCCCCTGACTCTCTTGTGCACTTTGCAGAGCCAGTGCTACTACCAGTAAAAGTAAAAGATGGTTAATTGGATAAACAATCTGGAGTGAAGTTGCCGTTACAGCAAAGGTAATAAAAAAGAAATGGGTACAACGTGTATGTTACTTTTATGGCCGCCACAAGTGCGATCCAAGACGATTAACCAAGTGCGTGGCTACGCTAATCCCCACAGCAAAGACACATACAGTGGGGAGGCAGTTTTGTTCAATAGCTTTGGCACATGTGTTGCCTCTGTCAAATAAAGATGCAGTATTGTTGGCCGGATCAAGACGTGTGTTCTTCAGGATATTGAGGAACCACGACCCTCAGCATGTAGATTGTATTATTGTAGACTTCATCACTTGACAAGATGTATGTATACACAGGATAAAATTAATACAACATGTACGTACAGTAAGTTATTTTAATTCCTCTTTTGCAAGAGGGAGGGGTAAAACAGATCCAGCTCTGACAGAAAGATACCCCCCTTGTATCCCTTTAATTATTTTTTTCTGTAATCACTGTGATGATACTCCTATTATACTTCAAATCTACAGGTATTATCCACGAAAGCAGCCATTCTACATGTTCTTTGTATCTCCCAGATCGGATACCCTATTTGTCATGCTCTCAGTCTCAACTAGCTGAGCTTTCCTTGGTTCCTTCCCAT
Organism: Hyparrhenia diplandra; assembly: GCA_015847255.1. Classification (NCBI taxonomy): domain Eukaryota; kingdom Viridiplantae; phylum Streptophyta; class Magnoliopsida; order Poales; family Poaceae; genus Hyparrhenia; species Hyparrhenia diplandra. The sequence continues at coordinate 31,244 of JADLZK010001168.1, read as the reverse complement.
ACCGAGATCATGGCGCTTTGGACATCTCCTTTGTCTGCATTTATTTATGAACTCTTGTTGCCATCTTGCCTGCGATTGCGAGTGGCAGCGACGAGGAAAAAGTGCAAGTTAACGGCCACCCATTCCTCCGGGATTCCGGTGCACAGGCTTTATTTTCCCACGCATCCAGTAACTTGGCAGCAGTTTCAGGAAGCTGCTGCTCTCATACAACATACACCCTCGCCATCCAAACCGCAGTCCTTGGCTGTGCATCCCTGTGTGTCTACCATGGCTTCTTCTCCAGGCAGAGCCATGTTCTTCCTTGGGCTAGCCCTGGTGCTACTAGGAGACCTTCGCTGCTGCTCTTGTTCTCAGGTTTGTTTCGGTACAATCAGTACTCTAACTACTCCAATGCACTCCACTGCTTTGTTGGATTATCTCCACTGTAATTAACTCTTCTGCACTTCATGAGCTGCCACTTCTTTCTTGAGGTCTACCAGCATTGTAAACCTTACCAAATGGATGGCAAACTTCAGGTGTATGTGGTTTACATGGGGAAAGGGTTGCAGGGCGACAGTTATCGTCAACAAGACATCTTGAGGCTTCACCACCAGATGCTGACTGCTGTTCACGATGGAAGGTCCATAGCAAATTCGTTTTCATTCCTTAGCTTACCCCCTCTAGCTACCAGTGCTGTTCCATACAGTATCTTGAGTGGATGCCTCCTCTTCACAGCTCGGAGAAGGCGCAGGCATCACACGTCTACACTTACAGTAGCGGTTTCCAAGGATTCGCTGCCAAACTAAACAAAAGGCAAGCCATGGAATTAGCCGGTAATTTCACAACACATGGTTTCTAGAGTATGTTATATGTATGTAGCACACTGAACAGAAGGCAAGACATGAAATGAGTCCAACTGTGACGGCAGTGATGCCAAAAGGCTAACTCTGATGTGCGTTTCTTCAGAGATGCCTGGTGTCGTCTCGGTGTTCCCAAACACAAAGCGGAGATTGTGCACCACCCATTCTTGGGATTTCATGGGCTTGTCCATCAATGCAGAGGGTGAGGTCCCTGGATTGTCCACCAACAACCAGGAGAACGTCATAGTTGGATTCATTGACACAGGTGAGTAGAATTGCAATAGCATACTCAGTTCATCAAATTGTACTGGCATCATTCAGTCAGTGTGAATATTTGTTATGCTCTTTCCATCAATAATTCCAGTTGTACAAACTTCCAAGACATGTCAGCGTTGCAACTGGCAGTATGCACCTTTTCTTTCCACATGATCTTTGTGTTGTCAGGTTTAACTTACGCATCAATTGATTGTTTGGCCATAAAGTTAGAAACGAAAAGGATGGCATCAGATAGATAGAAACCTGTCCATCAAAATCAAGAAATTCTATTAACTGTTTACCTTCACAGGAATTTGGCCAGAATCCCCTAGTTTCAGTGATCATGGGATGCCTCCGGTTCCTAAGAGATGGAGAGGGCAATGCCAAAGCGGAGAGGCAAATTCACCGTCAAATTTCACCTGTAACAGGTACATACTTTAAAATTAACCCACAGTATCCAGTATTGATTTTATAGAAAGTCACCCATTCACCCAAATGCAATAGGAAGATAATAGGAGGTAGATATTACCTCAATGGATACCAAACAGAAGAGAGTGGTACAAGTAAAAATGCCATCAAATTCATATCTCCAAGAGATAGCTCAGGGCATGGCAGCCATACTGCATCAATAGCAGCGGGAAGATTTGTGAGAAACATGAACTATGGAGGTTTGGGCACTGGAGGAGGTCGGGGAGGAGCCCCCATGGCAAGGATTGCAGCCTATAAGGCCTGCTGGGATTCTGGCTGCTATGATGTTGACATTCTAGCAGCATTTGATGATGCCATCAGAGATGGCGTCGACATTATATCTGTGTCTCTAGGTCCAGACTACCCTCAGGGTGACTATCTGAGTGATGCCATATCCATCGGGTCATTCCATGCGACAAACAATGGAATACTGGTCGTTTCTTCAGCAGGCAATGCCGGGAAACAAGGCTCAGCAACTAACCTTGCGCCATGGATGCTCACAGTAGCTGCAGGAACAACTGATAGATCATTTTCTTCATATATCAGGCTAGCAAATGGTAGCTTCATAATGGTAATTTTCATTCTTAGAAATGACACATTCAGTCTTTATTACTTATGCAGTCTTAAGAATACTTTTGAATATTGCGCCTTTCATGAAGGGTGAGAGCTTGAGTACATACCATATGAAAAGTTCTGTTGGAACTATTTCAGCTTCAGAAGTCAATGCAGGCTATTTCACCCCTTTATCAATCCAGGTAAACAAACACCTATCTCGAACGACAATCATGATTTCAATTATCAACCAACTGAATTTCTTGTGGGCTTGTTGTTAGCTTGTGTCTGGATAGCTCTTTAAATAGGACCAAGGCCAAGGGAAAGATTCTTATTTGCCGCCGAATGAGGGCTCCTCTGAATCACGTTTATCAACGAGTATGGTCGTAAAAGAAGCTGGTGCAGTTGGGATGATTCTCATTGATGAGATGGAAGATCATGTTGCTAACCACTTTGCTGTTCCTGGAGTCACTGTTGGGAAAGCCATTGGCGACAAAATTATTTCTTATGTCAAAAGTACAAGGTTGTCTAAACTTACTATAGGAAGTGCATTTTATGGGCATGCCAATCTTTTAACTAAAGTTAATTCTACAGGCATGCCAGTACAATGATCTTGCCAGCAAAGACGATCTTAGGGTTGCGAGATGCCCCACGGGTAGCGGCATTCTCTTCAAGAGGCCCAAGTTCATTGACTCCTGAGATTCTCAAGGTAACCATCACTAAACTGCTGGGAAAGACTAATATAGGTGATAAATTGATTGACATCCTCCTAAGTTTCTTAAACATGCGCGCATTTCTGTAGCCAGACGTCGCTGCTCCTGGGCTGAACATCTTGGCGGCATGGTCTCCTGCTAAGAATGATATGCACTTCAACATTCTGTCTGGGACTTCCATGGCATGTCCCCATGTTACAGGAATAGCAGCTCTTGTGAAAAGTGTATATCCATCATGGTCTCCTTCAGCCATCAAATCAGCAATCATGACAACAGGTACTACTGGGTAACCTGAAATCTCTGAAGATAAACTAGCGTTGCAACCAATCTCATGAATCCTGTTTGCAGCAACTGTACTGAACACTAAAAGGAAAACTATAGCAAGGGACCCTAATGGGAGGACTGCGGCAACACCATTCGACTTTGGCTCGGGTTTTATAGATCCCATCAAAGCTCTCAACCCAGGGATCATCTTTGATGCACAACCTGAAGACTACAAGTCATTCTTATGTGCTATAACCCACGATGACAGCTCCTTGCATCTAATTACCGGAGACAACAGTAGCTGCACCCACAGAGCCTCCTCTTCTGCCACTGCTCTGAACTACCCATCAATCACCATTCCATATCTGAAGCAGAGCTATTCAGTCATGCGAACTATGACCAACGTGGGTAATCCAAGGAGTACATACCATGCCGTGGTGTCAGCTCCGCGAGGCATCCGCGTGAGAGTGACACCAGAGGTTATAAATTTCGAGACCTATGGTGCAAAGAGGACGTTCACGGTTAGCCTACATGTGGATGTGCCTCCTCGAGGTTATGTTTTTGGCTCTTTATCATGGCATGGAAATGGAACAGATGCTCGCCTGACGATGCCGTTGGTCGTCAAAGTAGAGACTTCTGACAAGGCCTGATCGAGTTGATCCCATGGAAAGATGCTTGAAAGAGGTTGCTACAATGCTAGATTAGACTACGGATGTAGTGTAAAGTGGTAGAACTGAATAGTTGAGAAGCTAACCACAATCAATTTGTTATACTATCATATTGGTATTTGATTTGTAAATGTCTTTGCTAGAATGCAACCACTCCCAGAACAAGATCCTTTTTTCCCCTGATGATTGTTGTAAAATTAGTTCGTGCCTAAATCCAAATCATAAGAATGCAGGAGTTGCTGGATTTAAAGTTCAGCTAACGAAGGCCCGAGGCTTTCTTTACCCACCAGGACTCTGCTCCTTGTAATGATCACGGATCCGGCAGATCCGAACAGATTCCTAGTACTGAAACTTGTTCGCCCCGATGGAGGAATTCCCCATGAGCTGAGCTGAGCTGATCCCACCCGTGTGGCAGTTGAATGGTCGTGAAATTAGGGAGAGAAATGAAGAGATGGCCAGAGCTCGGGTCTCACCTTTGTCCTGTCTCCTCGCTGGTTCGCAATGGCGCCGTCGTCAGAGGTCGCCGATATCCGCCTGTCGAGAGAGAGAGAGACAGAGAGAGAGAGAGAGAGAGAGTTGTAGAGGCGAACCACGGCCAAGCCCGGGGGACCTCCATGGTTGCCGCATTGGTGGTGTCTGGTTATCAGACTGAAACGACAGCGTGTGCTTTCTCTCATTCATTTATCAGGCTGTGTGGGGGATGCCACGAGGCACCGCCCGATGGTGGCGGAGGCGGACGCGGGGGAGACGGGTGGCGGAGGAGCCGATGGACGCGGAGGTAACAGAGGGGAGTGAGAGTGGGGAAGGAGAGGCGGAGTGTACCCTGTGATGGGCGTGCGGCGGCGCGGGATTCACGGGGAGGGTTCTAACTTGGGGTTGGCGCGAAGATGGGGGGGGGAGCTTGGTTGGTTGGTTGCGCAGTGGACCGCGGCGTAGAGGCGGAGGCGCATCGGACGGATGGACGCTGGAGGGCTCGGCTTCCTCGTCGCGGGCTCACGGCGCGAGTTCGTCGTCCTCAACGTCGACGACTTCTCCAAGGTAAGCCGCCGGACGTCGAGCTGACGACCTGTTCCTCCCCTTTTTTCCAGCCTATATGCGGATTGCTGGGGCCAATATAGGATAAGAATTTTGAATTACTTTTATGTACACGAAAAATATAAACTAAGCTTCGATTCGCTCTGTGGATATTTTTATCTTCTTTGGTGATGTTAGATTTGGCATACTATTTCCTGTTTTTTTTTCCCTCGACGGTGAATTTTGGTGTTATTTTTAGTTTGGAGGGTTTAGTTGTTTGTACTATTGTTGGAGAAGAAATGTTAGAGGGTGAAAGAAATGGAGAAGCATTTTTTTCTTTTTTGACATCAAGAAATGGAGAAGCAAGAGCCTACACACTAACATGCCAAAGTAACAAAATGATATTAAAGCAAATGGCTAACAAATCACATTTTGTTATCAAACTTTCCTTGAGCTCTCACTGTTGCTTCTATTTATGTTGGCATCACATTGCAGCAAGGATCTTCACAGGGCTGTCCAGACTATATTTGTCAGATATGCGGAGATGACATTGACATACTCCAGGAAGAAAATGAGTATTTCGTCGCATGTCATGATTGCGCTTTCCCTGTTTGCCGCACTTGTTATGAGTACGAGCGTCAGGAGGGCACACAAGTGTGCCCTAGGTGCAAGACCCGGTACAAACGCCACAAAGGTATGACTTTTGCTCCTTGAGCTTGTACCAGTTTTTCAGCTTTGTTTGAGGCAAAGTTTTCCAGCTTTGTTGTATACAAAATGAGAGATTAAAGAGTATTTCATCTGTTAGGTAGTCCTCGAGTCCATGGGGATGAGGAAGAAGAAGGTTCTGATGACATTGAGAGTGAGTTTGCTTCCAGTATAGCTGGGAGATCAAATATACATCCATACCGTGTCTCTGTGGCAGAAAGCTCCATCAACTCATGGGATATTGATAGTGTCGGATCACCAACAAAGGAACAAGTGTCCATTTCTATGAAGAGGTAATGAACTTTGAAATTCCAATCTATCCGCCACTCATTCTAGTAGTGCTTTGGTGATAAGGTCAAATGTTTGCTTTTTGCAAAGATGTTGGAACTCCAACAAATCATCATGCTCTTGTTGTTCACCCCAACACCGGAGAAATTATCCGATACAATCCCTGTAAGTTTCCCATTCAAATAGTCTTTATTTTTCTTGTGCTACTTTGCATCGGTAGCTTACCGCTGGTTTTGCCGTTGTTTTAGTGCAAACGAGACCAATAAATCCCAATAGAGACCTCGCATTGTATGGCTATGGATCTGTTGCCTGGAAGAACAGAGTTGAGTGGAAAAGAAAACAACAGCATAAAATGCAAAAGGTCTCATCCGATGGTGAAGGATCTGATTTAAATGAGTTTGACAGTGATCGTGATATTCCCAGGTGAGCGCATTATATTGTATGAGTAGTATCAGCAAATGCAAAAGAATGCCTTGTGCAATTGATTGTGCAAAAAATGTTGTGCTAGTTTTCTCAATAAATTCTCTGCTTTGGGCATTGTAAGGGCATAATTTGCCTAACTGAAGTAAGCATAGTTATATCTTGTCACTGTTGGTAGTTGCCCTCTTAATGAAACATATGCAATCAAGCATGTTCGTGAAAAACAACTATTGGTAGTCATCATGCTTTTACCTAGAGGAAATTTTATAATTAAGAATCATTTTGGTGCCTTTTGCCAGACCTTCTAGAATCAATAGAAATGTTGTCTTTTGAAATGTTTTCTTCTATCCTGCATCTTTTGGTTTGTATAAGGCAAGCACTTGCTTTCTCATTGACAAGTGTCTAATACACTCTAGGTGCTTGCTTGAAAGCAAGCAAAGAACTATCAAGGAAGTTACCTATTCCATCTAGCAAAATAAACCCTTACAGGATTGTAATCAGTTTGCGGCTAGCCATTCTTGCCTTATTTTTCCACTATCGGATTCTGAATCCTGTACATGATGCTCACTGGTTGTGGTTGACTTCAGTTATTTGTGAAATTTGGTTCGCCTTTTCATGGATTTTAGACCAGTTTCCCAAGTGGCACCCAATACAGAGAGAAACATACTTGGATCGATTATCATTAAGGTAAACTATCTACCTAAACTAAATATGGGCATAGGACCCCATTTTTGTATAATTTGTGAAAGTTTGCCCCCTTTAGGTATGAGAAGGAAGGAAAACCACCAGAACTGGCTCGAATCGACGTATTTGTCAGTACAGTTGATCCAATGAAGGAACCTCCTTTAATTACTGCAAACACAGCTTTTTTGTCCATACCGGGCCGTGGATTATCCTGTTGACAAAGTTTGCTGCTATGTGTCGGATGATGGTGCTGCAATGCTTACTTTTGAAGCACTTACGTAAAACATGTCTATTTGCACGAAAATGGGTGCCCTTCTGTAAGAAGCACAAAATCGAGCCTCGGGCTCCTGAATGGTATTTTGCTCAGAAAATTGACTATCTAAGAGAAAAGGTTCACCCCGAGTTTGTTCGAGAACGACGTGCAATGAAGGTTAGTTTATATGAAAGACTAGGGAAGTAGACTATTTGGACTCGTTTAATAGGCTTTTTGTTTGTTGATGACTCACTAGACCTTTGCCAAACCGAAATCGAACTTAACCTCATCCACAAAGATCGGTAAGGCCGTACGTTAGTAATGAGGGGAAATGAGATTTGCAAGAGTAAGAGCATTAAATGATGCAATTTTACTTTTAAATTCTCTGTTAATATCTTTACAAGAATGCTTGTATGCCTAAGTGCCTGTTTACGGATTGCTTTTGCATTCTGACCCCAGCTTGGTTTTATACACACTATACTTGTTGATGTGTGTTTGCAGCTAATTAGACTATTTTTAACCTTCATTACAGAGAGAATATGAAGAATTTAAGGTCCGTATAAATGCAGTAGTTGCTAATTCACACAAAGTTCCTGAGGGAGGATGGTCCCTACCAGAAGGAGGTCCATGGCATGGAAATAATGTTCGAGACCATGCCGGGATGGTCCAGGTTGGGTGCTTTACTTGTCTCGAAAAGCCAGTTTTTTAATACTGTGCTTACTTTTTTTATTGCTTGATGCACTTTGTTATGCTTTTTATTTGTCAAACTTTGTTGAGCCCTGAATTTCCATAGAAAAAGTAATATGCAAAATGTGATCCATGCTGTTTTGTTTTGTAATTTTGAATTGGTCTTCTTACATATGTTGTGATTTCACCAGGTCATCACTGGCCATGATTGTGTCATGGATGATGCTGGAAATAAGCTGCCTTGGTTGGTCTATGTTTCACGAGAGAAAAGGCCTGGATATGATGATCATAAAAAGGCTGGTGCCTTGAATGCATTGGTAATCTATCCATGTCTTTTCTTTAAGCAAGACCACTCATATGAAGCTGTTTCATCAGTCACTTCCTACAAGTAACCATCTATATTTTTTTTAGCTGCGAACTTCAGCAATTCTCTCCAACGCACCTTTTGTCCTGAATGTGGATTGTGACCACTATATGAACAATAGCAAAGCACTACGGGAGGCAATGTGTTTTCTGATGGACCCAGTATTGGGAGAGAAGATTTGCTATGTTCAATTTCCGCAGAGATTTGATGGCATTGATCAACATGACAGATATTCAAACCACAATGTTGTATGTTTTGATGTATGTATATGTATGGCATGAATTGATTCTAACTTATCCAAAAGACAAGATAGTATTCTGAACATCTGCATTATCTACTTTCCTGTACAGATTAACATGAAAGGCCTTGATGGGATCCAAGGACCAATATATGTTGGGACTGGTTGTGTTTTCAGAAGGCATGCTTTGTATGGATATGATGCTCCAACTGCAACAAAACCTCCTAGCAAGACATGTAACTGCTGGCCGAAGTCATGTTGCTTGTGTTGTGGATCGAAAAGAAAATGTTCCAAAGGTAAGAAAAAGCAAGAAAACCAAAAGAAAGTGAAATGCAGGGATGCGTCCAAGAAAGTGCATGCTCTCGAAGTGGCTGGTGAGTTTGTTTCTGTTGCTCTTATTCTTCTTTTTATGTTCTCCAAAGTACTTATGGAGCCGGATCCACATATGTCAAAACAAATAGGAAGAGAAACTGCACCCCCTGTGCCTCAAGAAAAGTTTGAGAAGAGATTTGGGCAGTCAGATGCATTTTTGGCTTCGACATTGCAAGATAATGGTGAAGGGTATCGCTTTGACATGCTCAAAAGCCTTGAGGATTGCATCCATGTGCTAAGTTGCGGGTACGAGAATAAGACACAATGGGGGAAAGAGGTAACTTTGCCCCATCCTATCTTTGTTTTTCCTTTTTCAATGTAGTTTCCAGATCATACTCTTGAAATTGTGTTTCTGCCCTTGAAATAAAACAAAAATTGCAACCTAGCATCCAAGAATCCTTTTAGCTAACTCAATGTAAATATCTAGGTTGGATGGATTTATGGATCTGTCACTGAGGATATCCTTACGGGCTTCAAGATGCACTGCCATGGTTGGCGATCTGTTTACTGCATGCCCAAGAGACCAGCATTCAAGGGATCTGCTCCTATCAATCTCACTGATCGGCTCCATCAAGTTTTAAGATGGGCACTTGGCTCTATGGAGATCTTTCTTAGCAAGCACTGTCCAATATGGTATGGGTATCGATGTGGTCTGAAACCATTGGAGAGATTGTCATATATCAACTCTGTCATCTATCCATGGACATCAATTCCGCTGCTAATTTACTGTGCCTTGCCAGCATTTTGCCTATTATCAGGGAAATTTGTGGTGCCTGAGGTACGGCACGAAACAATAATATCGCCCTATTCTACTCTGCTTTTAGGGTTTTATTTATAGATTATAGATGATGATATCTATTTCTTCTTTCCTTTTTACAGATGAATATCTATTCGAGCATATTGTTCATAGCTCTATTTGTCTCCATAGCAGCTACCAGCATCCTTGAGATGCAGTGGGGAGGAGTCAGGATCGATGATTGGTGGAGAAATGAGCAGTTTTGGGTTATTGGCGGTGTCTCCTCACACCTCTTTGCGCTGTGCCAAGGGCTTCTTAAGGTTCTTTGTGGTGTGAATACTAAGTTCAGGGTGACTCTGAAGGGAGGCGGTGACACGGATGAGTTCTCAGAGCTGTATGAGTTCAAGTGGACCTGGCTATTGGTCCCTCCGATGACACTGCTCTTGCTGAATGTTGTCGGAGTCTTGGCCGGTGTTTCCAAGGCAATAACGGATGGATACGAAGCCTGGGGCCCACTGCTTGGCAAGCTGTTCTTCTCGTTCTGGGTTATCCTCCATCTCCACCCGTTCCTCAAGGGCGTGATTGGCAGGCACAACAGGGTGCCAACCATTGTTGTTGTATTGTCAGTGCTACTAGCTTCCATATTCTCTCTTTTGTGGGTCCGTGTAAGTCCGTTCGCCACCAAGTTTGATGGCCCTGTTCTAGAGGTCTGTGGTTTGGAATGTGAATGAGGTAGGAGAAGATACAGTATAGGAAATAGATTTTCAATTTTCGCGGTGCTAGAGTAGTGAGAGAGGGTTCTATTCTTTCATTAGTTATTCAAACTTTTCTATATTCTTTGGTGATCACTGATTAGCATAGGTTTTAGTGAAGTAATGTTTTAGGAAAATATGTGTTTATGAACAGGAGGAAAATAGAAAAAGGGATAGTGCTACTGTTGTAGATATTGACACAGGCACAATAGACTGATACTTGGTCCATTTCACCGTGTACATCCGTTGAGAGAGCTGTGCTTTTTTCCTTGCACCGTTTCAAACTTTGAATGTGACCGTGCTTCTTCAGTCGAAATATGGGGGTACTTGGCAGCAATCCCAGAGTACATGAGGTCAAGAGTTTCAGGTAAATGCAAAAAATGCTCCTCGCTTTGTAAGTTTCAGCTTGGCCGTCTCTAGTTTATTTATGTTGCTGTTATGGTCTTCTCTTGCCAGTTTGCATATTGTGTTAGTCGACTATACTTGGCAGTTGGCACCTGTCGTGTGTTAATGGGAAAAAAAAAGTCAGAGACTGCTCACTAATTTGAGCAGACAATGGAAATCAGGATTTGTGTTCCAGGAACAGGAAGGACTGGTACTCTGAATTCTCATGGTATATTGCTAAGGCCAGTTATGCTCAATGGCGCGGCTCTCCATCACTGACAAACTGGGAAAATATAGAAACCACATACTAGGTGGAAATGTGTAAACTAATTGAAAAAAGGGGCTGTTTTAAAAATTCTGAAATTTGCCCCACCCATAGTGCGTACAAATATGTACTCGTATGCAAAAGTTAAGATGCAAGAACATGAACATCATAGGGCCACTATCAGGCTCCATGTTGTTTTTGGAGGCGACTTGGAGGGCAGGAGCTTTGTATCTATCGACCCGGTCTCTGCAGCCATTTGTGCTGGCTGGAAGCGTCAGTCACCCATCGAACCCATTCCTCCCTGCAGCCATTGACACAAACTCATCACCTAACCAATTACCACCCTTGCTGCATTCATGTACTAAGTACTAAAGGGGTGCATGAACCAAAACACTGTTTGATTTTCCCGGCCTTGCCACTGGTACGAGACTGGAGAGGAGTATACGTGTGCAGTGTGTGCTCTGTGCTGTGCTGTTAAAGTAAGCTAGCAGATCCGAATTTAAGCTGCACTCGACAAGTTTCTCCGTCCTCTGCACAGACGACAGCACAGTGATGAATCAAGACGAGCAGCTGGTACGTCACAGTGTTTGTGATCGGTTACTGAATCCTTGTGGACTTGTACTAAAAGATAGTGCAAGTACAAACAAACTCGACCCGATCCCTCATAACTTGCCGTCGTTCTGGTAGGCTTGCTCGCTCGATCAAGCAGCAGTAGAGGTACATACAGCTACCACGCGTAATGTTCATTAGTTGCCGTTAATGAGATGAAAATCAATGTAGGAGAACATCTCAGTACTGCCACCATCTTTGATTAGGGTCTTTTTAGGTGCTTGGATGGATGGAGTCCTGTCGTCCTTCAAGAAATTAAAAGAAGGTCGTCAAACTAGCTTTTTGTGAATAGGATTAAAGGGGAGTTGCCGTTCATAGATGTTGCTTTAGCTCGGATTGGATTAGAGCGGGTACTTGGATGGAGCTGTGGTGGCGACTTATGATGGGCGATTACAAGAGTTTTCGTTGGTGCCAAAGCAGATGAGGCGTCTCATCGGAAGATTGAGGCAGGACGCGGCTGTGAGCAAATGTGTATTCGTACCACGGGTGCACCATTACCTCCTTCTCAATCTCAGCTATAAATAGCCTTCCCAAAAAAAAAATGTCGGCTATAAATAGTGGGGGCAGCACTAGAATTTGTTGCAACTGTCCAAGCTAGGTACTGTATGACAGTTGTTGGCCAATCACATCCACCTCGACCACCTTCATTAGTAAGTACCGTAGATCATTAGTAGTAGTATATGTGTGCAATCTATCCTCGGATCAAACTTAGCTTTGCGAAAGTAGATCGTGCATGGTCATGGCGCCAAAGCACAACGTACGGGGCATTGTAGTATTGAGCAATTGCAAGAGGCGGAGGGGATGGATGGTAAAGACTAAAGAGGGAACTAGTATGTGTTAGAAAAAAGTATCAATGGAGAGTTAAGCACACATCCGTAGCATATATAGCACGTTGTCGTCAAAATCAAAGAGGACCAACCCATGCACGTACTCTTTTTCGCCGATAAATTAAAGGCACACTTTTTATTTCACTAATGCATGGACCAAAAAAACGACCAAAGCGTAGCAAAAGCAACTCAGCAAAAGTGACCATGCATGTGCCTTCGGCAATCTTTGGGGTTTTGGTCAATGCTATTGTTGCCAGCCACGCCACGGTGATGAGAGTTTTACACCAAAAGGCCGGCCGGGGAGCGTACGATTTGCCTGTTGCCGGTAAGACCGGCGGCGTCTAGCCGCCGGCAGCAACAGACGTGACAAACCAATCGGAGCACACGGCCGGCCGTATGGGGCGACGCACGCAACCACGCGATGGAGTCACTACACCCCGTCGGCACGCACTCGTTCGGCGCCCGGCACGACGCACGCACGGCACGGCTGGTTTCCACGTTTGGCCCGGCACCGGTTAGTCAGCACGCCACGCGTGGCCCGATTCGGGATGCGCAGCGCAGGGCACCTTCGATCCTGAGTCCTGACCGACAGACCAGCGTGGCGTACGAGTTGGGACGCCCCTCCCCGGCTTGCCTCACTCAGGGGCTGTTTAGTGGGTGAAATATTTTAGGTTTCGCTACCGTAACACTTTTCGTTTGTATTTAATAATTATTATCTTATTATGAACTAACTAGGTTCAAAAGATTCGTCTCGTACTTTTCAGCTAAACTATATAATTTGTTTTTTTTTGTTTGTCTATATTTAATGTCCTATACATGCGACAAGAGATTCGATGTGATAAACACTGTAGCACTTTTTGGGATGACTTTTCAGAAAGTGAACACTCCCTCAATGCAAGCTGTTGTGGCCTCTGAGCTAAGCTGGTGGACACAGTGGTGTCCGTTGCCCAGTTCGCGGCCGCGCTAGATATAGTGCCTTTGGCGTCATATCAGCGGCATCGTGGAGCCGAAAGCAGAGCAATTGGCTTTGGCGTCCTCGGCGATACACGGAGCGGCTTCCCTCTGGGTTTACAAGCAAAGTGACTCTACCACGGTTTTGTGTCTCTACGATAATGTTTGTCGTTCTTGGCTTCTAGTGTATAGGTTTATCATCTTCCAGCAAATACTCACACTACCAAGCGCTATACCAAGAATAATGCACAGTGTTCGTCATCTGCCAGCAAATCCTCACACTACCGAGCTAAGGTTGGGGCGCTATCAATCTGGCTGGCTCTTCCATTCTTGGGTTATATATAACCTTAAGGTCCACTGTGATGCTAAATGCATTTTAGCAATAGTGTATAGTGTTCATCATCTTTGGGTAAAAGTACATTATCCATATGCAAAACACTGGTGGAACCAGGGGGCATATGCCCCCCACCCCACCCAAAAAAATGTTTAATGTTTATTTATTCTGCGATGACTATCACCTCCATAATATAAGTTAATGCTGACAATAAATAACAATGCCCTATTAAACTTGCATTAAATTAAAATGCACCTTGGCTTATTTCTCCTTTCATTGCAAAGTGCATAATTATTTAGATATAAATATATCATAACTTTAATTGTCTATATTATCCATGTGTTTCTATGACTCAGTATTGACCTTTGTATATTTTTTTTGACTCATCATATCAACCTCTGTAACATTTTTTGTTGATGTGTCGAGGACCAAACCCCCCCGGTCAGGAGCTTGACGAACCTGCTCTTGTTTTTGGCCTTAAAGGCGAGCCACATGAGAACACCACCAGTGGCGATGCCAGCGAGGTAGGAGCCCACCGTTGCGGGCGGTCAAGCTACCGGCGCTGAGCTTGAGCACCACATTCCCCATGGGGGGAGGGGGTCGCGGGGCGGCGGCGGGAGAGGGGTCGCCGGGCGGGGGGGGGAGGGGGATGAGGTCATGGAGCAAGGATGGCAGCCCAGTGGGGAAAGGGACAATAATCTGCCCAAGATTCTAGTTCATGAAATAATTAGTTGTACCATAAACCATTCCATATTTTAATTAAAATAAGTTTTATTTCTAATCAAAAGTACACCGGATGGTGTAATTTTTTCTCCTTGAAACTTGATGCGCAATCAATTATAAAAGGTGTTGAAAAGTAGGGGTTATACGTCGGGGCTTTTGGGAACGAACCTAAGAACAGAAAGTTAGTGAAGGCTTTCGGGAAACCGACGATGTTCCGTACTCCTCGGCCACCTCCGCATATTTCAGCTATGCATGTGGCACGTTCTCGGTCATCGTCGAACCTAAATGCTTGGAATATATGTACGAGTGATTTAACACACCTATAAAAGCGCGCGTTGTTTTGAGACAAAGTTAGTAGATCTATCGATCCAAGCAGTGCTTAGTTATGTTGCTCCTTCGGTTTACAAAATAATATACAATTGTAGCATAATATCACGTTAAAGTAGCTTGAATTTGACAAAGTTAGTAGGAAACACTAGGTTTATAATATCAAGTAACTATCATTAAAATTATGAGAGATGTATTTTTGTACTATAATTATTTGGTATCATCATCATTATTATGTTTATCCATATACTCCCTCCGTTTTTCAAATTGTAAGTCGTTTTAACTTTTTTTGTTTATCCATCTTGCTATGTATGTAGAAGGAGTACATAGCTAAACAAATGTAAAAAAAAAAAAAAGACTTACAATTTGAAACTGAAAAGTAGTACCTTCTCTAACATTAAAATTATGACGAGTTTGGTCAAACTTTTATCCACATAAAGTTATTTTATACACATTAGCCAAGAATGCATCTAGAAGCGAATTATTTTGTGAATAGAGGTAGGCCTCATTTTGAATCATTTGAGTTATTCAGGTGGGGAATTTCCCCGCCAGTGAATGTTTTAAAAAAAGATCATTTGGGTTATGAAAATCTATATAGAAAAAATTTCGAAATCCCAATATCTCATCTAAATAGTCTAGATTTTAAAGAAATTTTAATTCATAGTAGATTTTTAGAATCCTAGAATCTAATAAAAAATATTACCATTCCTTTTTATTCTGATTACACGAATCCAATCAAACGGCACCGTATGACTTCCAGCAGCTTCCATTGGGTAAAGAGAACGTGGAGAAAACATTCCGCGGACCAAAGGGTCACCGGAGCACCCGACTCGAGACGCGACGCCGTGCGCCGATTCCGAGACGGCCATCAATCAATCAACGGGCGTTGTTGGCCAAACTTTTGGGCGAGAAAAGCCAAAAGCCGCGGCTAATTAATCCGCCACCCACCAATGGAAAACCTCGTGTAATCCCCACCGCACCTCACACAGCCGGCTCCCACAGCTCCGTCCGCTGCTCTCAGTTCCACTCCCAGTCCCAGGTCCAGCTGACCGCGCGGTGGCAGCGCGCACACGGCGATGCGGAAGGACGCTGCTGCCGCCGCCGCCGCCGCCGGCATTGCGCCGGGTTCGGCGCCCGCGCTGCTCTGCTTCGACCTCAAGCCATTCCTCGCCGCGCTCACCGTGCTCACGCTCCTCGCCGCCGCCTGGCAGCTCCGCCCGTACCACTCCATCCTCGCTTCCCCATTCTCCGCCGCGTGCCCACAACCCACCGCGCTCCCCCACGCACTCGCCGTCCACGCCAACAAGGCCTCCTCTTCCGCCGCCTCCACCAACACCACCGCTTCCTCCTCCTCCTCCTCCTCCTCGCCGCGGGAGTTCCGCGCCGTGGGCAGCGCGGCGGCGCTGTTCGTGCAGATGGGCGCGTACCGCGGGGGACCCTACACCTTCGCGGTCGTCGGGCTCGCGTCCAAGCCCACGCACGTCTACGGCAAGCCCTGGTTCCGCTGCGAGTGGGAGCCCAACTCCTCCTCGCCGCCGATGCGCGCGGCCAAGACGTACCACATGCTCCCGGACTGGGGCTACGGCCGCGTCTACACCGTGGTCGTCGTCAACTGCACGTTCCCGCGCGTCCCCAACGCCGACAACGCCGGCGGGAGGCTCATCCTCTACGCGCACTACGGGCCGTCGCGGTCCCCGTCCTCCCGCCACGAGCGGATCGTCGCGCTGGAGGAGCGCCCGGGCACCTACGACGAGGCCGCGTTCCGGCAGCACAGGTACGACTACCTCTACTGCGGCTCCTCGCTGTACGGCAACCTCAGCGCGACGCGTGTGCGGGAGTGGATGGCGTACCACGCGCGCTTCTTCGGCGCCCGCTCCCACTTCGTGTTCCACGACGCCGGCGGCGTCACCCCCGCCGTGCGCGCCGCGCTCCAGCCCTGGGTGCGCGCCGGACGCGCCACGCTGCAGGACGTGCGCGCGCAGGCCGAGTACGACGGATGGTACTACAACCAGTTCCTCGTCGTCAATGACTGCCTGCACCGGTACCGCCACGCCGCCAAGTGGACCTTCTTCTTCGACGTCGACGAGTACATCTTCCTGCCCGACGGCCGCGCGCTCCAGGATGTGCTCGCCGAGCTCGAACCGTACACGCAGTTCACCATCGAACAGAACCCAATGTCGAGCAAGCTGTGCGTCGATAATCCGGAGGCCGACTATTCCAAGTAAGTGGCTTTTAATTATTTCCCCCAAATCGATCTGAATTTGAATTGACGAACTATGGAATTGCAATGTAGCTTCTTGCAGTGGTGGTTAGTTTGCTCCTAATAAAGTTGCTGGCTTCTTGCAATGCCACTCCCATAGAAGCAATATAGAAGCGGATTTATGCAATGCAGCTTCATTTTCCCTGTCTAGTTTATGTTTTCAGTTATCCAGAGAATAAACAAGTCAAGTTACATGATTATGTGCCTCCAATTCAGTAATCTAGTCACATTTCGATTGGCAATTGTTGGCTTGCTGCTTACATTGTCCATCATGCAGTCTTTAGTTTCATGAGGCCGTTTTATATATTGCCCAAACAAGCGACACAACTGATTCTTCTTCACCTCAAACTTGTGCAGCCAATGGGGATTTGAGAAGCTGGTTTTCCGGAACTCAATCACCGGGGTGAGGAGAGACAGGAAGTACGCGATTCAGGCCAAGAACGCATACGCCACGGGTGTTCACATGTCCGAGAATGTCATCGGCAACACGACGCACAAGACGGAGCACCTCATCCGGTACTACCACTACCACAACACCATCAACGTTCTCGGCGAGGTGTGCCGTGAGTTCGTCTCCATTCCGCCAAAGGGCGGCCTGACATGGTCCGAGAAGACGCCCTGGTACTACGATGACAGTATGAAGCGCGTCACCGATGCTGTGCATCAGTTCGAGAGGGAGACCATCGGCGATGTGCGGCTATGACTGACTGACTGACTGACCGACCACAAGAGCTAGCTGATCGATGTACTGCATTGCTGTGAGCCATTCAGGATGGCCTTGGCGACTGCATTTCTGTCTTCAGGACGGATGTTATGAAAGCAGACGTTACCGATGGTTTGGGGCTATCTGAGCTGACAGAGATGCAAGGAAAGCGAAGCTGCAACCTCAAGGGGAAAAATGGCAGATTGTGTGCCAGTGAGTGATGGCCCTGTGATTCTGATATGCGGTGGGAGAAGGTGAGGATGTTCTTGTAAACAGATAGTATGTTTGTCAGTGTAAATTCCATTGTTTTATTGCCCTCTCAAATATACACATTGTATTTTCTTCTCCAAGTTTCAGCAGTGTAGAAACCATTCAGAACCGTGCTGCATCAATGTAGATATGATTATGGCATTATTCTTTTGAACTTCGTCATCATTTGATTGAAACCTGGAGAGTCTAAGATAGTAAGATGTCAGCTGTTTTTCATTCTGGGCTCATTCTTTTCTGGAGTAGTAGATGTCAAGATGGTTTTGGAATTCTTGGGGGCCATAAAGTCTTGCAGCTAGGAGAGCCTAGAAATGCAGCGAGATTTGTTTCAAAAAGGAAATGCAGAGAGAATTGTAGGGACCGGAGGGTGGGCACGGTGTGGCATGGCGTGGACTGTAGCGTTGTATGATTGGGCAAGGTTGGGTTTTGCTGGTCCATTTCAAGAGGCCGTGGTATGCAGAAGTTGTCTCCAGCTGAGCTGCTGCTGCCTTCCTTGTCATGGCATTCCTTGATGTTCCTGCTCGTTGCCTGGTGGGCCAAATGCCCCATGCCACATTTGTTGCCTTGTTGGGGGCGTCAAGGGGGCCCAATTTGTTTTCAAATGGAACAAGTCCATCAAGAAGGTACTTCTAGTGATTTTTAGCAAAAGAAATTAAAAAAAAAGTTTCACCTGTCTGGTTTTGTAGGGACTTTTAGAGACTTTTTTAGTCTTCATAATAAGATCAAACAACCGTTGTCATTTCGATTCGATGTCAGGTCGTCATTTTTTAGTGTGGATTATTAATTAGTTTCCTATCAATCATTCAGATTTTTCAGATAAGTTGTTGAATTTCCTTCCGTTTCCTCTTCAGATTTAGGATCGTTCGTTACTTACAACGATTAGAAGAGGATGCAGGAGTTTATGCTCACAATTAGTCTGTTGGGAGACTGGAAATTATTTTAGTATACAGTCATCACAATTCTAGGATGCTGGAGTTTATGCATACAAAGTCACAACGGGCTGGTGAGATTGAAACGTATATGGCAAGACGCAATCCCCAGTTCAACTGCCACGACTGTGTTTATGCAGAGCAGCCTGTTTTTATTACATCCAGCAGCAAAAAGGGACAGTTGTATGCTTGTTGTAATTCCCTTTCGACATTTCTCAACCATTTTTAGAACAGCAAAGCTAAACAACACCCAAACTATAGTCTGAGCTATAGTGCGAGATATATATATATTTTTGGCTGTATTACGTCTGTTGTGCCACTTTGCATGTCATGTTCATGGTTCAGTTCGCCTTTTCTGGTAGTAGTTGCATGTCATGTTCATGGTTCAGTTCTGCATTACTTGCATTCCATGCGCTGCTGTTGTTTAAGACTTAAAAGTTGCATGAACATTGGAAAATTTTAAAAAATCTAAAAAGAAAAGGTGTGTATCCCCAGGATGATCGGCACAGGTGAAAAGCTTCGGCTTTATTTTGGAAAGACATATATTTGCACCTACTTGAGACTATTATTGGGACCCATATAAAAAAAAATCTCTTTCTGGAGGAGCTGTCGATTTTAGAACAGTACAGAATATCAACAACAAATAAAATTCCAGGAGCCAAATGAGAAGGTGCAACAGTGACAAAAACGGCACGAAATGAAATCTTTCCTACAGTTGTTAATGATCGCTGCAAATCCTCGTGGCGGAATTAATTTATTACCTCAATTATTACTTTTAATTAAAAAAAATACTACTCCTTTGAATAGCATATGCGTTCATTTGCTTGCAATACACAGGCGTAGTATAGTGGGGTTAGCTAGATGGCCAAACAGATTGTGAATATACGATTCGATTGTTTAAACTAGTCTGAGCTATAGTGCGAGATATATATTTTGGCTGTATTACGTCTGTTGTGCCACTTTGTATGTCATGTTCATGGTTCAGTTCCCCTTTTTCCGGTAGTTGCATGTCATGTTCATGGTTCAGTTGTTCTGCATTACTTGCATTCCATGCGCTGCTGTTGTTTAAGACTTAAAAGTTGCATGAAAATTGGAAATTTTGAAAAAGAAAAGAAAAGGTGTGTATCCCCAGGATGATCGGCACAGGTGAAAAGCTTCGGCTTTATTTTGGAAGGACATGTATTTGCATCTACTTGAGACTATTATTCGGACCCATAGAAAATCTCTTTCTGGAGGAGCTGTCGATTAATTAGTACGTATAGATAGAATATATCTTGAACAAATAAAAGGTTCCATGCACATGAGAAGAAAAAGGAGCGAAACGGACCCCCATGGGCCGGATGCACGGGCGCCGGGAGCCGTTGTAGAGTCGCATCGCACCGGCAATTTTGACAGGAAAAAAAAAACTGTACTGTAGTACGTACTACGACTGGCCAGAACTCAAGACAAGAGTCAGAATTAGATCATCAGAACAAGTGTTTCAGAGGATTTGAGGTCCCGGGACCTTTTTGCTGCACAATAAACGGCCTTTAGTCCAGACTACCAGTCCCATCTGCGTCTATGGTAGCGTTACAAAAAAGGCCATGACGTGGTGGAACAAACGCGCTTTAAGGGAAGCAGTTGGATTTGTGGATTCCAATCACAAGTTGGGGGTCAGGGTTGGTACTAGTAACTTTATTTTCCGAGATGCCAACAGCAAAAAAAAAAAATTAATATATGCCGAACAATCGTTCCTGGATCTTTCAAAAAAAAAGAAAAAGGAGCGACCCCATGGGCCGTGGGGATGCACGGGCGCCGGGAGCCGTTGTGGACTCGCATACTCGTATCTGCCTGCTTCCCTAGATCTGGGTGGGCTCTATTAGAAGGATTTTATTCAGCTCCGACCGACCGAGTTCTCGTATTGGTAGGGATTCAGGATTCATTCATTCACCAGAGATGTTCATCTGACTCGGGACGGAGATCCAATCTCTACACTTGTGTGTATCAGCGCTTATCAGCCAACTCTTATAACAAATTAACATATGCCAAAATCCTTCCGTCAAATTTGGGAATGAGTTACTACTTAATTACGATTACGATGCACCTTGTTCCCCCCCAATTTGGGATTTGAGTAGGTGCAAGTAGGGGAAGAAAGGGAGGAGGCCATGTGTAGCGATGATGTCCGTCCGTCCGGTACCTTTCTCTGCTTTTTAGGGCACTATTGCATACCGTAGGTAGAACTAGTAGGTTTGGTGAAAAAGCCACACTTCCGGTTCAGTTGAGCCAAGACGGCTCGATCAGGTGACACACGATCAAAATGATATATACCTAAAAGATGCGTAAAACTAGTCTTAGTAGGTCTCTGGTAAGCAGACTAATCCATCCTCTGAAGATCGAGTTGAGTAGTTCACACGCATTTCCATTTTGTTTTTACACAGACAACATGAGATACTACTTCATCACTAAGGTGATGCAGATTGCTTGTTCAAACAGTTTGAAACGACTATCGCTATCTATCCCGGGCCAGGCAGATGTGTCATGTGTCTATCCCATAGAGTACTAGCCTACTCCAGTAATTCAACCTGCTGAACCAATCAGGGCTCAGCACAAAACAGATTCATCAGTCAGACAGGTATCGTTGTCAGTTTGCGTGGCAGAGGTAGGGCGAGGCGAGGTGCCGAGCTCCCTCTTCCTTCCATGATTACGGCGGGCGTTGCCTTGGCGACCTGAATCACAACGACAGCATGCAGCAGCAAATTCTGCGAAATTCGTCATGGCATTCTGTTTGACCCCTGCTCATGCCCCTGAGAGGAGGTTTTGTTTTGATTTGCTGAACGAAACGAAACCAAGCTTGGTGGACAAATTGCCCGGTGTGCCTTTGGTGGTGAATCTTGTGCCTTGCTGATCGAATCGAATTGAATGGAATGTGCAGGTTTCTTGGCGAAGGAGAACCTGAAAAAAATTCGGTCGGTTTCAGTTTCACCATGGATGCTCCTCATCGCCCCGCCTATCGTTTTCATCCAGAAGAAGAGGCCCAAGAGTCAGTCCAACTCGATCGCGGTCGCCGTCACGCTTGGCCACGTCACGCACTCGCAGTGGGCTTTGCGAACTTAGATGTTGTTGGGCCTGCACCGCAACACATTACCGGCCCATCTGTGTCGCTGCTAGTCTCTTTCAGAGCTCAAGAGCCCAGCCAGCAAGCTAGCTACAACAAGGTGAAGTGAACCCGAACAGCCATCCAATCGATCGATCGGGGAAAATTAAAGCAGCGAGCGATTAACTCGGCCGTCACGACTAATCCGAGAGCAGATAGATGGATGCCGATGCCGATGCCGGCGAGCGGCGGATACGCGTTACTTTCAGGGAGTTAAACATGTACAGGTGCAAGTGCCCTGGATTAAAAGGCGGATCGATCTCACTCATCACCACCGTCGCCGTCAGTCCGGCACCGATCACCTCCCTCCTGACGCTTCATCGTCGTCCAGAGGGCCTGACCTGACCAGAGGGTTCATCGCTTTCTCCGTCCGTCCGGCGGCCTGGCCGGCACATGCCTGTCGATGAACAGAACAGGGTCAGGATTCAGGAATGGTCCTTTCTGTCCCATTTGTTCGATCAATGGGCAGAGTCATCTATTACTCTACTTAACTCGGCGTACTTCTCTTCATCAGTGAATGATAATAGATTTTATTATATACTGGTATCTCATTGACTCATTCAAATGCACTTTCACGTGTGCTGTCAACTATTACAGATTTATTTTTTTTCTTCTGACTGAAGATCAGACAAGTGTCCGAACTGAAATGAAGTAGCAACAATCAATCTAGAGATGGATAGATATATCAGTGCAATTACTGCAGCAGCTCCAAACACTTCAACTTGAAAGGAAGGAAGATATATACACCTTGATCTTTCGCCGATTATTCGCAGAGGCGTCTAGATCCACGGGGGGCGATGGATGGATCCAGCTACTAGAAACAAAGCACGCAACAGAACAAGACGCACGCACAGATGATCGCTGTCCATCCTCCTCTCGTGACGTCTAGGGATATACATTAATACATATCAGTGGTCAGAAAGAGATGGCTGGGCCAACACAATATATATACTACTACTACATAAAAAACCAAATGAAAATTCATAGATAGCTTGACTATCTGAAAGGCTAGCTAGTAGCACTAAAAAAACTAAAAAATCGAGCAGAAAAGACAGAGGTGATAGAGAGAGGATTGAGGTGCACGCACCACACCAATACCATGGCTCAGGATGGATGGAGGACGGAGTGACAGGAATACAGGTTGATCGATGGAGGTTTATTCCATGGGCTTTTTCCAGTTTCGGCCTCGTCGATCCATCTTCCTGACAAGCCGCCGGTCCGGAGATCCTCGTCTCTTCCATTGCTTGCCTGATAACTGGAAAAAAAAGGAACCCGGAGTGAGAGATCGAGATCGAGATAGAGATTCCAGGTTCGTGAAACGGACTGACACTGCGAGCGAGCTCGTGCGTGGAAAAATCTACTACCTCTTCTTCTTTTTTTTTGGTTGCTGCTGCTATGTGCACACTGAATTTTGTGATGCTAAGCCTTTTCCGATCCGGGGCAACTTCAACTTGCAAAGGGCCATCATCCTTGGTTCGGTTTTCTTTTGCCGAAACTTTGGAATGCTGGTCTACAACTTGATGACTTTGTTAAGAAAGTTTTTGCGATTCATACCACAAAAGAAACGGACCGGTATAAACAGCATCCAGATTTTTGTTTTGGGGCGGAGGGTGGTTAGTAGAGAGCTAAAATCGGTCCTAAGTAAATAATGTGCAAAAGTAGTGCAAATGTGGAAACATAATATGGTACCTGTACTTCATCTTCTTCGTTGATTAATGTACACCTTTATTTTCCTAAAAGGAATTCTAAAAGATATATTTGACACTGCGTTTGCGTATACGCTATACAGATTGGTACATATTCAACTCCAAAATTATGGCACCACATATACATTTGAGCCAACAGAAAACAGAAAGGAAGAAGAGGAGATGATCCATGCAAAATGATGTAAATATATGCAACCCAAAAGCCCCAAGACAATGTGCAAATTCTCATCCCCACAAAAAAAAAATAAAAACCCTAAAAAAAAAATCGTGTTAACTGCGCAAAAAAAAAAAAAAAAAAAAAGAAAGATCAGGTGAATGCATCTTGGGCCATGTACAAATGTACATCACGAGTAATGCATGCACTGTCCTTTATTTATGAAAAAAAAATGCTTAAGTCAAAGATTATTATTATTATTCTTTTAATAAAATAGCTATCATGACATACACATGCCTGCATGCTGTGGAAATTGGAACAGTGTACTGTGAGCCATATACAGCATGTTTGAAAGCCAACAAACAACACATCACTCATGCTTTCCTAGCTTTCTTCTAGACACTGACAGTCATAACACATTATAGTCCTATCAGGTACCTGTATATGTGACGGTACACCTGTTGCGTACGTGTTAGAAAATATGTAGTCCATGGTTACCACACATCCATCCAATCAATCCACTTGACCAACGAACAAGACGTACGGTGCTACTTGGGGCCCAAGCTAAGCAGGTGCTATTGTTGCCGCCGCAAGCTCACAAAAGGTATCATTATTTTATCGTGGAGATTATTAACGAATAAACAAATCAATCACAAGAGATCGATTATCCAAAACGCATGAAAGGAGTTGATGCATGTATTTTTTTTTCCATGACAAGGAAAAAGATAGATAGAAGTACTTATATATATAGAAGAAAAGAACCCCACTCCTATTATATTTTTGGAAAAGAAAGGTAAGATGAAATGAAACACATAGGCGCCTTGGTCATTAAGCACTAGCCCCGGGTGGGGGTGGCCATCTTCCTTCCACAAGCTACACGGTCTGTATTGCTCGGCGGGCGTGGGAAGGGAATCCCTTTTCCTCTTGCTTCTTTTTCTCCGCCTGCTTCCCGTTCCGTTTTATTCCTTTTTCTAGAACAAACCTCTTCAAGATCCGCATATTACAAAAAAAAAGTCCCTGCTTTGCTGTTCCTATTACTTCTCGATCACATACATATACAGGCGTTAATTGTTAAAGATACACATGCACCTCGAGATATAAATTACTTCTACTATATATATACAAACTACTATTCCAATAATAAATTGCAGAAATCACATTCGTGCGCGATCGAATAACGAGTTGTTTGAGAATCGATCAGATGGGGAGAATTGAGCAATTACGTCAAACTATGGGCGTGTGGCTGCGAAAAACGGATACTTCTTTTCGGGAGGCTTTAGCTATCGCAGGAAAGAGGCGTCGACACGTCTCCTACGCGAAAACCAAACCGCCTTACATCGATCGGCGGCCACCGTTCTCTCTCTGTGTCAAGGAAAAAGAGATACAGCAGGAGATATATCTATTTATATATATACATATATATAATTTTCGCTTTCGCTGCTGCGATATATACTTTGAGACGAGACGACAGCGCCGAGAATTCTTGGATTTCCAGAAGCCCCGAATCGGCGAATCATCTCCACCCCCTTCTCTCTACTCCCCGTCCAGCCGTCGTCCTCCTCCTCTCCTCCCTTATCGATCCGGCCGGCTGAATTCTTCCTCCTCGTCGCCGTCGCCGTACCCTGACCTGTGAAGCAGGTAACGATTGATAGTAGCATAGATAATCCGGCCGTTGATACTGTTATTAACCGCCCGGGCCGGGGGGCCCTCCTTCCTCTTTCACATCATCGTGGTTTATCTCGATTGATCAACTTCCTGCATTCATCTTCCTTTTGCGATTAATCTGTCATGCAGGACGTAAGGGGTTGGGTCGTTCCACGAGCTCAAGTGAAGAGAGACGTGCATCAGCTACCTGTCGCTCTGGAGGAACCTATACCAATGGTAAAGTAAAATCCGGCCTCTTCAGTTTTGCAATCGATGTTTGTTGATTTTCCGTATAGTTTTGCATGCGTATGGTGCTGTGGATTAACTTGCAGGTATAGATCGACGAGATTGATGAGCTGCTGATCACCATGATCAGTATATATAGCTAGGTGTAGCTTAATTTTACAAGTGTATAGTAGTAGACTAGTAGTAGTGTATATGCATTTGATTTGGAGGAGACGACGGCGGCGGTGGTGGTGATTGATTGATGGATTACTGGTGGTGGTGCAGGTGATGGTGAGCGTGGCGAGCCCAAGTCCAAGCCCGAGCCCGAGCCCGATGGGTGCGGTCGGAGGAGGACCTGGGCCCGCCATGGCTGCGGCCGCTGCTGGGCACGAGCTTCTTCGTCCCGTGCCGGCTGCACCCGGAGCTGAGCAAGAACGAGTGCAACCTCTTCTGCCTCGGGTGCACCGGCGACGCCCTCTGCGCCTACTGCCTGCCGGCGCACCGCGACCACCACGTCGTCCAGGTAGGTCTTTGTTTTCTACTGGTGATGCAGTGGTGCACTTCGATGTCTCTCCTTCGCCGCCGGCGCCGCTGACATAGACAGCCCTCATGATTATTCCTATATGCGCTTGCAGATCCGGCGTTCGTCGTACCACAACGTGATCCGGGTGTCGGAGGTGGGGAAGCTGATCGACATCTCGCACGTGCAGACGTACGTGATCAACAGCGCCAAGATCGTGTTCCTCAACGGCCGGCCGCAGGCCAGGCCCGGCAAGGGCGTCACCAACACCTGCGAGATCTGCTGCCGGAGCCTCCCGGACTCGTTCCGATTCTGCTCCCTCGGATGCAAGGTACGCTACACGTACTCTGCAAATCCAATTCAATTCAATTCCTCCGTCTTCTTCCTCGATCGATCGCTACCTTTCTCTCTCTCTCAAAGGCTGTAGCTGTAGTACGTTTAGCGGCATTTTTGTCTGAGGCTCGGTATGGGCCAGCAGCAGCGCCACCAGGAACAAGAGGGGATCGAACGGCAGCTCGTGCGCGTCCTACTCCTATCCTAGCACCTGGATGCATCGCATCGGAAAGCAGACGAATCCTGCCGCGGAAGCCGAAAACGATTGCTGGTAGCCAGCGGACTGGGGTCTGGGGTTGTTGCCAAGCATCAAGCTCTTATATATTAATTGACACCCCTTCTAATTTTTAAGCACTACAATTGGCCTCTCTACCTCTGATAACCACCCATGTCTAGCTGCATTGCGTGGCCGACGACGATCGACCTTGAAAGAAGAAGAACCTGGAACCGTCAAGATCGAATGCCGTGGCATATTTTCGCTGGAGGAGCTAGCCTAACCTTAAAATTGGGTGCAAGATTGATGCATACATCTTGCAAAACACAAGAACTAGCGGGGAAAAAAATGATAATCAAGCACTTATTATTCCACAGCGAATCAGTCAGTCCTAAGAAAAACATTCTAAAGCATGAATGACATGCCCTGCTGGATAGTACACCTATTTTGATACTACATTAATTAATTTGTGCTGGCTGGGATCGGAAGATACAACCGGTATCTTTCTCGATCATCATATAAATAACATGTAGCCGTATTAGGAACTAATAAAGACACTCGATCGAGGCCGCCTAACACTTGTTTGTATGTGTGGTCCCTTGAGAAAAGGGTATGTATAGCAGTTGATGTGATCACATTTTGGCTCCACCTGCCAAAACTCAATTCTTTCAATTCTTGGATTCCAAAAACTTCTTTTGTTCCTCACCATTTCACCATGTCATGTTCTTGCACGGCAAGTTTGTTAGTTTTTATTTTTCTCTGGCATTCTATATGGATATGTTTCAATTATTGCTAGCTCTTTGAACTTTGGGTGGGTGCCTTGGTACGTGTGCAGCCGTTAAATGCAGCCAAATTGAATGGGTCCAGATATCTCCCGTTTCAATCAAGATTGTTGCTTTATTGACCCATATATAGCTCAGCTGAGCGAGCTTGCTGTCTTGCTGATTTCAGCTATGCCCTGCTTGCAACTGCAGCACATTTGGTTCCCCTTGTCCAGCTCTTGTTTTTTTCTCTGCACGGCTGCTGTTTTGCCGCTCAAAGGCTAGTGGAATTGGCTCTCCCTCAAAAGCAATCTTTTTCCTGGCCCAGCGGAGCAATTTATTAGCCCCTAAAGCAAGTTTTTTTTAGGTTCCAAACACCTAGGATATAATTTTTCTTGCTAAGGATCTAAACCTACTCAGGGTGCAAGTGCAACATTTGCTCGAATGCTTGAAAGAAAAAGGTTAAGTTGATAAGAAAATGTGGGAGATTCACTTATTCTTCAACACTTCTCTTGCACAAACTATATTAGGTCTCGAACATGGAATGGAGTAGACTTTAATAATTTCATCCAATTTCATTTTCTAGGATTCGGACTTGAGACATCTTTAATTTTTGGCCCTACATATTTAGACCAGTTTAACCCAAAAAAGCTTCTGACAGTACTCTCTCTTATACTTGCACAAACACCACAATGGAGCTCAAATCACACAACCACAGCAAAAAAAAAAAAAAAAAACGGTTCCCACCCAAATGGAGCAAGTAAAAAACTAGTCTTGCCTCGACAATTTAAGCTATATATATCTATCTAATAACCGTTGAATTACTAGGCACTATTTACCAATAAAGTTTCCCTAGGAGTTGAAGCTAGCTCTCTCACTGTTCTAGTTTAGGATAAAGCTGCTTTCAGGGGAGTAGGTGGACTTGATACATCATATGTTTAGGATCTTCTATCGCGAATGCACTTCTTTTTCGTTTTCTTTTTCAGGAGACCGAATCATCCAGTTAACCTTCTATCACTTAGAAAAGATAGAAAGAGTGTCTGCGTTATCTGGATAAAGTTGACTTCCCTGGCAGTGATGTTCTACCGAATCACCTTGTTTGCTTGTCGGGTTTGGGTATATATAGAGAGCTATCAAGTACTATGGTTTTGTTGATCCTTGCCAATTTTAATGGGACCAAACAAAGATAAAATGACGATCCTTTAGTTTCTGATATGGTTCATTTATGCTATGCCTACAAAGTGTGGTTTAGGCTGATGGTCGATATGGGTGCCAATTTGGTCATGAATACCTGAATTATTATTTCAACACTTGTCGTCATTAACTATCTACATTCTTTATTACTACAAAAAGATATGTGATTTTTTTTTTTCATCCTGAGCAGACACTGTTCATAGAGATGATAAGTAGTAAGGTGTAATGTCGAATTGTCCATCTCAGTGCGTGAAGCCATGTGTGAAAGCATATATATATGCATCAATACACACCTATTGATGAATGATGAGGTCATCATCTAACTAAGTAAATATGCAGTTCAAAGATTATAGGAAGGCTATAATCAACGTCAGCTGGAGTGTTGGACAAGGAGTTGCATTGATGTGTTCTCTGTTCGCACTTAGTGCAATGACGACACATCCACAGATAATAATAACAGGCTCCATCATGGAGGGTTTCTTTTTCTTTCTCTTTTTTCCACACGTCCTCATCAGCTCACTTCACCGATTCCTTGGACAGCTACGCTTGTGGCCATGGAAAATTTTCATTCTGCGAATCAATCAAACTCATTTTTCTTCTTTAATTTGTGCTGTAGTATAATTTAAATTTATATATATATTCATTCCCTCATGGATCGAATTATTTATTTACAGCTGGGAGGGATGCAGTGGGACCCGAGCCTGACGTTCGCCATACGGCCGAAGCGCGGGCCGGGCTCTGGCGACGACGGCTCCGGCGGCTCCGACGACGACTCGTTCAGCCCCAAGAAGGCCCGGCGGATGGCCGGGTTCGACCTCAGCCGCTTCGAGCGGCATGGTATCCGGTGGTCCGACGACGAGGGTAGCAGGTCCAACCACGGGCCCTTCACGCCGGGAACGCCGCCGATCAACCGGTGCCGGCCGTCCAGGAGGAAGGGCATCCCCCACCGCGCCCCGTTCTACGGTTAGCTATAGTCTACTAAGCTCCAGTGGAATGCACATCAATCATCAACCTTTAAAATAAGCTCGATCTTGATCAGACAGCACGATGCTGTGTGTGCAATGCCACTCAGGTGTGAGCAGTGAAGTAGTGAAGTAATGGTCCAAAATCTGCTACTGGTAGTAGGTCACCATATATATAGCGCTCTAGGTACATAAGTTTAGCTATAGCGTATAGCCTGTTTCATATATAGTTGTATACATGCATACATACATACATACATACACAATAATGTAGGCTATCGAAAGGTATCTGTACATGCCAGTATATTGACAAAGGTTGTCAGTATGTGTAGACATATATAATCTGAAAGGAGATAGAAACACATAGGTATTAGGGTTTGGATTTTATTAGGTTGGCTAGTACTAGTAGTAGTAGTAGTCGAGATTGATATGTGAAAAGGAACAAGCTAGCATCATGTATTTATCTCGGTTTGTAGTATTTGGCTGCTTTGCCTCTCCACCACCCAATGCGTTTATTAGCGTTGTGGTGCGAAGCTAAAAAGTTTTTGTCAATCTCCTTTGTCTTATAGGAGCTTAATCTGTACATGTACAGAGTGTATGCATGCACACATGTATGATGTATGTATATATGTTTGTGCACCATAAGAAATTAATAAAGAAAGAAAGGGGAAGAAATATATATACCTTGTGGAGTGTGTATGTAATAACTTGCCATCTGCAAAAATGCATGTCTGTAGATTTATATATGACTGAGATAAGGTGGCTCTGATTTTCAGTTCTTTTGGCATGATCGATCGAATTGGCCGTACGTACGTGCTCTGTTTGGTATATGTATATATTCTATCTAGCTTTGGTGGGCATCACCATCTATGGTCCTTGGTCCAGTACTCTCATGTCACATCTCTGGAGTGGATGCCGAACAGGAAGAAAACGATGCTAGAGGCCGCGGCCTAGAACATTGACAAAGCGAGAACAGCGCTAGCTGCCTGTAGTAGTAGTGTCACTGCCATCCTCTTGCTTTTTCGGCGTTGGTTTGGTACCAGCTCTCCGCTGCTGCTCTCTCTCCCACAATCGATACAAGAAAACAGGTGAATGGCAGCTACTGCTCTCTCACACAAATACAGGTGAAAAATCGATACTTGGGCTATCCATTCTCGAGTCTCCAGATATATGGCTGGCCGTTGCAAGGCCCAGCTGCATTCGGCGACAAACAAAACCGCACGAAATGTCTGGGTGATAACTGATACGGGACAAAACCTGCTCCACACAATTCCGGCGATGTACGGAGTACAGACTGATGAATTCATTTACTTTGAATAATACTTCCCTCCGTTTCATTTACTTTGAATAATACATCTTTTTATACCCTAGATACATAGTAAAACAAATGAATATGGCGCATCTTTTCCCCGTCTAATATGGCGCACGTGTCACGTTCTAGAATCCATAATTCTTAGTTTGAAACCAAGAAAGAGAATTGTGGCCGTGACCCTGACCGAAGGCTTGACTTGAACGCTATGACCGGAGGTCCAGGCCAAATGAAAACC